>CM052713.1:81565991-81603942 GCA_028551405.1 Uromys caudimaculatus
CCCCCCCCCCCCCCCCGTTGCCATTTCCCTCAGAACATTTGTCCATGGAGCTGTTAGCTGGCCTGTGGACTACACACGTGTCTGACTCTGAGTTGTGGGTGGCTTGCACACTCTGCACATATGCCTATGCTAACTAGTCAGAACCCCCAAACTCCTCAAACACTTGCCAATAAAGCTCCTAATCTTCCCTTTGTCTTGGGGACACTTGAGCAGCTGCCCACCTGGAAATAAATGTTGAGGCCTGCAATACTGTCCTTCATTTCCAAATGAATGTTCTTTCTTTTGGATGCTGTGCTGGCTAGTTTTATGTCAACTTGACACAAGCTAGAGTCATTGGAGAGGAGGGAGCCTGAAATAACAATACCTCATAAGATCAGGCTATAAACAACCCTGTTGGCATTTTCTTAATTAGTGATTGACAGGAGAGGGTCCAGCTCACTGTAGGTGTGACCAACCCTGGGCAGGTGGTCCTGGGTTTTATAAGAAACCAGGCTGAAAAAGCCATGATGAGTAAGCCAGTAAGCCACACTCCTTCGTGGTCTCTGCATTAGCTCCTGGCTCTAGGTTTTTGACCTGTTTGAGTTCCTGTCCTGACTTCCTTCGATGATGAACAATGATATAGAAGTGTAAGTCAAATAAACCCTTTCCTCCTCAACTTGCTTTTTGGTCATGATGTTCCAACACAGCAATAAAAAACTTAACTGAGACAGAGACCCATCTTGTCTCTGCATCTTTGTTTGACTTTGACAAGACAGATGGGAACACAGATGAAGAAAGAGATCAGACCTTTTTCTTGGGCATGTGGGGATTTCTGGGCTTATGTGGAGTTTAAGACTGGAGAAAGGGCTGAAAGTCATCAACAAGTCATGTTACATAAAGTCAGGCCTTGAATGACCCTCTAGGAAGGGCTGCAGCCATGGATAGAGTTTGGGGATACCTGTGAGGGAAGATTGGCAGGAACCTCCAGGTCAGGATGCTAACAAAAGAGGCTCATTGATGTAGGAGAGGCCCTGGACAGCAGCACTCTGAAAAGGTAGGTGAGGAAAAAGAAGAGAAGGTTTTTGGGTTTTTTTGTTTGTTTTGTTTTTTTGTTTTGGTTTGGTTTGGTTTTTGGTTTTTCGAGACAGGGTTTCTCTGTGTAGCCCTGGCTGTCCTGGAACTCACTCTGTAGACCAAGCTGGTCTTGAACTCAGAAATCCACCTGCCTCTGCCTCCCAAGTACTGGGATTAAATGCCTGTGTCACCACTGCCCAGCCGAAGAGAAGGTTTAAAGGTGCCCAATGAACCCAAAAGGACCAGTGAGGACCTGGAATCCCTCAGTTGAAGGAGAGAGAATGATTCCAGCAGTGACAGCAATCTTCATGATTCTGAGCACAGAAGCCTGGCTGCTGGGGAGTCCAAAGAGGAAATACAGGAAGTGACCCTTGCCTCCCCTCTGGAGATAACAGGCTTCAGGCTGTCTCAAGAGTGGAGGGTTTTCTGTTTCAGCTATGAAAGGAGGGCTGGCCTACTTGGGCCTTTGCTAATGTGGCTGCAGAATGGGGGCATGAAGACTGAAACTCAGGGTTAACACATGAAAAAATCTGGCTTGCAAAGCAAAACTGAAGCCCATCCTGACGACGTCATCTAACAAACAGGGGAGGATCTATCTCATCATTCCAAGACTATTCTACTGAAAGTTGCATACAGGTTTGGATGTGTATGAAAGTATGTGGTATGTAGGTGGTGTGCTATGTATATGCACACATGCATATTCATGAGTGTGCCTGTGAAATGCCTCCAGTTAGTCTCAATCGCTTCAATGTAAACAAAGAGGAACTAACTAGATCTCAGGTGCAATGCAGAAGCTGCAAGCCTCCCAATCTTGCTTCAGATCCAGAGTGCCTGCAGTTTGGGACATATTTTCTCCCATATACTTCTCTAAAGAATATGAAGCCATCTTCAGAGTATACCTGGAGAAACCCCTTTGGGTAGATCTTTGTACAGAGAAAGATAAAGACTCCTGGGAGTGCTGAATGAAACAGTCTTCCAGGGGCATGTGTGTATATACGTTTGTGAGAGAGGTGTTTGTACGTGTGTATGTATGTTTGTATGTATTTGTATACATGCTTGTAGAATGCTGAGAGCATGAATATATATACTTGTGTGTATATATATGCATATAGAAGAGGTATGTGTATGCATATATGCAGGTAGGAGGAGCATGAATGTATATGCAGGAGCATATGTGGGATATGTGTATATGTATGTATATGTACATGTATGTAGGAAGCATGCTATGTGTATGCATGTGTGTTTGTAAGTATGCATATAATAGGTATGTGCAATATGTTCAGTAATTCTCACATTCCACTTTATATTAGGGTCACCTAGAAGTCCAGATTAGAAATGTGAAAATCTCTAGGCTTTGCCTCCAGAGACTGTGGTGCTTTGGGCCTGGGAGAAACAAAGGCTAGTGGCCCTGAGTATACCTGCATTCTCTCAGTAGTGTCCAGGCTTGGAGAAAGTGAGATGTCTGCAAGGAACATCTGGCCCCATATGGACTGAGAAGTCAGGTCTCAGCTTGAAAGGTAAGGGCCAACTCAGCATTGTGACTCTCCCAGGGTAGCCCCTGTCCTCCATGGGAACACCAGGATGCCTGGTACAAGCCTGAGACTGAAGAAGAGGTCATGTGATGCTGTTTTTTCTTCTTGAACCACTTGAGTTCAACTACCATAAAATTCACCTCTGGGCTGTGGAGGTGGCTCATCAAAGCATTGACAACCTAAGTTTAGATCCACAAACCCCACAAAAAGTCAAACATGGTAGTACATATCTTCAACCAGCATTCCTGTTCTGAGATAGAAAGTAAAGATAGGGGAATCCCTATAAGCTCACCAGCTAACCAGCATGGTGTTCAAAGTGTAACAACAAGAGACCCAGTCTCAGATAAGGTGGAAAGCAAGACCAGCCTGTAGATCATCCTCTGGCCACCACACAACTGGAGTCACTAGAAGAGAGTCACAGTGAGGGATTGCCTAGATCAGCCTGACCTGTAGGCATGTCTGTGGGGATTATCTTGATTCTGTTAAATGAGGTGAGAAGACCCAACCAGAATGGGCAGCAACATTTTGTAGGGAAGAAAAGGAGGCATGTCCCTGCAGTTAAGAGTAGTTGCTCTTACAGAGGATTTGGGTTGGATTCCCAGCACCTTCATGGTAGTTTATAAGCATTCATAACTCCAGTTTCTGAATATCCAATGCCTAACCCTTAACTCTGTAGGCACTAGGGTTACATATGGTGCACAAACATACACACAAAATACTCTTATATATTTAAAAAAAGGACTAGATATGGTGGTGGTGCATGCCTTTAATACTAGCACTTGGGAGGCAGAAGCAGATAGATCTCTGTGAGTTTGAGGCCTGCCAACACTACATAGAGAGATCCTGTCTCAAGGATATGAATTAATTTTTTTTTTTTTTTTACAGAGCAGTCTGGACTCGTTTATTTTTTGTTCTTTTGGGTCATTTCCTGACATATGACAAGTTTGGAAGTATTTGATAATCCTTTATTATTATTATTATTATTATTATTATCATTATTATTATTATTATTATTAATTTATTGGATATTTTCTTAATTTACATTTCAAATGTTTTCCCCTTTCCAGGTCTCCCCTTCGGAAACCCCTTATCCCAACCCCACTCCCCCTGCCTCTATGAGGGTATTCCCCCACCCACCTACCCACTCCCAATTTCCCACCCTGGCATTTCCCTACATTGGGGCATCAAACACCCTCAGGCCCAAGGGCCTCTCTTCCTACTGATGTCCAACAAGACCATCCTTTGCCACATATGCAGCCAGCGCCATCAGTCCCTCCATGTATATTCTTTGGTTGGTGGTCCAGTCCCCAGGATCTCCGGCCTGTGGACACTGTTGCTCCCTCCATGGGGCTGCAAACCCCCTCAGCTCCTTCAGTCCCTTCTCCAACTCCTCCATTGGGAACCCTGTGTTCAGTCCAATGGTTGGCTTCAAGCTTCTGCCTCTGTATGTGTCAGGCTATGCCCGAGCCTCTCTGGAGATGGCTTATCATTTTTCCATCAGCAAGCACTTCCCGGCACCCATAATTACCTCCAGGTTTGGTGGCTGTATATCGGACGGATCCCCAGGTGGAGCAGTCCCTAGATGGCCTTTCCTTCAGTGCCTGCTCCACACTTTGTCTCCATATTTCCTCCTGTATTATGTTCATCCTTCTAAAAAGCACAGAAGCATCCACATTTTGGTCTTCCTTCTACTTAGGCTTCATATGGTCTGTGAATTGAATCTTGGGTATTCCGAACTTTTGGGCTAATATCCATTTATCAATGATTACATACCTTGTGTGTTCTTTTGTGAATGAGTTACTTCACTCAGGATGATATTTTCAAGTTCCATCCACTTGCCTATGAATTTCATGAAGTCATTGTTTTTAATAACTGAGTAGTATTCCGTTGTATAAATTTACCACATTTTCTGTATTCATTCTGATGTTGAGGGACATCTAGGTTCTTTCCAGCTTCTGGTTATTATAAATAAGGTCGCTATGAATATAGTAGAGCATGTGTCCTTATTACATGTTGGAGCATCTTCTGGGTATATGGCCAGGAGTGGTATAGCTGGGTCCTCAGGAAGTATTATGTCCAATTTTCTGAGGGTCCGCCAAACTGATTTCCAGAGTGGTTGTACCAGCTTGCAATCCCACCAACAATGGAGGAGAGTGTTCCTCTTTCTCCACATCCTCGCCAGCATCTGCTGTCACCTGAGTTTTTCATCATAGCTATTCTGACTGTTGTGAGGTAGAATCTCAGGGTTGTTTTGATTTGCATTTCCCTGATGACTAAGGATGTTAAACATTTCTTTAGGTGCTTCTCAGCCACTCCAGTTTCCTCAGTTAAGAATTCTCTGTTTAGCTCTGTTTCCCATTTTTTAATAGGGTTATCTGGTTCTCTGGAATCTAAATTCTTAAGTTCTTTGTATATATTGGATATTAGCCCTCTATAGATATGAGATTGGTAAAGATTTTTTCCCCAATCTGTTGGTTGCCGTTTTGTCCTATTGACAGTATCCTTTGCCTTACAGAAGCTTTGCAATTTTATGAGGTCCCATTTGTCGATTCTTGATCTTAGAACATAAGCCATTGGTGTTCTGTTCAGGAACATTTCCCCTGTGCCCATGTGTTCAAGACTTTCCCCTACTTTCTCTTCTATTAGAGTCAGTGTTTCTGGTATTCCATGGAGGTCCTTGATCCACTTGGACTTGAGCTTTGTACAGGGAGATAAGAATGGATCAACTTGCATTCTTCTACATATTGACCACCAGTTGAACCAGCACCATTTGTTGTAGATGTGTGGGTTCATTTCTGGGTCTTCAGTTCTATTCCATTGATCTTCCTGCCTGTCACTGTACCAATACCGTGCAGTTTTTATCACTATTTCTCTGTAGTACAGCTTGAGATCAGGGATGGTTATTCCCCCAGATGTTCTTTTATTGTTGAGAATACTTTTTGCTATCCTGGATTTTTTGTTATTCCAAATGAATTTGAGAAATTTTCTTTCTAACTCTATGAAGAGTTGAGTTGGAACTTTGATGGGGGTTGCATTGAATCTGTAGATTGCTTTGGCAAGATGGCCATTTTTAGTGTATTAATCCCATGCTCCAATCCACGAGCATGGGAGATCTTTCCACCCTCTGAGGTCTTCGATTTCTTTCTTCAGAGACTTGAAGTTATTGTCATACAGATCTTTAACTTGTTTGGTTAGAGTCACACCAAGATACTTTATATTGTTTGTGACTATTGTGAAGGATGTCATTTCCTTAATTTCTTTCTCAGCCTGTTTATCCTTCAAGTATAGGAAGGCTACTTATTTGTCTGAGTTAATTTTATATCCAGCCACTTTGCTGAAGTTGTTTATCAGCTGTAGGAGTTCTCTGGTGGAGTTTTTGGGGTCACATAAGTATACTATCATATCATCTGCAAATAGTGATATGTTGACTTCTTCCTTTCCAAGTTGTATCCCTTTGACCTCCTTTTGTTGTCTAATTGCTATGGCTAGAACTTCAAGTACTATATTGAATAGCTAGGGAGAGATATGGCAGCCTTGTCTAGTCCCTGATTTTAGTGAGATTGCTTCAAGTTTCTCTCCATTTAGTTTGTTGTTGGCTACTGGTTTCTTGTATATTGCTTTTACTATGTTTAGGTATGGGCCTTGAATTCCTGATCTTTCCAAGACTTTTAACATGAAGGGATGGTGAATTTTGTCAAATGCTTTTACAGCATCTAATGAAATAATCATGTGGTTTATTTTCTTTGAGTTTATTTATGTAATGGATAACATTGGTGGATTTCCATATATTGAACCATCCCTGTATTCCTGGAATGAAGCCTACTTGATTGTGGTAATGATCATTTTGATGTGTTCTTAGATTCGGTTTGCGAGAATTTTATTGAGTATTTTTGCATCGATATTCATAAGGGAAATTGGTCTGAAGTTCACTTTCTTTGTTGGGTCTTTGTGAGGTTTTGGTATCAGTGTAATTGTGGCTTCATAGAATGAATTGGGTAGTGTTCTTTCTGTTTCTATTTTGTGGAATAGTTTGAAGAGTATTGGTATTAGGTCTTCATTGGAGGTCTGATAGAATTCTGTACTAAACCCATCTGGTCCTGGGTGGTTTTGATTGGGAGACTTTTACTGACTGCTTCTATTTCTTTAGGAACTATGGGATTGTATAGATAGCTTATCTGATCCTGATTTAACTTTGGTATTTGGTATCGGTCTAGAAAATTGTCCATTTCATCCAAATTTTCCAATTTTGTTGAGTATAGGCTTTCGTAGTAGGATCTGATGATTTTTTAAATTTTCTCAGTTTCTGTTGTTATATCTCCCTTTTCATTTCTGATTTTGTTAATTTGGATACTGTCTCTGTGCCCTCTGGTTAGTCTGGCTAAGGATTTATCTACCTTGTTGATTTTCTCAAAGAACCAGCTCCTGGTTTTGTTGTTTCTTTGTATAGTTCTTTTTGTTTCTACTTGGTTGATTTCAGCCTTGAGTTTGATTATTTCCTGCCGTCTACTCCTCTTGGGTATATTTGCTTCTTTTTGTTCTAGAGCTTTCAGGTGTGCTGTTAAGATGTTAGTGTATACTCTCTCCAGTTTCTTTTTGGAGGCACTCAGAGCTATGAGTTTTCCTCGTAGCACTGCTTTCATTGTTTCCCATAAGTTTGGGTATGTTGTACCTTCTTTTTTATTTAATTCTAAAAAGTCTTTAATTTCTTTCTTTCTTTATTCCTTGACCAAACTATCATTGAGTAGAATGTTGTTCAGCTTCCATGTGTATGTGGGCTTTCTGTTGTTTTTGTTGATATTGAAGACCTGCCTTAATCCATAGTGATCTGATAGGAAGCATGGGATCATTTCAATCTTCTTATATCCATTGAGGCCTGTTTTGTGGTCAGTTTTGGAGAAGGTACCATGAGGTGCTGAGAAGAAGGTATATTCTCTTGATATAGGATGAAATGTTCTATAGATATCTGTTAAATCCATTTGGTCCATAACTTCTGTTAGTTTCATTGTGTCTGTGTTTAGTTTGTGTTTCTATGATCTGTCCATTGATGAGAGTGGAGTCTCCCACTATTGTGTGAGGTGCAATGTGTGTTTTGAGCATTAGTAAAGTTTCTTTTCTGAATGTGGGTGCCCTTACATTTGGAGAATAGATGTTCAGAATTGAGAGTTCTTTTTGGTAGATTTTTCCTTTGATGAGTATGAAGTGTCTTTCCTTATTCTTTTTGATAACTTTTGGTTGAAAGTCAATTTTATCCGATATTAGAATGGCTACTCCAGCTCGTTTCTTGGGACCATTTGCCTGGAAAATTGTTTTCCAACACTTTACTCTGAGGTAGTATTTGTCTTTGACACTGAGGTGCATTTCCTGTATGCAGCAAAATGCTGGGAATGGAGAGCTGTGGCACGGGGTCAGTTCCAGGGTGCAGACAGAAACCAGAAGGATCTTGTCCCTGGCTGTTCCTTGGTTCCTGTGTCCTGATGGCTCTGGGAGGGTCCCTCTTGGACAAGGAATTTGAACAGAAGTGGTGACCTTACCTGTGTTCACAGGTGTGTTGGCACTCCTGGGAGACCGGCTCTCTCCAGGCTGTATTTGGGTATGTAGTGCTGTGGCACAGTATCAGCTCCGGGCACAGAGGGAAACCCGAAAATGAATTAATTTAAAAGAGGAAATCAAGCTGAATATGAAAAGGTATACATTCATTCTTTCTGCTCTTGACCATAAATGTGACTAGCTGCATCAAGCTCCTGATGTTTTGACTTCCCTACAATGATAAGCTGTAATCTGGAATCATGAGACAAACAGACATTTCCTCTTATTCTGCTTTTGTCAGGGTCTGTGCTGCATTTTTTTTTTTTTTTTTTTTTTTTTTTTAGACAGGGTTTCTCTGTGTGCATTTTCTTGACTAATAATTTGCAGTGATTTGAATGAGAAGGGCCTCCATAGGCTCAGATCTTTGAATACTTAGTCTCCATCGGGTAGACCTGTTTAGCCCTCCAGAACCCTGAGCCCCCAAATTAAATGCTTTCTTTTATAGGTTTCCTTGATCGCGATGTTTTGTCACAGAATACAACAATAACAATAACAAAGACAGCAGGCTAATGCAATTTCCCCAAGGATGTTAACTAAGCTCCATTTTTACCATGGTGAAGTTCAGAGGATGAATGAATTTCACCAGGCCATGCTGGTTCTTGTTCAGCCTCATATACAAAGGATAACAAAAGCAATGGGGAAAACACATTAGAAGGGGGAGTTGAGGGTATGTGTATATTTGTATTTAATTCAATTTATTATTCTCAGTGTGTTTAAGATGTGTGCACATGTGACCAGGTCAGAGGACAATTCTATGGAATCAGTTCTCCACCATCTATGTGGGTTCACCTTCTCTCTCATGTAGCCCAAGCTGACTTCAAATTTGCTATCTAGCCAGGAATAAACTTGAACTCCTCATGCCTTTGACCTCTGAAATGCTGGGTTTATAGCTCTGTGCCACTGCACTTGGCTTATATGATACTAGAGATGAAACCCAAGGCTTCAGACATTCTAGGTAACACTCTACCAACTGAGACACATGCTCATTACCCCAATTTAGAATCTTGAAACAGCAATGTAGATATTGACATCACTGTAGTTAGTCCAGAGGAGGCTTGAGTTGAGTGTGGTATCAGAGTAGCTAGCCCAGGGTCTTGGTCACTGTATCTCCTTCAGTGTAGTTAAATTGTGCACCAGGTGAACAGGGGACCATGCTGCCCAGGTGTGAATGCAGAGGCCAGGATGGCCCCTCCATACATGGAGATGGACCATTAAGCTGATGCCTGACAGGCACCTTCAAGGTGACCCCATGTCTCCAGATAACTCTGTTGGGAGCCGTTGGAGCTCCACATTGTTAACATTAGTTCTAGGTTCCAGAGAAAGTGCTGGCCAGGGGTAAGTTTACCAGAAGAAGATGACCTGCTTGTTCTACTTGGAACCTGGAAAGAAGAGCAGCTGGCATGAATAGGAAGTAGTGGGGTTGGTAGGGATAGGCAGTGGAGAACGAGATAGTGATTCCTGACTTCTTCCAGGCCAGAGGCATCTGGGAGAGTATAGGTAAGGTTTGAGCTCCCTCCCCTTCCCAGGGATCTTCCTGTCCTTCTATCCACTCAAGAATGCAGTGGGTCCACTCTGTTTATTGAGCCATCCAGCCTCTCTGCTCACTACCTGAACCTGGAGGCACTTTTTGCCCAGTGGTTACCCAGACCCTGGCAGCATCTCTGGTTTTTCCAGTTGGACAAAGAACACCTGCAGAGTCAATAAACCCTGTGCCTGGGGAGAGAGAATGTTCCCCAGACACATCCTGGCTGTCTCTGAACTGTCAGGTTGCATTCCTCAGTGGCCATGTGTGTGAACCCCAGGATACTGGGATTCCTTTTCAACGAAGTGGCTGTTGCCAACAAGTAAGCCTTGGCCATGGTCCTAGCCAGACAGAGCAGGGGGTTGGCGTCTACCTGACCTCCTCAGGGCTCTGTTCCAATGAGCACAGGGAACTGTGGAGGTGATAAGACCAGTGCTTTGCAGAAGGAAGAAAGCCCAAAGCAACTACAGAACAAAGCACAAGGCCACAGTCAACAGAACAGGAGGGGGGGGCAATACCTGGTTCTTAGACATTGTTTCCTTTAAACTCTTCTTCCCCTATGTCAACAGAGACCAAGTCCACTCTGACCATCTACCCTATCTGGCTAGGTAGTTAGCATTACAAAATATTGCAAAATTAATAAAAACAACTGAAATGATTTTCTCAACTTAGGAAATTGGTAGCTTGTTAACTAGATTTTTGGGGGGGAGGGGGCATGACAGGTGTCATTGCCTTGAACTCTCAATTTTCCCTGCCCAGCCTCTTAAGGGTAGGTATAATTCCAGGCCAGTACCACCATACGCTGATTAAATTGCATTTATTGCAGAAATGCAAAGGTCTAATTTATAATTTTAAAATTATCCAAAAATATAAACAATTCTTATAGGTATTATCTATCAATACTTCTAGTAAATTCTGTGCTGTGATTCTAGCCAATGGGATAAGGAAAAATAAGAAAAGAGAGATGGGGGATGGGGAAGAAGAGAGGAAGAAGGGGGAGACAGAGGAAAGGAAGAAGGAAGAAGAGGGGGGGAGGAAAAGGAAAGTAGGAAGGGAGATTGAAGAGAAAGGAAGAAAAATTTACACTATTCTAGAAAACTGTCTTTACATACAATTGATGTCTTTGGAAAAAAAATCATCTGAAGGTGAAAATTGCTAATTGTACCAATGGAGTTCATCAGGGTTTTAGATATGTCAGTAGCAGACTACACACCTGTCATCTTAACCTAAAAGATGAACCTGTGCAATAGTAACATGGTTGGATCCCCAGATCTAGCAAAGCTGGAAAAAAAAAACACCTGTCAAACGTGGATCTCACACTGGCCAGGTAAAGCTACACTGTGCCAATAAATCAGAAGATTGGTGAGGATATCATAACACCAATTCCCTTCTTCCCAAATACGTCTAATGTCACTTAGTAAAACTCCTGAGGGCTTTCTAAGAGTTGTACCAAACCAACCCCAAAATTCACACAAAGAACTGAAGTTCAGAGCCATTAATGAGGAAGAGCAAAGGAGGAGGACTGGCTTCTGAGACACCACAAGTTTTGCAAATAAGTAGAAACACATCAGTGTGGAGCTGTTTTCACAGAACAAGGAGCCAGGGGGACAAAACAGGAATACAAGGGACCAAGCTACATGTTGGTGGGATTTGTGCTGCAGGACTACGGGCAGGCTGGAAAAGGAGGCCCTGGCTTTGAGAGGCCAGGCTGACCAGTGATAAAGGAGACTAGATTGCCTTGTGCCCAGCTTCGGGTCATTTCTGCTCTGGAGTGGCAGGTGCAAACAGGGTGCTAAATGAGGGGGATAGGAAGGCCCACCCTACAGGGAGAAATTTCACCCTAGCTCAGCTCAGGAGCCTTGGCTTTGGCTGCAGCAGTGGGGCATGGATCATTTCTGAGAAACAATGACACCAGGCCTGGCCTCATTTTGTCTAAGCCACGGGGCATTGCTCAGTCCTGTTGAAATCACCAATGCGGGTGGCTCCTGAGAAGAACACAGAACATAGAATGGTGGGAGGATTTCTCATCCTTCAAGTAAAGTTCATCATTTTCATCATGAGTAAAGACTGCCCTGGCTGGAACAGCTGGCGTTCCATCTTCCTAACGTGGTGATGGTGTAGAAGTGATACACATCTAGCAGAACGCATTCTTGGAGTTTCCAATTTGGGGCTTTTCCTGCCTAGTAGGACCATCCTTCAAAGCTGCATAACATCTTCACAAGCTGCTGCTCCCAGGGGCCTCTGGTGGTGTCAGGAAACAGCACAAATTCAGGTGACTGAGCAAGAAGGTATAGTAGGCCAAGGGAGCTCAGTGAGTTTTCTACCTTCTGTTTTTCACCATATGTGTTTATTTGGAGGGAGAAGGATCTGTATCCTATATTCAGATAAAATTAGTGTAGATCATGAAATAAACATGCAAGCCGAGAGGGAGGGGAAGCCATGTGCACTACACACAGAGGTCTGGCTTCTGTGCTTTGCAAATGGTGAATAGCTGAGGTGAGAGCCCTAGCAGGTACTGAAAACTTTACTTATAATGTCAGTATTCAAAGGACACTACATTCTTTGTGTGAGTAATGAGATGAAGGACAGGAGTATTTAAATGTCAGGAATGAAGGTGTAGCTCCAAGAATGAGCACTTACCTAGAATGTGCAAGGTCCTAGATCTCTCTCTCTCTCTCTTTCTCCCCCCTTCTCTCTCTCTCTCTCTCTCTCTCTCTCTCTCTCTCTCTCTCTCTCTCTCTCTCTCTCACACACACACACACACACACACCATAAGAAAGACAGCATGCATACTGTCTTAGTTAGGTTTTCTACTGCTTAGATAAAACAACCAAAAAACAATTTGTGGAGAAAATGATTTATTGGACTTGCCTTCCACATCACAGTTCATCATCAAAAAGAAGCCAAGACAGGAACTCAAGCAGGGCAGAGACCTGTAGTCAGGAGCTGATGCAGAAGCTTGCTCTCCATGACTTGTTAACCTACCTTCTTTCTTTCTTTTTTTATTAATTAATCAATTTACATCCTGGCCACAGTTAACCCTTCCCCTTCTCCTACCAGTCCTTTCCCCTGCCTCATTCACTCCTCTGTTCCTCTTCAGAAAAGGGGAGGCCTCCCCATGGATATTAACCAGCCCTGACATATCAAGTTGCAGTAGAACTAGTCACATCTTCTCCTATTGAGACTAGACAAGGCAGCCCAGTAGGAGGAAAGGTCCTAAGGGTAGGCAACAGAGTCGCTGTTAGTAATCCCACATGAAGACCAAACTATACAACTGTAACATGTGCAGAGGGCCTAGGTCAGTCCCATGCAGGCTCCCTGGTTAGCAGTTCTATCTCTATGAACCCCTATGAACCCAAGTTAATTGATCCTGAGGGGTTTTTTGTGGTGTCCTTGACCCCTCTGATTCCTACAATTCTTCCTCATCATCATACACAGGATTCCCCAAGCTTCACTTAATGTTTGGCTGTGGGATCTCTGCATCTGTTTTCATCAGCTGCTGGATTAAGGCTCTCTGAAGACAGTTATGCTAGGCTCCTCAGTAAGTATAGCAGAATATCATTTGCAGTGTCAGTGTGAGCTCCCTCTCATGGCTTTGGTATTAATCTGGACCAGTCATTAGTTGGCCACTCCCTCAATTTCTGCTCCATCTTTACCCTAACACAAATTGGAAGGACAAATTGTAGGTTGAAGGTTTTGTGGCTGGTGTCCCAATCTCTCCATTGGAAGTCTTGCCTGGTTACAGGAGATGGTCAGTTCAAGCTCCATATCCCCCATTGCTAGGAGTCTTAGCTAGGGTCACTCTCATATATTTCTGGAAGTTTCCATTGCCTTAGGGTTCTAGCTGGTCCCAGAGACGTACCCTCATCCAACCCTCCCCCAACCCCTTCCACCCATAATATCTATTTTATTTCCCCTTCTCAGTGAGATTCACAATTTCCCCTTGAGCCCTCCTTAATTAGCTTCTTTGGGTCTGGGTTATCCTTTATAGCTATCCACTTATAAGTGAATATATTTCATGTTTGTCTTTCTGGGTCTGGGTTACCTCACTCAGGATGATCTTTTCTAGATTCATCCATTTGCCTGCAAATTTCATGATGTCTTTGTTTTTAATAACTGAGTAATACTCCATTGTGTAAATGTACCACATTGTCTTTATCCATTCTTCAGTTGAGGGACATCTAGGTTGTTTCAAGTATCTGGCTATTATGAGTAAAGCTTCTATGAACATAGTTGAACAAGGGTTGCTATGGTGGAACATCCTTTGTATATATGCCCAGGAATTGTATAGCTGGGTCTTGAGTTAAAACTATTCCCAATTCTCTGATTTTCAAAGTTCGTGTACAAATTAGCACTCTCACCATCAATGAAGGAATGTTCCTCTTGCTCCACAACCTTTCCAGCATGAGTTGACATTTGAGTTTTTGATCTTAGCCATTCTGATGTGTGTAAGGTAGAATCTCATCTCAGAGTCATTTGATTTGCATTTCCCTGATGGCTAAGGATGTTGAACATTTCTTTATGTCCTTCTCAGCCATTAGAGAGTTTTCTGTAGAGAATTCTCATTTAGAACTGTACCTCGTTTTTAACATTGGGTTATGTGGTTTGTTGATGTCTAGTTTCTTGAGTTTTTTATATATTTTGGATATCAGTTCTCTATCAGATATGAGGTTGGTGAAGATCTTTTCCCAATCTGTAGGCTGCTGTTTTGTCCTTTTGATGGTCTTCTTTGCCCTACAGAAGCTTTTCAGTTTCATGAGGTCCCATTTATTAATTGTTGATCTTAGTGCCTGAGTTGTTGGTGTTCTGTTAAGAAAGTTATCTTCTGTGCCAATCCATTAAAGGCTATTCCCCAGTTTTTCTTCTGTCAGTTTTAGTGAATCTGCTTTTATGTTGAGGTCTTTGATCCACTTGGACTTAAGTTTTGAGTAAGGTGATGGATATGGATCTAGTTGCATTCTTCTACATGCAGATATCCAGTTAGACTAACACCATTTGTTGAAGAAGCCTTCATTTTCTGCTGTATAATTTTGCTTCTTTGTCAAAAATCAAGTGTCTGTAGGTGTGTGGATTTGCTTCTGGGTCTTTGATTCTATTCCATTTATCAACCTATTTTTATGCCAATACCATGCAGTTTTTATTACTATTGCTCTGCAGTACAGCTTGAAATCAGGGATGGTGATATCTCCAGAAGTTCTTTTATTGTACAGGATTGTTTTTAGCTATCCAGGGTTTTTTTTTCCACCAAGATATTTTATATTATTTATGTCAACATGTTTGCTTATAGAAACCAATACTACTAGCCCAAGGATGACAGCACCTATAATGGGTTGGGTCTTCCTCCAACAACCACTAATTAAGAAAATGCCCTACAGGCTTGCTTGCAGCCCAATATTATTTTTCTTAATTGAAGTTCCTCCTCTCAGTTAACTTTACTTTTGTTATTTATGTGTATGCACATATATATGGGTATGTATGCCTACACACTTGCAGAGGCCAGAAGAAGGTGCTAAATTCCTGGGGGCTGGAGTTGCAACTGTTTATACATCACAAATCTGGGTTCTTGGGTCTGGACTCTCACTCATACTTATGATTGTTGAGTAAGCTCTTGCCAACTGAGCCATCTCTTTAGCCCCATGCACGTATTATATAAAGGGGTTCACTAGATTGGCTTGCATGATAGGAACTGGGTGCTAGAGACTCTGAGAACTCAGTAGCTGCTCAGTCCACAAATCTGGTTGACTCATGTCTTAGGGTTTGTATTCCTGCACAAAACATCATGACCAAGAAGCAAGTTGGGGAGGAAAGGGTTTATTCAGCTTATACTTCCACACTGCTGTTCATCACCAAAGGAAGTCAGGACAGGAAATCACACAGGGCAGGAACTTGGAGGCAGGAGTTGATGCAGAGGCCCTGGAGGGGTGCTGCTTCCTGGATTGCTTCCCCTGGCTTGCTCAGCTTGCCTTCTTACAAAACCCAGGACTACCAGCCCAAGGATGGCACCACTCACAGTGAGCCCTCCCTCATCGATCACTAATTGAGAAAATGCCTTACAGCTGGAGCTCATGGAGGCATTTCCTCAAGGGAGGCTCCTTTCTCTGTGATAATTCCAGCTTATGTCAAGTTGTCACAAAACCAGCCACTACAGTTCAGTAGTCCCAATTTAGCTCTGAAAGCCTGGAAGATACCTGGAGAGTCCCTGTTGGACAGCTAGAGAAGCTGACATCTGTTGTGGGTGGAAGGTGGCAGGCAGAGGTAGCACAGCAATTAAGACCTACACTTAATAAATTGATAATCACAGCCATCTCCTCCTAAAATTCCTATCTGATTACCTCCCAATAATGCTACCAGCTAGGAACCAAGCTGAAATATGTGAGTCTCCAAGGCTGTTGGGCTTACGGACAGATTCGAGTCAGGAGCATGAGGACAGTACTACAGCAGGACTGGAGGCCACCTTTAGTCCTGGTCATCCATCAACTGACAGCTGGTAGAGACTTTTGGACTACCCTGCTCAGCACCACTCTTCCTCCCTGCTCTCCAAACAAAGCCTTCCCTTAGCTGTAATGCACAGTCCCAGCAGGGCTCCCAGCTCACTCACCTGGAGTGAGGCCTTCTCAGCCATATTCTGGGCTACTTAGGTCTGAATCCTAGGGGAAGGATTACAGCCTCAGGAGGATGCTAAGCTTCTGAGTGATTTCAGGTGGATATCATCTTTCCTTCCAAAAAGAAGACAGCCATCACTGAGCAGGGTTTGGCTTGGATTCTGTCAACATGTACTTTAATGAGGACAAAATATTACTGTTGTTGTTAAGTGGGCCTAGGCCGGAGACCCAAAGTGTTTCCTTTTTCTTCTTTTTTCATGATTCAACCCACTCCCAGAACTTACTCTGCAGAAGTGGGAACATCTTACCTTAGCTTATATTCCATCATAGAACAGGGCCTGAGAGACTGGGGAAGAGGGAAAAAGAACCAGATCTGTTTGGGTTCTGTTCTCTGGCTTGTTTGTTTGTTTGTTTGTTTGTTTGTTTGTTTTGAGATAGATAGGGTCTTGCTTTGAAGCTCTTTTTACCTGAAGAAGCACCACCTATATGTGTATCTTAGGGTTTCCATTGCTATGAAGAGACATCATGACCGAGGCAACTCATAAAAGGCAACATTTAATTGGGGCTTGCTTACAAGTTCAGAGGTTCAGTTCATTATCATCAAGGCAGGAGCATGACACTGGAGGAGCTGAGAGTTATTCTACATCTTGATTTGAAGGCCAGCACTAGGAGAAGACTAAATTCCAGGCAGCTAGGAGGAGAGTCTCAAAGCCCACTCCAACAGTGACACACTTCCTCTAACAGAGCAACACCTACTCCAACAAGGCCACAGCTCCTAATAGTGCCACTTCATGGGCCAAGCATATTCAAACTACCACAGTGTGAGTGTGTATGTATACATGTGAGCACAGTACCTACTGAATCCAGAAGAGAACACTGGATCCCTTAGAGCTGGAGTTAACAGGCAGTTATGAGCCTCCCAATATGGGTGCTGGTATGAGTGTGGGTCTTCTGCAATGACAGCAAGCATGCTTAGCCAACTGCTGAGCCATTTCTTCAGTCACTGCTCTAGAACTTTCTAATAACTGAACCAGAAGCCCACAACTTTAGAATTTATTTGTGTCCCCAAGTCCTTCCAGATAAATGTGTGTGGATGAGGCCTAACCCACTGCTGTGGTTTGAATATGAAGTGTCACCCACAGGCTCAGGTGTTTTAATGCTTGGTCTCCAGCTAGTGATGCTGTTTTGGAAAGCTGTGGAACCCTTAGGAGGTACAGCCTCACCTGAGGAAGTAGGTCACTGGGGGACAGATCTTGAGGGTTTGTAGCCAGGCCCCACTTCCCATCTTATCTCTGCTTCCTGAGTGCAGATGCAACATGACCTCATGCTTCTGTCACCATGAAGCTGCCTGCTGCTGTGCCTGCCCCATCATGATGGATTGGATACTGTCAGACTATAAGCCCAAAAGAAACCCTTCCTTCCTGAAGTTTATTCTTATCAGACAATTGGTTATGACAGTGAAAAAGTTATTAACATACCACAGAGTTGTTTGGTGGGTACCACCTGCCTCTGCTAAGATCAGGATGCTTGTGAGTGAGAACCATTGAGTGAGTTGTGCTATATATGTCGCTCTTATTGTTTCAGTAATAATTGGGCCTTGTCTCTCAGGTTGGTAGGCCCTCATTCCTCTCACTCTGCTCTTCTATGCTGCAGAATGGAACAGATCACCACTGACTGACCTCTGGGGTCTGTTGCTGTTACTTCATTGTGATCAGAACAGTGATGACTTAGATGATCTCCAAATGCCATCCTACCTTCAGTTCAGTGAGCTCTGGAGATAAATGCACTCTGAAGTGCATGCAAATATGCACCTGCATGCACACACACATGTATATAAAGTCTCATGATTTTATATGTACACACTCCACTCACAAGTATTTGTGTCAAATATGAATATATGAATGCAGATAAGTACACACACACACACACACACACACACACACACACACACACACACACCACAGTCCTCAAGCACACCTGCCAGCTTGTGTTTTCCTTTCAACAATTCTATTCTTTTAAGCCAGGATTCTCCCTGGAAGTCCTAGCAGCTTGAGTATGCTGATGATGGGAGGAATGAAAGCTAAAAGAAAGAGAGGTGATGAATCATTACATAAACATTCTATAAACTTCATTGCATAAACATCCTTTTATGATTGTACAGAACGATCTGGAAAATGACTCCTATAACGTATCTTCTTATGAAGAAAATCACTGAAACAATGAGTCATGAATAGGAACTTCCTCTGAACCCAGATTTACATGAAGAGAAGGAGTTACTTGACACTTGGCAGTCTACATGGTCCCTCAAGAGTCATCCCTAAGCCATCATAGTCTTTGGAGTGTTATCATCTGAATCATGAGCTGGCAAGGTAAGAAGTGACAATCACAAGGCTGTGCTCACCTAGTCAGCTTTCTCTCCAGTTGTGGATTGTCTTCATGGGAGACAAGGTCACATTTTGGGGAACAGAGGGCTAGGAGCAGCCTACATGAACAAAGGGAAGCAGGTGGCATATCCTCAAGCTACCCATGTGTGCCAAAGCCTGGAGACTACGCTTCCTATGAAGTCTGGGGTACATATGCCAGGCTGCACTGATCTCAATAAGGACTGTTTGCTTAACCATGGAAGAAGAGACTTCAGAATGGAGTTAACCACAAGCCAGCCTATCACAGTGGGTTAAGAGAAGGATGAAGAGAACTAGGCACATGTGGAAAATTACATTGAGAGGCTGAAAACAAAAAAATGATGCCTTGAAAAAATAACAGGTGAGATACAAAGACAGGTGCAAAAAAATAGAGGAATTTTCAAGAGGAAATCTAAATGACAAAGTAAATAGCAAAGGACTTGCCTGTGGGTAGGTTTGAAAGATACAGTGAGTGGGTGGGCGGTGGGGGGAATCATGATAAGAAGAAAAAGAAAATGGGAAGAATGGGATGCTCTGAAGTAACTCAAGTAGATAAAATGAAATACTCTCATAAGAATGACTGATGGAGATTCTGAGAACAAAATCCCAAAACTCTAAAAATGAAGATAACCCCGTAAGTTCCATAAACTTTAATGTGGACACAGTTAAAGAGAGAATCAGTGAAACAGAAAATTCTACAAAGGAAGTAATGTTAATAAGACACTAAGAGAAGTAGAAAATATATAAGAAACTTAAATAATGTGGAGAATAAAATAAAGACACTCAACAGAGTCTTAACAGGAATTCTAGAATTGGAGAAGCTCAGTAGTAACACAGAAGTGACCATATCAGGTCTGTCAACATCCCAAAAATGAAGGACATGCTTTTTCAAGTGGAAGGGTAACACTAAAGAGTCTGAAAGGCAAATAGAAATAAATACACACATTCTTTATAGTGAAAATGGAGGTCACCGGGGACCAGGAGAAAATCTAAAGATCCCAGTAAGAAAAAGGCAGACACTGACACACAGCAGTGATGAATGGAAAGCTGACATCTCAACAGGGAGTGTGGGATAGAGAGAGAAAGCCTCTCCAAGGCAGAGGAAATGGGCTTTGACTATAGACACTTCCAACAGTGAAATGAGGACTGAATAAGAAAGAAAGAAAAAAAAAAAAAAGACTTTAACAGGTTAGGTGGCACCACCACCTATAATCCCAGCACTCAGGAAGCAGAGGCAGAGCTCTGTGAGTTTGAGATCAGCCTGGTATACAAGTTTCAGGCCAGCCAAAGCTACATAGTGAGAACCTGTCTCCAAAGGGTAGTGGGGGGCTCACTATGTAGCCCAGCTAAGGTTGGAACTTGTGATCCTCCTGCCTCAGCCTCCTGAGTATCAGAATCAACAAGCTCATACAAACTTTGATGGAAGAATTACAAAAGCAGTGGTTCTCAAATGGGAACCCCAGAAATCTACTAGAAAACATGAAAAATTTCTCAAAGCCTAGGCCGCACCTAGTCCAGGCACCTGTTCTTTTTTATCTCAGGAATTCCAGTGTTCAGCCAGAGCTGAAATCTTAATTACCCTAGCAGAGAGTTGGATCCAGGAGTGGTTACTAAGAGCAACCACATAATAAACTTCATCATCTCATGTTGTTTGTGAGATTGTTACCATCTAAGGCTCGAGATCTAGACCATTTTCTCTACCAGTTAAAGAATTAAAAGGTAGGAAAAATCTGGGACATGACTGGTGTCAGCAGGGAAATTGTCAAATATAGCAAACAGTAGCAGCAGAATCACAGAGGACTTTCATTAGCGATAGGGACGCATACACATACAGCAGGCACATATATGGTTGCATTGGACTGGGGTCATCTTCTTCCCATTGCTTTCCACCTTATGTATTGGAGCAGGGTGTCTGACTAAACCTGGAGCACGTGTGCTTGCCTGACATTTCAGATAGTCTGGCTTCCCAGATTGCATTTCATTCTCCAACTTTCCAATCATAGGATTGCAAATGGCTGCCATGCCTACCCAGCTTTTATGTGGGTGCTGGGGTTCAAACTCAAATCCTCATCTGTGCATCAACTGCTTTACCTACTGAGCCATCTCCCCATCCCCTGAGGAGGAATTGTTGTTTAGGGATTCATGCCTCAAGCTCCTCACTGAGGCCAGAGGCAGACACCTCCATTTATTTGTAGGAGTTTTTAAACCCCCTCAGTGGCAGCTAAGTCTGAGAACCACTGAATGTGGATTTCTCAGGGTCAGAGAAGCAAAGGAAACAAAGAGGGAGGAAGGTGGAACCTGTGGGATGTTCTAGAAATTACAGTCTGTTGGGTCCTTTTGAAGTTGTGAGTATAGCTCATTTTCACCACTAGATAGGGGATTCATGCTCTCCCCAAATGAAAACTCTCTGGACAGACTGGGAGACTGGGGTATCTAGAGAAGATGGTTTCAGAAAGATGTGCTTGCTTGTACTTCTTAGTGTATTTCTACTGTTCAAGCCCAGATCTGACCACTCACCAGACAACAATGGCTAAGCAATCTTATCGTGGTGCTTTTACTTGGGGGACTTTGAACAAATCAGTCCAAGTTGCTGTGGTGTCACTTCCTTGAAGGGAGAGTGGGGAAAACCCAACCCATCCCATATGTGGGCTGGTTATAAAATGGCTTGATAGTCAGCACTGGGCCCTGTGCTGGGTGGTTATTGGAGATAAGGTGATTGTTCTAAACTTCCTTGGGAGCGCAGTGACCTTAGACCATTTCATAAGCATTTACAAGGAACACAGTCGTGGTAGGAGTCCTGTGCCCTAACAGACAAACCCAGGATGAACTAGCCAAGGCTTGCTCAAAGCTAACATCATCAACAGTCTTTCACAGAGTAAGGGTTGCTGACAGCAAAGGCATCATATGCTCACTGACACTACTAAGGCCAGGTCCTTGGGCCTGGCCTCCAAGACCCAGAGTTAGTGGGTATGAGACAAAGCCCAGAAACCAGCATCTAAAAACCAATCCAAATAGGGTTGGGGAAGTAGCTCAATCAGTAAAATTCCTTACAACAGCAAGATTTGACTTTAATCCCAGAATCCATTCAAAAATGATAACTGGGTATTGTGGTTGAAGCATAGAATTCCTGCTCTGGGGAGATTGTGGGGCAGTGATCTGTGACAGGCAACCTGGCACCCAGTTGAGCATAGGCATAAAATCTGGGCAACCCCGTGGAATAATCCACAAGGGACCGGAAAGCTTTATGCCAACACTCCCTGGAGACTTTGGCTCCAGTCAAGGTCATGAACCACCCCTCCTCGGGTTGAGGCGTGGCCACACAGCCCCAAGTCATCCCCATGTTAATGAGACACCTAGAGGCTTAGCCACACCCCTTCCTAGTTACTATATCTGCCTCGCCTCTCCCAGAAAGGTAGGGGTACAATTCCATCCAGGACACTCCACATGATGAAAATAAACGTCTTAGAATTATGGACTGTCTCTTCATCTGGACCCACCGTGGGAAGCGAGGGATCCGGCCCTCAATTAAGGAGCCGAGTCTAATCCCTCGCTGAGGGCTTCCCAGCGCTCCCAGACAGTACCCATTCACCCAAGTCTAAGCAGCTAGCCCTGTGCCCCAAGCCGCTGAAACGGGTCTCAGTGGGAACCCCAGCTGCACTCCGGTTAGTCTGTCTGCGGCACTCTGCGGTGACTGCGGTACCCTGGCTAGAGAACTCACAGAGATGGCTGCTACTCGTTCCTCAAGAATGGCCCCCTCCCCCACCCACGGGCAGGGCCCTGCAAAGGCTTCCCACAGCTCCCACCTGCCCCGTCAGACTGTGTGGGAAGATGCGCGGCCACTTCCCTCGTGTCTGCTGTCCCACCCAGAGCCGCAGCGCCCCGGGACACGTGGGGCTTCATCCCATCGAGCAAGGCTTGTTCCCACAGGAGATAAAGACAAAAGGATCCCTGGGCTCACTGGCCAGCCTGCCCTACCTAATTAGTGATTTCCAAGCCACTTAGAGACCTCATCCCAACAAAACAAGGTGGGTGGTACACACTCACACACATGTGCACCTGCACACACACAAACACACATGCATGCACACGCATACACGCACACACAATAGCACACTGAAACCCATCTCAGGTGACTGAATCACCTTGCGAAGGAACATACAGATATGAGATCCTGTTCTGCAGGTGTGATCATCTGCCTACAGGTTCCCCCCTCTCCAAGTTGGATATCTCTCTGTCTCTTCTAAGTTTCAGGGTCATTTCACACCCTGACTTCCACCTTCCCCTGAGAAACTGTGAGAATAGAGAGGTCTAAATTTTCTTTTCCAGGGCAATCTATAAGCATGGAGTGTGCATTGCTGAAGACACTGTCACCACAGAGGCCACACAATCCTGAGGCAGGGATCACTGGGCTGTTGGCAGATGAGCAGTCTTTAGGTATCACCTGGATTGTTTCCACCATTGCAAAGGGGAAACTGCAAACAACAATTTGCTGCCCTCTGGTCTTAGCATTGGGACAGAGCTAGGATGGACTGCTCTGCTCAGGACCCTGCTGTAATCCTGCACCAGTCATTTTATCCTTGTCTGGTCAGAATCTTGGACCAAGTTGTAATGTACTTGAGTCTGGTGTGAGAACCACCTCCTGTCACAAGGGCTTTACATCAGCAAAGACTCCTGTCCTTCTTGACTGTAGGAGCCAAAAGACCCATACAGTTAGAGAGTTAGCCTAAAATTTGTATCTGTGTCCCTGCTGTGGACATGGTTCAGCTTCTTCCTAACTGTGAGGGCAAAACCCTGAGCCCTGCTCTGGAGGATCTTCAGCAGAATGTGAGCTATGTACTACAACTGGTCTCTAGAAGGTTCTTGGATCCAACTCTATCTCTCCCTCTCCCCCTCTCCCCCCTCTCTCTTTCTGAGGCAAGATTTCATGTAGTCCAGACCAACCTTGACCTCACTATGCAGTGTAAGGTAGCATAAACTTCTGGTCCTGTCTCCATCATCTGAATACTGAGAACACAGATGTGTAGCATTAGGCCTGGCTGCTCTCTCCTTCACTCTCCATGCAATCTTTCTATGTTAGGGCTTTGTAGTTTTGGTCTACTTCCACCCAGAGGAGAGCACAGGAGGGAGGGAGGGACTCAAGATAGTGTCAGCCACTGCTCCTAAAATAATTCAGGCAGAGGCCTCACTTCATCCTCTAGAACACACAGCCCGGAGCTCTATTAGGCCAATCACCTCAGCAGTGCTTACAGTCATTGTGAGTCATAGCTGGAGCCATTAAGCACAGGATACACAAAGTACATTGCATTTTGTCTGACATGTAATGCTGACAGAGCATTAGGGTTCACTACACACACACACACACACACACACACACACACACACACACACACACACACCCCTTTAAATAATACAAATTATAACAAAGCAAACACCTGCTCAAAAGAATAAAAGAAATGTCCCATAAACCTCTGTTCATCAAGACATTGTTTCAGAACCCTCTGTCTCTCTGGGCCAGCAGCAGGTAGGTGGGTGACAGCCTAGAAAAGTCCAGCAATAGCCCTTGTGAAAAAGCCTGCCCTTCTCTGCACAGGTGGCCCAGTGCACTCTAGCATGGTCATCGATCCTGTAACTGTCCTGGCAGAAGTAAAGACATTTTACACAAAGACCTAGTGCCCCTCCTTTCTATTATAAGACTATTGTGATGGGACCCCAGGGAACTGAGATTTCCCAGTGTCATGCTGGGAGAAGGGAAGGAGAAGAACTTGTCTGCCAGGAAGAATTCTCCTCCAGTACTGACAATGGACACAATGACTGCAGGGGAGAAAGAGACTGGAGACTGCAGTTGAGACCATGATGGGTCAGGGAAGAGCAGGATTACACCTTGACCAGGCCTGCTTATCTCTTTATAACACTTGCCCTCTATTTAAACCTAAACCTCATGTCAGGACCCTGAAGGTGAACTTGGGAAGTGATCACTGATTATTTTCTAAAGCAGGGAGGTTGGTAAATCCTCAGTACCAAGGTTACAAAGCCCTTGATGGGTACAAGTTGGTAGAAGAGGGTCTGGGTTCCAGAGGAGGGTAAAATTCCTGACTTTTTACAGTCTTAAAATCCCCACGGTCCCAAGTAGGTCCTAGAGGACAAGACCCAAGGGTGAGGAAGAAAAGGAAACAAAGGAAGGAAGGGAAAGGGTAGGAGGGCAGGGGAGGAAGGAGGAGGAAGATGAGGTATAGGAAGAGGAGGAGGAAGATGATGGTTATGGAGGAGCTTCCAGTACCAGACACTATCAAGAAATGTTTGGCAGGAAATGTAGGAAAGAAGGCCTTTGGGAATTGGAGAGAGGGACAGACTTGTGAAGGGGTCAGGGGAGACAGAGGAGTCACAGCAGAGAAAGACCTGGGGTGGCAGGTCTCCTAGGTAACTGGCACATTCCATTGAGGTAGGGAAATGAAAGAAATGGGTCTGAGATTCTCCAGGTATGCCCCAGGCAGCCCAAGATCTGGGTGGAGTCTGGAGGGGATTCTACATAGACTGACTGAAGGCATGTGCACCTCCATACTCACAGACATGAGGTCAGGAAATGGTGGGAGGGTGGGGATAGTGCCAAGTCTTGTCCCTCCACTTTGAATATGCTTCTGGCCTCATGTTTCTAGCAACAGGAAAAACAAAAGCAAAAATGAAAATAAAAAATAAAAACCAACTAAACAAACAAAAAATAACAACAACAACAAAAATGCCTGCAGTCTTTTTATTTCCTACCTGATGTGTACTTTGAGCTTAGGAACTGTGTCCGAAACATTTGCATCTCAGTAGCCTGGCTATGACAGGTTTAAGCCTACCAGGTAGGTAGAAGTTATGAGGTTGGCCCTTCACCAAGGTGTGACCCTGTCACTTGACTTCCTCAGTGACAGATTTCCCTCAGGACCACTGTTTCCAGATGGCAGGAAAAGACTACAATTACTCCTGCCCTGTCTGAGACACCTTTTGCGTTCCACCTTCTGTGTTCCACCATGTTTAACGAAGCTCCTTGTTTCTGATGGTGTTTGGCAAGCAGTAAGCCACTTGTTCCTGGAGGACAGAACAAAGGGTCCCTCCCAAGAGTCTGGCTGTTTCCTTGTTCCTAAATCTTTATTGATTTTTTTTTTTTTTTTTTACAGCTTTCTTTTCAAACAACTGGAGGCTATTTAGTGCAGGGCATACTTCCTGGCTTGTCCCACGGCTGTTACCCCACCTTCTCTCATGTGTCCCCATCTCCAACAGCTGGAAAATAAGCCACCTGGATTTCCTGAGATTCCCAAATTTTCAAGTCAGTAAAGAAGCCTCTTCAGGTGTTCATTTTTTCCATACGGGGGACTTCAACCTACCTATCCCCTTATCTGTTCAACCTCTGTCGTCTCCCTCTTTCTACTTCCTCCCCTCCCAATTCCTTTTTCTTCCCTAGTTTTAAAAAAAATGTTTTTAATGGTTTATTTTATGTATATGAGTGGTCTATCTGCATGTATACCTGCATGCCAGAAGGGGGCATCAGATCTTATTATAGATGATTGTGAACCACCACGTGGTTGCTGGGAATTGGACTCAGGACCTCTGGAAGAGCAGCCAATAATGCTCTTAACTGCCAAACCATTTATCCAGCCCTTCTTCCCTACTTTTGTCTGAAATTGCTGTCCTAGATCATGCTGGACAAGTGCTTTCTGTTTGGGCTGCACAGTAGCCCTCTTGCTCGCTTCTCCTAGAGTGTTGTTCTGGATCTTTGACAATATTTTTCAAATGTCAGTATTAAGACAAGACTTTTCTTGTCCTTAAACTAAAAAGACGGGTGGCCTTTCACGGCAGTTCTGTTGCCCTCCAGCTTGTCACCTTAGCTGTTCCCACCTGAGGCTGTGTTTAGAATCAGCTCAAGATCCCTGCTTGTTATCTGGGTCCCCTTGGACCATATGGAAAAATAGTATTGCTTCTGGAAGGAAGCCATTTACTGTACCTGGACCTTAGAGATGTCATCAGCATTACAGCACAATGAACTGGCCCATTCCTTGAAAAGAGATAAAGAGATAAAGAGAAAATATCCATTTTAAATGGAGTTTTGATCTAACAAATGCAGACATGGTGAGAGGAAGAATCCAGGTGCCTGAGCCTATTCTGGGTTAGAGCCTCTGGGTTTAGTCAGATGAAGCATTGGGCCAGTAGGGAGCTCTGCCTCTCCCTGACCCCTGCTAGCCTCCCACTGGCTAGGCTTTATGAGTAGATTGGGCCACCACCCCTGTTGTTGAACACTCTCAACTCCTCTCTACCTAGTTATTGCTCTGAATTCCTTTGCCTCTTCTAGGAGATCCACTTTTCCCAGTCTCCTAAAGGTGAAGATTCCCTAGGCCATGGCATACAGTAACACACTTTTGCAGCTGCTATATTACTCTAGCCCGTATCTACCTGGAGTCTGCTCTGCCATCCTGCCTCTACCCAGATGAGCCAGGCATGGAACATGCAAAAGGAGCTACTTAGCATCCTAAATGCCTGCAGGTTTACTTTGAAAGTCTACACTTGTATCCTGGGAAGCCCTACTGGATCCTGTTTCATAAACAAAAATGGCAGCTTGAAGAGACTGAATATTGTCCCAAGGCCAATACTCATACAAGCTGAGCCTTAACTATGGAACTGGAAACTTTCTAGTTTTTAAACCGTAGCAGCTTTGGCTGAGTTCCTTCAAACTGTGGCCCTCATCTAGCTTCCTCCAACCCCTATCTGCAATTCCAAGTAGAAGAATAGAGCTTTATCCAGCCCAGTGTGGTTTGGCACCACTTACAGGTTCTAGTGTCTTTGCTCAGTGGAATTTTCTCATAAGATATGAAATACTATGATCCTGACCAGTCTTTTACATGAGTGAGAATGAATATAACTTAGCCTATTCTCCTGAATTCTGGTTATATAGAAAGGAGAAAGAGGGGAGGAGCCATTGGCTTCCTAATACTGAAAGGGTTTAAAGTATCAGAAGGGTAGAAAAGACTTCTGAATAGAATCTTTGTCTAATTTATCGTCTCCCTGGATCCACCCTTCCTGGGTTATAAGCATAGAGGAACAAGCTGGTACAAAAGGGCTATAAAGAGAAAGCAGGCTTGACTATAAGATTAACACCCTCCCTAACTCTCCCTCTCCCCCAGGGCAGACAGCATGGGCAGGTTCCCAACCAGGCATAAATGGGGTCTGAAGAAGCTTCATAAATGCCAGTAGTCCAAAGTACCCCTGTAGCTGGAGAAATTCCCATAGGGAGACTCCTTTCCTCATTACAAAGGCTAAGAGACTTTTAGATAGTGTCATAATTCACTCACACAATTGCCACAATGTGGTTACTGTATGGGAACCAGGATATAACTGTGAGTTGGCAGGAGGTCTGATCTGTCCTCCAGTGTTATATTCCCTGGATGCTTGATGGCTCTAGTAAGGTTTCCTCATAGGAACAGTCTCTTCAGGCTGCTGCCATCCCAAGTTCCCTTGATTCTGGAAACATGCTGGAACAGAGGAGCAGATACTCTTTCGGGCCATTGGCCTGACCTTTGTCCCACTGTCTTATAGTGTATTTGGAATATAAACATTTGGTTCCAAACAGTCTGGGATTGTAAGCCAGCTGTAAGCCCATGACAGCTAAAAAGCTCAGCTTGAGGGAAAGAGCCAGAGCCAGAGGGTGACATCATCACTTATGCAGCTCTTCTGCAAAATACGTGTCACCTGGAGACAGCAGGTGACTCAAATCCAAGGGCATCTTACCCAACCCAGTTTCCCCCCAAAGAGGCTCAATCAGATATTGTTCCATGTTCAAGGAGGTGGAACAGCATTGCAACCAAGCACAGCTTACACGCTGGACCAGATGAAGGATGCTAAGGAATGGGATGAGCCTTGGACACAGTCTGCAGGTGAGCTGGGATCACCCACTATGCTCATTTTTAGCTTTTGATGGTGCCCAGGGGCCATGGAAATGCTACCTTGAGGGAATCAGAGCTAAGAATGCTACCACAACCCTTAGTCAGGATGCATTTAAAAGTGAGAAGATAAGACATTGAGGAGCCTAGAGAGATTACTCAGAGGCTAAGAGGACATGCTGGTGCTGTTCTTGGAAAGGACCTGGGTTCAGTTCTCAGCACCCACATGGCAACTCACAACCACTTTAACTTAAGTTCCAGAGGATCCTGAACCCTCTTCTGGCCTTCATGGGCACTGCATACACATGGTGAACCCAAACACACATGCACATAAAATAAAAACACATCTTTCTTTTAAAAGATAAAAAGAGTGAATAGTAAACTTGGAATTAAGGATGAGTCTTATCTAGAATGCAGCCGAGAGAGACAACAGGAAGAAAACACACAACTAAGTGATACAGAGAGAGGACATCTGACAACCATCCTGGGGACAGGATCCCAGAGGCTGTGAGGAAATCTGATGAATGGGAACTTTCTAAATGTCGAGAAACCTCAAATCTCAGAGTAACCAATGAAAGTGGGAGCTGAAGATGATATGGTGTAGACAAAAGGAAGCATCACATCTAAAGGCAGCAGAAGACATTTCAGAGCATCAGAGGAGAAAGAAAAATGGAGTGCAACCTGCTGACCAGTCAGAGACGGGGCAAGGAAAGGAAGATTTAAAGTCACATATCTCTCTCAGGCCTTGTGAGTCTATGTGCATGCGTGTAGGAAACCCTGCAAAAACAAGCAAACAGACAACCAGATGTGAATGAGCATAGGAGGCTGCAGGAAGCAAGGCAGACTATAGTCAGCTTTGATTTATGTGAGCAAAGAACATTTAAATTGTTGTTTAAGCAATGTCAAGGAAAAAGTCACTGTTACAGACTTACTCAAATATGTCTAAAATCACTACATTGAAAATTACATAACATTGAGGAAAGTGTTTAAAAACCTAAAAAGAAAAGTCAGGCCCAGTGCTGCAAGCCACACAATGGGCTACTTAGCAATACCTTGTCTTATAAAAATAAAATTTTAAAAAACACCTGAATAGGAGCACTGTAGGAGATCCTTTTGGGAAAAGATAGCATAGACCAAGGAACCCAAGGAAGGACCCCACAAATGTCCCTCACTCACCTGCTCAGCTCTGACTAGGATGGCAAAGCACTTCGGTGGAGAAAGCAAAGGTTCTCTGAACTGCAAGAGTAACAAAAAGTGAGTCCTCTGCCCATTCCAGGTGCAACATCACCATGGATGATTGCATTAAAAGCAATAATTAAAGTTCAAAATTCCTCTATTCAGGGAAACAAAAAAAAAATTTTTTTAAGACAGGACACAAAGAACACTAGACTTCACTAAAGTTAAAACTTACCAAGAAAATCAACAGGTAACACAAACCAGGAGAAAATGGTTATATATATATACTTATATCATATGTAAATATATATCTATGATAAAGGACTTCAGTCATATTTTTTTCCTTTTTACTTTGTGTGTATGGGTGTTTTTCCTGGATACATATCTGCACACCACTTGTGAGCAGTGCCAGAGGAGGCCAGAAAAGAGTGTCAGAACCCCTGGGGATAGAGTTACCGATGGTAGTGAGCTACCATGTAGGTGCTGGGAATTAAACGGGGGTCCTCTGCAGGATCAGCCAGTACTCTTAAACACGGAGCCATCTCTCCAGCTTCATATCTTAGAAACATTAAAACCTGCTACAACTCATGTGTTTAGTTTAGTGAAGGGGCTAGAGGTGCCATGTCAGGCTGCAAAGGTGGCAAAAAGAGGCCCTGAAACAGCCCAAGAAGCAGGCCAAGGAAGATGGCTTTCAGGCAGAAACAAAAGGAGAAGCAGAAGAAACTTGAGGAGCTAAAAGCCAAATGCACAAGGAAGGGCCCCCTGACCACAGTAGAATTAAGAAATCTGGCAGAAAAAGTAAGCCGTTCGTCATATCTGAGGTGATGGTGACCCTCTTCCATTCCTAATTAAACATCTGGATTCCCTGCCATAACATCTTTGCCACCTAATAGCTAGAATGCAGTGTTATCCTGGAGCCTGTTGTACATTGTAATAAACTTTTGTTTAAAAATGAATAAAATGAATAATACAATGGCAAAAAGCCCTGCTACAACTCAATAATAAGATGAAATATTGTAAAATTTAAAATGACAAATGGCCCAATGAAGTAGATTTCATCTTATTATTGAGGTGCAACAAGGATTACAAGTTTGGGCTGTGGTGCCAGCTTTTACATGGGTGCTAGAGATCTGTCCTCGGGTGTTTATGCTTGTTTGGCAAACACTTTGCCTAATGTCCTAATTGGGGTTACTATTGCTATGATGAAGCACCATGACCAGAAGCAAGATGAAGAGTAAAGGAGTCATTTGGCTTACACTTCCACACTGAAGGAAGTCAGGGCAACAACTCAAACAGGTGAATTATATGGAGTTGATGCAGAGGCTACCAAGGATTGCTGCTTACTAGCTTGCTTCTTACTGCTTACTCAACCTGCTTTCTTGTAGAACTCAGGACCAACAGTCCAGAGTGGGCTGGGCCCTCCCTCATCAATTACTAATTAATGAAATGCTCTACAGGCTTGCCTATAGCCTGATCTTACAAATATATTTTCTCAATTGAGGTTCAAGTTGACATAAACCTAACCAGCATACTATTGAGTCATCCCTCTGGTCCAGAGTCTCACTATGTAGTCCTGGATGACCTGTGTCTTAGTCAGGGTTTCTATTTCTGCACAAACATCATGACCAAGAAGCAATTTGGGGAGGAAAGGATTTATTCAGCTTACATTTCCACATTGCTGTTCATCACCAAAGGAAGTCAGGACTGGAACTCAAGCAGGTCAGGAAGCAAGAGCTGATGCAGAGGCCATGGAGGGGTGTTACTTACTGGCTTACTTCCCCTGTCTTGCTCAGCTTGCTTTCTTATAGAACTCATCACTACCTGCCCAGGGATGACACCACCCACAGGGGCCCTCCTAACCTTGATCACTAATTGAGAAAATGCCTTACAGCTGGATCTCATGGAGGCATTTCCTCAAGGGAGGCTCCTTTCTCTGCGATAACTCCAGCTTGTGTCAACACACAAACCAGTACACTCTGGAACTATCTATTTCAGGCTGGCCTCAAACTCCCAGTGATCTGACTGCCTCTGCCTTTTGAATGCTAGGACTAAAGTTATGTACCACCATGCCTGATTTACAGATGCACCAGGGAGCCCAGGGCCAAAGAACTTCAGGGAAGAGCCTGGCCCAAACTGGTTCCTGCAGAATCTTCAGCTGCACACACAGCAATTGCTGAAGTCCCCCAAGAAATGGGGAGATGTGTGATACATGATACCTAATTGGCACAAAGCGTGTTAAAACACCTATGTCTAGGGTTTCTGAGTGTCTCAAAGGGTGAAGATGCCTTCTACAAAGCCCAACAACCTGAGTTCAAACCGGTGTAGTAGTAGGAAACAGTCCACTCCTTTGAAGTATCTCACCAAATAAAGCCTAATGACCTAAGTTCAAACATCAGGCACCTCAGCACTCACACAGTGGAAGAAGAGAACAGTTTGAGATACATGGACTACTCTGTCCCAGTTTACTTTTCTGTTGCTCTCAGTTGGACAGGACAGCCTGTCTCTTTTTTCATCTGAAACTCTGGTCCATCTACTGTGTTCTTTGTGCCTAGTGCCCATTCTCATCTTCCTTAGATTTTATCTCTATTCCCTTCAGAATGTGTATTTTCCTCAGACCTGTCTTCCAGATTATTAATTCTCTCTTCAACTATTTCTAGTGTCTGGTAAGACACTCAAGGTGTTGCTAATTTGCTCTTAGATTTTTTCAGTTCTATACTGTGTATTTTTTTCAGAGCTGCTACAATTTTTGTAAATTTCAAGTTTTCTGTTGAAATTTAATTTTCTTCTTTTACATTCTTGAATAGTATATGTTTAATTCTTTTAAAGACTATCATTTTTTTTTTTTACATTTTATTTATTTGCAAGGTACTGGGAGAGGTGAACACATGTAGAAGTCAGAAGACAACTTGTTCTCTCCTATTATGTGGGTCCCAGGGTTGTTAGGCATGGTGGATAAAGTGCTCTTACTCACTGAACCATCTTGTCAGTTCCGATAATTCTTTTCTAAAGCCCTGTATGCCTCTATCATCTGTTCTTTCTGCTTCTTCTGAGTTGTATTCTCATGTCTGCTTGCATTTCTGATGATCTTTGATGAAAGGCAGACCACTTGCATTAAAGAAGTGGACTTGTAAATACTTTGAGGCCCAGTGGGATATTTTTATCCAGAGATGATCCTTCTGTTTCTGCCAGATATCTGGAGGTGTGGTCAATCTGGAGTCACCTTGATGCCATACCATTGGTAGATACTTTTAGGGACACTGGGAACTATGCTGCAGTAGTGTTTGCTCTGTCTCAAGATTCTCCTTATTGGTAGGATGTTATCCACTGGACTTCCCACTTACTTTGGGAAGTTATGAGGGCACTGATCTGATAGCCCTGAAACCTGATCTTGGCCTCCTGCCTCTCAGTGTAGTCAAAGTAATCTCCAGCTTCTCACCCCAAATCAGCAGACCCACAGGGATGAAGACAGAACCCAGCTGGCTGGATTTCTGCCTTCTTGATCTACATGATTTTATTGCCTAGTTAGGGCTCCAATTCCATTCTACAGGCTTAAGAGACATCTTATCTGGGTTTATGTTTGTTCTCATTGGGACTGTTGATCCAAACAGCCAGAAGTGGGAATCTTTAGAGCTTTGATGAATAAAGAGGTACTCTCAGGTGCTCGTTTCTCATTAATATGATCCCCCAAGTCTCTGCCAAAGAGTAATCCTCCTTCAAACATCTCTATCTCGGTTTACAACCCATCACCATTGGCTTTAATAAACTCAAGGACCAAAGTGATCATTATGTCCTCTGTTTGCATAACTTACCTGCCATTCTATTCGATGGCCCATAACAGGCCTGAATCCAAATAAGAGGAAGTAGGGCCATTCAGTTCCAACAATAAAGACGAAAGACAGGTGTACTGGACCCGGATCTGCATCTGAGTCTGCTCAGGTGGGACTCAGCTCAGAGCATAAGCCAGGGTTCAGAAGGTAAGCACATGCTCAAACTGCTACTTTGATGTGGGCCCTGTGGGGTTTTCCTGTTCAGTGTGGAGTGGATGATGTTTGCCAGGGCTGAGGGGAGGGGAAAGAGAGGGGAGTGATTTGTGAGAAGAAGAATGAGACATGTCTATGCAAAACACAGCTCCTGCCTCAAATGGGACAAGAAGTAGTTTATTCTGGGTCAAATCTAAGCAACCATGGCCTGGGAGTAGGTATTCAGGTTGCCCCAAACTCCATGGTCCAATGTGGAATTGGTTTCATACAGTTTTCATAGTTACAGAGCAAACAGTCATAATCAAGACCCTTTTCAAACACACTGGTGGGAACCACAGGCAAGCAGATTACATCAGACCAGAAGAACATTAGTTGTAGGCCTCAGATGCTCTCTGAGGACATGCTGAGCTTTGGGGTTGGTGAAAACTAGTGGCCTGCTAAGCTAGTACATTCAAAGGGATGTCAGATAAGATGCAGAAGTGGGCTAGGAATGACTACTAAGGGAGTTGAAAAATAGCCCAAGGTAATTTTCTCTGGCTCTGCAACATTGCAACTCTCCACAACCACAAGCTGCAACCAGTCCATCTGGCTTTTTTCTTTTTCCTGTGAACTTCAGTTCAGAGGCAGACCCATACCAAGCCTCTCCAGTCAAATCTCTACCCTCCTCTCTTTTCTCTCCACCCACACAAAATGCACACTGGCTCCATTCATTCCTCCTTATGTCCTCAGGCATGGTTAAAGTAATAATGTGAGAAGTCTGGAGATCTGAGTGAGCACTTCCAACTGTGCTGTCAGAGTGCATTCATCCATGCAAGTCACTGACACTTAGGGCAGTGGTTCTCAAATGTCCTAATACAGTTCCTCACGTTGTGATGACTCCAACCATAACATTATTTTCATTGCTACTTCATAACTGTAATTTTGCTACTGTTATAAATCATAATGTAAATATCAGTGTTTTCCAATGGTCCTAGGGGACCCCTGTGAAAGGATCATTTAACCCCAAAGGGGTCACAACCCACAGGTGAGAACTCCTGCTTTGGTGGGAGGGCAGTTTTGTGACACCGAACAATGACATCAGCTCTCTGTCCATGTATCCACAGGGCAATAGACTGGGGTCTATAAACAGGGCAGTAAAGGGGGGAAGAACGGGAGAACTGGGAGTTCCTGGTGAGGTGACAGGGCTACTTTCAAAAGCTGCAGCAAAGTAGAACCTGGTCAGTTTTGAGCAGTTTAGTGGCCTTGTTGCAACTCCCTCTGTCCCTGCAGCCCCTTCCCATCCAGCTTCCTTGCTGAAGTCACCCACTGAGACCTTCTCAAAGGCCACTGCACCTAGTCATTGGATGACAGGTCTTAGGACAAGACCACAGTTCCAAACTGGGGCTTTCAGGTGTCTTACATGAATCTTGTCTCACCATAGGCTTGACTGAGAAATCACCAGGCAGATAATGAAAATAAAAAGGAAAGGGGGAAAGGCTGGATAGGAGGTGGGGGTGTTCCCTAGGGTGTAGAATGCTTGCCCTAGTGGGTACAATATCCTACCCTGGTGACTATCAGGAAAAGGGGTCTGAACTGGGGCTTGGTATGGGCAGAGGCTTGGGGTCAGGTAGGGCTTCAGAGTCAGCAGGAGTTGGGGACAGAAAGGAGTGAAGAGTGGCACTGATTTTCTGTTTGAGAAAGGGGACACCCAACACTTCTTCCTGCGATCACAGGGCAGCACAGAGTTTGCTGTGTCAATGCCCAGAAGAGTGAGAAGAGAGGCTGAGCATCTCCACTAGTACAGAGTTCCAGCTTCTGGGCAGTGAGATACACAGAACAACCATGTTTCCTGTAGACAAGGAGGAACTGAGAACCCAGCAGGCTCAAGAGAGTAGGCAAAGGCCACCCCCACTCCCAGAACACAGAGCCAGGCAGGTCACTTGTAATCAGTGCTTCTTACCATGCCCAAGATTTATTTTTGATACAGTTCTGAGAGCTACAGGCAATTGCCTTACCCTGTGGACAATGGTTATGACACATATATGCTAACAGCTCATGCTTTTCTGGAAGGCTCAGAACTTGCAAAGTCAGCTCAATTCTTTATATGGAGTCAGCACCATACACATACATATATACATACATACATACATAGCACTGGGATGTGCAGAATAGGGTCCACAGAGCATAAAACACATCTTTTGGTCCTCTCTGATGGGTCTGCTATGTCGTCTGAGACAGAATTTTTAAAATGCTGAGGCAGAGGCTGGATACCCTGGCTTTGTGCATCCTGGCTTTTCCCAGAGCAGAGCAGGGATGTAGGAGGCACCTGGAGTAGAAGGCATGTTAGGAGCGAGGTCTGAATGTGCTCCCAGCTGCTTGCGTACCAGAACAAAGGGTGTCAAACACACTACCTTCTGTGGTGTTTTGGACCTGGAATTTCCTATGGAGGCAGGCTCCTGGCTTATTTCTCAGTGCCCAAGGGAGGCTTCAGGCTCTACAAGTCACCCTACTGCTCAGAGCAGGAAGGGAGTCAGAAACAGGACTGGGGTATTTGAATTCCCAAGCAGACTGTGTGTGAATGCAGGGCACCCTTTTTTAAGGTGGTCAAAGGCCAGAACTATGAATCTCCTTAGCTGGCCATGGTGCCCCAAATTATAATCCAGCATTTTGGAGATAGAGGCAGGAAGATCAGGAGTTTGAGGCTAGCCTTTGCTGTGTAGGCTGTTTCTCCATCCATAAAGGGGAACTCCAATATCACAAAAGCCTCTGCACCTTTCTGGTCTCTTCACCCCATGTAGCCACTGACAGTGACCTGGTTCTTTAGTCTGTCTAGATCTGCCAAGTGACCTGCCCAGGGTCAGAGGAACCATGCCACACTCTGCTGTTCCCTGGAAAAGCTAAAAATGTGGGAACAGATAGGCAGATGCCAGGAACTCCACAGTGAGTCACAGTGATTGACAAGAGTTAGTGACACAGTAACCTGGGTCCTTCCTCCACTCCCTGAAAACAACTAGGCCCACAGTCCCGTAGAAACATATTCCCTTAGAGGTTCTTCCAGGTCAGTCTAGATAGAGAACAAACAGCACATTATTCGTTAGGGTGTCTATCCTCAGGAAGGCTTGACCCACCCTGTGCAGATGGGCTCCAACTGAGAGCACATCAGAAAGAAAAAGCCACCAGGAGCCAGGGAAATGCTTGTGTTTCAGAGACCATAGAGTCACAGAGACAGGCTCAGTACAGCCTAAGACTCAGACAGATGAACCCCATGACAGATGTTTGAAATCACAAGGATGTTAGAGCGTGCAAGTGTCTTAGTTAGGGTTTTACTGCTGTGAACAGACACCATGACAAAGGCAACTCTTATAAGGACAACATTTAATTGGAGCTGGCTTACAGGTTCAGAGGTTCAGTCCATAATCATCAAGGTGGGAGCATGGTAGTATCCAAGCAGGCATGGTGCAGGAGGAGCTGAGAATTCAGTATCTTCATCTGGAGGCTGCTAGCAAAATACTGGCCTCCAGGCAGCTAGAATGAGGGTCTTAAAGCCCACACCCACAGTGCCACGCCTACTCCAAAAGTCCACACCTACTTCAACAGGGCCACACCTTCTAATAGTGTCACTCCCTGGGAAGAGCATATACAAACCATCACAGTAAGGAATGCTGAAACTGCAGGAACTGGCTGCCTGGGAGAGGCCACAGAGACAGGTGAATCAACAGAACTGGGCCAGAGATCACCTACCAGGAAGAAGAGATATCTCACCTTCTCTTCTTTATTCTGTCTCACCATCACTTCTCTTTCCCTCTTCTCCTTCTCTGCCCACCTCCTTCCTCTTCCTGTTTAAATAGTGACCTGCACTGGAGGATTAATCCAAGAGTCAAACAACAACAGCAACAGCAACGTCCACAACAAGGAAGTGAGGGCAATTTCCTAGGTGGCCCACCCTTGCCAGAGTCCTGTGTGTACTTTCTGTGCAAGGAGACAGTAATGTGGTGCCTGCCTATAGCTTCCTCAGCAGCAGGCATTTTGGGAACACACACATACACTCCATGAGTCACCACAGCTTTGTGCATCTGTGACCTCACAGGGTCTGAGGCTCACAGATTTCTCCAAGAAGGGAAGAAGGGAAGGGAAGGGAAGGGAAGGGAAGGGAAGGGAAGGGAAGGGAAGGGAAGGGAAGGGAAGGGAAGGGAAGGGAAGGGAAGGGA
>CM052713.1:81604442-81884358 GCA_028551405.1 Uromys caudimaculatus
CCCCCCCAGTCCTTTGCTTTACTCCTTTTCACTCAGTCTGAGAGACCAGCCCATGGCACAGTGCTGCCCACATTTAGAGTGTGTCTTCCCACCTCAGTTAACCTAATCTAGACAAGCCCTCACAGGCATGCCCAGAGGTTTATATCCTAGGAGGTTCTAGATCCTGTCATGTTGACAGTCAATATCAACTATCACATTTCCTGTTCCACAGGAAGCACAAGGGTACACCCAGCCTCAGACAGGTCACCTTAAACCCGCTAGTTCACAACTAGGCCTATCATTCTTGCTGTGAGGTAAACTCCTTAGAAGCCTTGCATGGGACCCATGCCTGCTCACCCAGAGCACTCACCTGGGCAATTGCTGCAGTTGTGGAGTAGTCAAAGCCAGGCACTCCCCTGTACTACTTAGGGAAACTCACCAGCACTGGGGATCTAGATGAAGTCTACTGAAATCACACACCCACCATCCATCTGAACCCCCAGGCAAAGAGCAAATCATCAAAGAAGCCCTGATATTTTCCCCAAAGACATGCTGGCAGAATTATCAAATGACACCATTTAGCAAATCTGCTCAGTGTGAGGTGCTGGGAACGGAAGCAGCCGATCTTTAGCAGACTGGTTTCATGGCTACAGGAGGGTTTCCTTCCTTCCTTCCTTCCTTCCTTCCTTCCTTCCTTCCTTCCTTCCTTCCTTCCTTTCTTTCTTTCTTTCTTTCTTTCTTTCTTTCTTTCTTTCTTTCTTTCCTTCTTGTGTTTTGTGGTGCAAGGGATGGACCCTGTTTCCTTGCACATGATAGGCAGGTACTCCAGCACTGGACTATGTGCCCAGGCAGAACCCAGGGATAGCTCTCTTGCAATGCACTGCAGAGCCATCTCCAGGATATAATGGCAAATGAAGGACAGGCTAGAGGCTAGGGTGTGAGAAAGCCCAGTGATTCCTCCACAAAGTTGTCCTCTGATGTTCACACATTATGCACACACACAGACACACAACACAAACACACACACACACACACACACACACACGCATGCTAATAATATAAATAAATAAAAATTCAAAACCATGTCGAGATAAGCACAGTAAAGCCATCAGCCCTAGAAGATAAGGAAACAGGTGGTGTAGGGTCTGGGCAGGAGCCAGCTCTCTGTGTGTGAGGCTCAGAAGGGTAACTGCAAACAACTCTCAGGACACAGACTCCCCTGGGCAAAGTGACCACAGTTGACAGGTTCTGTCTGGGCTGTGCCAGCCAGTGGGAGCTGCCTTGTCTGTGAGCCAGAAGGGATTATTAAATTCTCAGGAAATTTGGAAGCTAGTTGTTAAAGGATGGGTGATGTCCTACCTAAGCCCTACTACCTTCCAGGTCCTGTGAGAGCAACTGCCACCCCACCACTCATTGGGGGGACAAATGGCCTTCACTTAGTAGCCTAGGACTCATTTCCTTCCTACTTTCTCTTTCTGCTTTGTTCTTTCCTGTTTGTTGCTCAAATTCTATCTTTTTTTAAAGACAAGGTCTCATATAGCCCAGGCTGGCCTTAAACTGGCTACGTAGCCAAGGATGACTTTGAATTTCTGATCTTCCTGCCTCCAACTCCTGAGTGCTTGGACTGCAAGCATGCACCACTATGCCTGCTTTATGCATGGTGCTGGGCTTCATGCATGCCAGAAAACTACTCTACCAACTGAGCTGTATCCCCAGCCCTGGCTCGAGTTCTTCAGTTACAAAGTAACATGCAGGTAAACCTACTTTCTACAAACACAAGAGTGTTTCCCATTTCCTAGGACACTTGCAAAGCACCCTGGGAGAGGGTAGAAACCTATGCCACTCTGACAACCTAAAAGATGTAGGTGCAGCCTCCATAGAATCCCGTTATAATTCTCTACTCTGACCTCTACAAGAACCAGATGGAACCTGTAGTGGCTATTTCTGATGGTCAACTTGACTATATCTGGAGTGAATTACAATCCAGAATTAGAAGGCTCACCTGTGATCTAGATCTTGCATCTGGAAGACATTAAGTTTCAGGTGTGATGGTATGTACGCCTCTACCCTGGGCCACACCTGCTGCTGGAGATCTACATAAGGACGTTGGAAGGAGTAAGATTCAATCTTCTTCGCCTACGAGCCTTGTGGGACCAAGTGACTGCTAGATCCTCGGGTTTTCATTCACAGCTACTGCTGACCATTGTTGGGGAGTTTGACTACAGACTGTAAGTCATTAACAAATTCCCTTACTATATAGAAACTACCTATAAGTTCTGTGACTCTAGAGAACCCTGACTAATACAGAATCTAAAGGATCCCACCAAGCCAACCAAGAGAAGCCCCAACTCTACTGCAGGAGACAACATACTAAACCAGGTGCTTGGGACAAAGCAGGCAACTGTCTGCTCCATAAGTGTGTCCTGTTAGTACCTTCAGTGAATAGGGTTATCAAGTGCTCACATTCAGAAAAGTGTCAGAGGGAGACACATATCAGCACAGATCTAAGCCCTGAGTATAGGATACCCCAGGACCATGCAGCCATCATGCACATCCCAGGGACCTTCTCAAGGTCAGGAATATAGCAAGGTATCAGATAAGCAGTTCTGACTCAAACCCCCCCCCCAATCAGAGTAGCACCTCTGTCACCAGAGTTGGCAAAGTAAAGCTGTGCTCAGCACATCAGGCTGGAGGATGCTACTCTTGAAGCCATAAGTTGAAGGTGTCCAGAGTGAAGCCATACGAGGGCAGAGAGCAGAGCACACAGTGGTTTACGTGTGGAGCTAATGGCTTGTTCAGGAGTCCAGGGCTTGGGAGGAGAAGGATGAGGACATTCAGAGCTTGCCAGTCAGAAGTACTACACTGCCTGCTGGGCAGTATCATTCCTCAGAACTGAGGCTGCATTGAGCCAGTATCTAGGTCTTATCTTGTACAGAAAATTAAACTAGAGGAAGTTCCAACACAACACAAATGGCAAATCCAGTCTGTGAGAAGCTCCATAGGACAATGGCTGCTTTTCTGCAACAAATAAGGGACATTCAAGAAGAAGTTTGTTAAACTTAAAGGGACTTGTGGGTGATACATGCGTTTACTTCCAGCACCTGGGAGGTGGTGAAGGAGGATTAGGAGTTCAAGGTTTTTCACAACATAACAAGTTGGAAGCCAAACTGGACTGTAGGAGACACTGTCTCAAAAGAGAAAAATCAAAATAGTAAGCACCATTTTGTTAAGACAGAACCTCATGCAACCTACCCTGGCTTTGAATTTTCTATGCATAACCCCAAGCACAGATCCTCCTCCTTCCACCTTCCTAAGTCCTGGGAGCACAGGTGTGAATCACTATACCCAGTTTTATGTGGTGCTAAGCATCAAACCTAGAGCTTTGCACATGCTAGTCAAACATCCTACCAACTGAGCTACACCCCCAGACTCCAAACAAAATAATAAGGGTGTGTCCAGCCCACATGCTTTGCATAAACAGCGCCAAAGCTCTTCCTTGATGTCACCATTCAGATCCTATCAGATTCATCAAACATGCACTAGGCAACTACTGAGCCCTGGTCAGTTTCACTGAGACTGATTCAAGTGTGTACAAATGCTGGCAGTCTACATGTCTCCTGAGCAGCATCCACAGATGTCTAGCCACACAGAATATGGAGCCCCATGCTCCTACTAGGCCAATCCACCCATCTCAGAAAAGACTTGCTTTCATCCCGTGTCTTCACATCAGCTCTGCTTTGTATTTTTTATTTTTTTAATAGTTTAAATAATGGGGGTGGGGGTGTGCAGGCGCGCATGCGCGCGTGCGCGTGCGTCAGAGATGTCAGATTCCCTGGAGTGGGGAGTTGCTTTGTGTAAGAGCTGGGAATCTAATACATGTCCTCTGGAAGAGCCATACACACTTTTAACCACTGAGCCATCTCTCCAACCCTACCTTGCTATTTTTAATGCCTGCATAGCATTTTACCATGCATATATGACAGAATAATACCATTCATCTTTTTAAAAATGTCATTACCTTTATTTTTTGTGTATGCCCATGCTGAATCTGAGGATCAAACTCGGGCTGTCAGTCTTGTACAGCAAGCACCCTTACTTGTTGAAACATCTTGCAGGTTCCCATTTTCCTATCAAGAGAGGTCATGTTTTTATTGTTTCTTTTTGTTGCTTTAGTAACAGACCATATAAGCACTCCCCTTGTGCAGCTCACATTTCTGTTGGGCTGTTTCCTATGAGAAGGTGCCTACTTTTTTAAACAAAAGAAAACAAAGACTCTAACAAGATTTAAATGCCCACCGTGACACAGTCAGTAAACAGCAGGACTGGCATTCAAACAAGGCTTGTGTAACAGAAGGCTGACTGTATTTTTCATGTCCTTTCCTGTCACCTGCTCTGAGTCTCTTGCAAGGTGCAAGATGTTGACCTCTGTGCCTCAGAAGGAGCATGAATGCAAACACCTGAAAGCTATTGTCACTGAGGCTGGGAGCAGAGAATTGAACAGTCTGAACAGTCACCTATCATAATGAGGTGAAGGCTGAATGAAGAGCCAGTAGACAGGACAGGATTTCTCTCAGGGGACAGTGCTAGGTAACATACACTGAACCACACCTAGGATTGTCACTGTCAAGCACATTGAACTGAGGACTATGGAGAAGAAAGAACAAAGGAGTCACTTGAGTGGGTGGTCCCAAGAGAGGCTCCCCTGTCCTGTCTCCTTCCCGGAGGCCACTGCACTGACCTCAAATGGAGGCTTCTTTCTGGAATCTCTCCTGACTCATTTTGTCCATCTCAGGTGAAGGAGTCATTACCTAGCAACAGGAGGAGGGCAGTGACGTGCTTGGACCATTTCTATCCTGCCAGGTGATACCTAATGCTAGTTGATAATTAGCACAAAGACAGGAGAAGGCAGCCACCTTAAAGGAAAACAAAGCCACTGGGGACAGAAGGGACTGGCTGGTACTGGATTTTTCCATCCCGGGGAAGAGCCTTTCCTGAACTGCAAGATTTCTTAGTCAAGGGGACAATAGGTGTTAAGAACCTGCTTTGAAATCTGAGCAGTTTTTCCAGGTTGTAAACTGTCTTGCCTGAACACTGCCCCCAGCCCAGCACTCACAGCCTCCATGCTTTGTAAGCACAGTAAGCTACCTTGAAAGCTCCTAGGTATGGGATGTGTGCTCTGTGCCCTTTTCTATAGAATTGGTTAATGGTTTACACTGTGACTAAGAGTGCTGTTGACACTAGAACAGAGACTTTTCAAAGAGCAGGCTTCTACCACCAGGTAAAGACTCTCAGATAAGCTCAACTGGGCCTGGGCCTTGAATGTCTCAGTGAGCCCTCTCTCCTTCTAGCCCCAACCAGTCAAAAAGAGCAAAGCAAGAATAAAAAATAAAATAAAAACACTATTACACAAAAAAATGTCAAAGTGCCTTTAATTCCAGAGAGGAAAGAGTGACAGAGGAGAAGGTGATCACACACACACACACACACACACACACACACACACAAGCTCTTACATGTGAACATGCATGTACACAATTAAAAATAAATCTTTTATTTTTATTTTTTAAGATAGTTTCTCTATGTAGCCCTGTCTGTCCTGGAACTTGCTCTATAGACCAGGCTGGCCTGAAACTCAGAGATCAGCCTGCCTCTGCTGCACATTCTGGTGCTAGCCTCTTCTGTGTGACCTTCTCTTGATATGTCCCAGTCCTAATGTTTCTTATTAGAGACATAAGTCATACTGTGTTGGCTCCTACACTTTATAGCCTGGCATCTCTTCCCTTGACTATATCTACAAATGTCCTTCCTTCAAATGAGGCCATAGTCACATGTGTGGGGTGTGACTAATCTGCCTCTCCTGGGATTAAAGGTGAGTGCCACCATACCCAGACCTAAAATAAATATTGAAAATAATAATAATTTTCTGTTAGGTAGTGAGGAACAACTTGAAGAAGAGCAATTCACCTGGGCCTGGGTGTCTTTACCCCCTGGTCTGGAGACCCAGCATTTGGGAGGCAGAGGCAGGAAGATAGCTGAAAGTTTGCTGCAAGCTTGGTCCACATAGCAAGGGCAACAACAGTCAACAAAAGCAAATCAGGACTAAGTACAGACTTTGGTGGGGTGAAATCTCAGCATCCTTCATCCCAGCCCTACGAAAAAGGTTTGAACCTTAGCCATTTTTGCAGCTCTCAGCCACTCATACTCTCCCAGACTCCTGTTCTGATTGTTTCTGAGATAGCCTACACCCTGGCAGGCACGTCCAACCCTTTGACATTGTGACAAATGCTGTCTATAAAGGTCACCCTTGAGAACCATACAATTGAGTCACACACCCCCATCACAAAACATGTTCATATTTTAAGTAAGTTTGCAATTTTGTGTTGAGTGGCATATGTACCTTGGTCTGCTATGGCTTATAAGCCACAGGTTGAACATACCTGTGAGTATCAGGGAGATATGAGCTTAGACCTTATAGATCCAGTCACCCAAATGCTACCAGGGGTCCTGAGGCTCAACTGCCTACCTTATTTTCCCCTGCGGATAAAATACATGCATGTCCACATTGTCAAGTAAGACTTAATAGTTTATTATTTCCAGCTGTGACCACCATGGGCTGTGACTCCCCAGTGTGCAAAGCTTATGTAGACCCTTCTCAAACCCTGCAATCCCAGGGCACCAATGAACTCTAGCCTCAGTGTTCATACACTAAGTAACATGATGTATTGAAGTCATACCTCACACATGTGCCTATGGCCTCATTTGAAGAAAGGACATTTGTAGATATAGTCAAGGGAAGAGAGACCAGGCTGGAAAGTATAGGAGCCAACACAGTATGACTTATGTCCCTAAATAGAAAACTTTAGGACTGAGACATATCAAGAGAAGGTCACACAGAAGAGGAGGCTAACACCAGAATGTGCAGCCATAAGTCAAGGACACCAAAGCTTTCAAAACCTACATGGAGATAGGAAAAAGCAGAGATGGATTTTGGCGACTGCTGCTGCTGCTGCTGCTACTGGAACCTCACATACTAGCAGACACACATGGTAGAAGCAAGCTTAGTTCACAGCTCTGGAGGTTGGACACTGGAGATCCAGGGCAGGCATGTGATGAAGGCCTTTGTGGGACATCATAACGTGGAAGAGGGCAAGTGAGTAGCACAGAAAGGAAAAAACTCAGCTGGACTCACCCTGTTCATCTGGGATCCACTCCCATAATAACCCACTCCTGTGATTACCAAACCACACCCGTGATAACTAACCTATTCCTACTATAACCAATCCATCCTCATCATAACCAACTCATTCTCATGATAACCAGCCTACTTCTATGGTAACTAAACCCATTCCTTTGAACTCTCCCACGATAACCTCACTTATAATATAACTAACCTATTCCCACGATAATCCATTCCCATTATAATCAACCCTAACCCATAACAACTGACCGATTCCCATTATAACCAACCCACCCTCATGATTACCAATCCATTCCTATGAAAACTAACCCAATCCTTTGATGGTGGCATTAATCCATGAAATCTCTTTAAATCCTCACTTTTAGTACTTTTGAGATGCTAACTAAGCTTCTATCTCAGTTGTGGAGGGGACATTCATGCCCTAGAAGGACTTTGCTTCATGAATCTCATTGGAAGAATGTAAGACTCTGGGGAGTCTTAACTTACCGAAGACACTCCGAATGGACACACGGAGTTAGGGATTGATGCAAAATGCAAGAGAAATTTATTGATTCATCAGCATGCTGAGGTTGCTCTACATACCAACAGGCGACCTCGTGGAGCCTGTTCAGGGACCTTATCTAGGATTTTAGAGCAGCTGTCATTTGGTACAATGTGATTGGGAGAACAGTGTGACTTTTAAACTGATTGGTCTTTAGGGAATGAAGTAGCAGGGGTTTAATCAGCACCTCCCTTCCAGCCTATGTGCTTTCTAACCTGTTTCTTCCATGTGCTCGGAGGTGGGGGCAGGGAACCCTGGTGGAATATCTCAAAGTTTCTGAGCTGACCTCTCAAGAGCAGCCCTGGTACACTGGATTTCACAGTCTGGCCTCAAAACCTTCAAGCAAACATTTCTGTTGTCTTAAGTCCTGCTGTGGTTAGGCTCTGGACTGTGCTCCACAGGCCTGTGCTGAGGGTTAGGCTTCACCTTGGAGGTGGTAGAACCTTCAGGAGGTGGGGCCTAGAGTGAGGGATTAAATCACTCAAGGGTGACCTCCAGGGAATTGTAGGACTCCATCCTTTCATTTTGTAATCTGGCCATGAAGTAAACAGTTCCCTACCACCTGCTTCCTCCATGATCCCCTGCCTCACCTCAGGCCCAAAGAATGAGGACCCAGTGACCATGAACTGAAACTTGAAAACCTTGAGCCCTAATAAGCCTTTCTTCTTTATAAGTTGACTGTAGCTGGTATTTGTTGTAGTAACAGACTAGCACAGGCTGTCTGTTGTCACAGCAGCCAGAGGGAACTCACATACACTTTCCTGTCCTGCTGGTTCCATATTCATGCTCTTCTGTGAGCTGGACCTGGCAAAGGCAACAAGCATCAAGGAAGAGGAGAAGATCACCTCTGCCACCCTCCATCTTGTGAGACTCACTCTATAGCCTTCTTCTGTTCATATTTCCAAGAACAGCAGAGAAAGAGAGGCCTGGGTGGGGAAGAACTCTGGTCAGAAGACAATAGGGAGCTGAGGCCAGCAATATAAAATCCATCAAGGGGACTTGCAAAGAACTGGCCCAGGTGGCTGTGATACCCTGAAGAGCCTAGCCTATCTGCAGGGATCCTAGACTCTCAGAAACATAGGTAACTGATGTTTAGAGCTACTTGACTGGGGTAATCTGTTACACAGCCTTAGTTAACACATACAGAGCCTATCATAGGCCCTCTGGATCTCTATGCTGACTGAGTTGCACATTTTAGCCACAGAAATACATTTCCTGATCACAGATGTGAACTAGCTATATTTGGTCATGGGTGGGTTAAGGCAAAACATACGTAGCCTCTGAAGCAAAGGCAGGATCTGGTCCTCTTCAGAGGCACATGTTCCACTGGGTCACAGTACCAGGGGTACAGGGCCCTGAGGGCCTGGTGCCTACTGTGTGACCTGGCAGCCACACAAAGCTGGGGATGAAGGTGAGCTGGACTCATGAGCAGGGCTGGGCATTTGTCCCTGAAACATCAAATTGGGCAAGTCTGCAAAGAGCTACATCTCAGAGATGTCCTGTTCACACAAAGAGCTCTCCATAGGACTGTCCCAACCTTACCTGAAGAGCTAGGTCCCATGAGACCTCTAACACTAAGTACTTAGAGAGCTAGGTTCTATGAGACTTCCCCACACTCACTGCCTGAATACTTTTATCCCACGGGACTTCCCCACACTCAGCACCTAGAGCGCTAGATCCAGGCACAGAGTCTCAAGAGTTTCTCAATGTATGGACCAGGTCTCTCTAGATGGCTAGTACCTGGAGCCTACAGTGGTTAGTTTCTATGAATCTAACTCCAGTTAATTGAGCCAGGCTGCACTGCTTATGTAGGACTTGTGTCCTTGCTCCATCCATAAAAAGACAGCTACATAGGATATGTTCAATCTGACATCATAGACAGGATCTTGGGCAAGAAGAGGATCTGAGAAAAGACAGAATTGTGGTCTCCCTGCATGAGTGAGCCAGCATATGAGGGCTTGGTGCTGGCAACTAGGTTGTAGGTTTGGCATTTCATCTTGTCCAGCTGGTATGAGACCAGGCAAGTCTCTGAGGCATGTTTTATAGTAGCCATCTGAATATCTGACCAATAAACAGATAAAATAAGCATAAGGAGTGTTTCCTGGTTTATACCTCAACTCTGCCTTAGTCATTCACTGGGCATCTCTGGATCTAAGCAGAGTGCTGACCACTATACCAAGCAGACTTACCTGAAGCACTCTGCTGTTGGAGCAAACACTACCTGAAGCAGGTCACATACTCAGCATCTGTGGTCCTGTGCTGCCTCCTCAAGGTTTAAAATGTCTTCAAAGACTTCTGTCTCATCCTTGAAGGCCATGAAATGTGGCCCATGAAATGAGAAATGAATCCATGTAAGACGGATTATCTTAGGGTTACTATTGCTGTGACGAAACACTATGACCAACAGCTCCCAAGCCGGTAAGTTCTGGTGCTGATCATGATTTGGAGATGAGAACATCTGCCCTTCTCTAAAGCAGCCCACTGGGGTCCCATTCCCTGGCATGGGGCTTTCAGACCTTACCTGAGGATTGGCATGGACGAGGAGGTGAAAACCTGGCTCGGCACTCACAACAGAGGACCTGCTAAAAGAAGCAGCTGTCTCTAAAAGGAGAGACTGCAAGTGGGATGAGCTTCCTTCTCTTGTAACTCTGGGAAATGTTGATATAAATGCATATATACTTTTGTCAGAGCCCAGGACCCACAAAGTCCTCCCACAGGACACAGGCAACACAGTGGTGACTTCAGTAGCTCCTATTCCCCAGTCAATGACTGCTCAAGATGCACATAGCGAAGTTAGGTGGGATTTGAAAGCTATCCAAACATTCATATTTTGCCAATAAGAAGTATATGGGCAGTGCTGCAGAATTACTTCTACTGGAGCTCTGCTCCCTTCTTGTAAAAAAAACTGTAATAGCCTTATTTCTCAAGAGTCTAGCCTTTATCATGCCCTCAGTTACTATAAATATTTGCTATATGAAGAAAGAATAATTTTGTTAAAATAATAACCCATAAATCTGATTTCTTCTGTAATGTGACTGCCATTTACTCTTCTGAACTTTAAATGTGGCATCTACCAAATCATAGGACAGATGAAAATATTAGGTACAAGAGTCACAATAATTTAGATGTTAAAACCCATTTCTCTAACATTACAATTTAGGCATGCCTCTATGTGAAGTTATGATTATAGAATTGAACTGGTCAGTGAAAACTAGAGTTAAAATGATTTATTTTGACTAGTAAAAAAAAATCAAGGTATTCCTTTAGGTATAAATTACTATAGACATAGCAGGGGAAACATATAATCTGCTTAAGTGTTTAATGGTGCACAGGGGCCCTTGGGGTTAGATACCTGCTTCTTTCAACTGTTACTCTTGTTATGTGCATATGTGTGTCTGTGTGTGTGTGTGTGTGTGTGTATGCGTGTGTGTGCGTGTGTGTGTGTGTGTGAGTGTGTGTGTGTGTGTGTGTGTGTGTGTGTGTGTGTGTGTGTGTGTGTTCGGCTGAATACCAGTGTGTGTATGCCATGGCACATATGTGGAGGTGAGTAGACACCCTTGGGTATCAGTCTTTGCCTTCCACCTTGTTTGAGGCAGTAGTCCCTTATTGCTGGCACCTTGTGTATCAGGGTAGTGCAGTTGTGAGCTTCTGGAGTCTTTGTCTCCACATTTTACTGTATCAAGATCATAGACATATGCCACTCTGCCTAACTTTTATGGGTTCTGGGTATTTGAACTCAGATTCTCATGTTTACACAAAAGAAGGTATCAGATTTTCTGAATCTGGTTATAGGTGGTTGAGGCCCCTGACATGGGTTCTGGGAACCAAACTCTGAAAGAGCAGCAAGCACTGTTAACCACTGAGCCATCTCTCCAGTCCATTCCTTAATGGCGTTAGCAGCTATTTCTTTTCCCTGAAGATTGCATTATTGACTACCCTATGCAACAGGACAGGGAAATGTCTAGTTTCTGTATACATAAAATGTATTGTCAACATGGAGGACTATAAACTGATGTTCTCTAAAAAACCTTCAATTGTCTTAAAGGCCTAATGACTGATTATGGAAAGTTTGAATGTTGTAGATAAAGAATTGAAATTATCTTGGGCTTCTCTAGTCCCCATCATGGGCACTTAACACTTTTGTGTCTGATCTTTTGACTATCAGTTAAACCTTTGGGAGATATTAAGAATGTCATCAGAAAGTATCTGAGATCCACAGCAGAGATTTCCCTCCTTTCTTTAACCTATTACCTGATGTCTCCACTAATGAGTTTGGTGACTATGTTAACTTATGACTATCTTTTGTTCTGTGACAATAAAAGTTCATTTAACTATGTCATTCAGGGCCTGAACCCATGCTTCCTGCCTCTGGTCATCACATATGGCTCTTGTTCCTTTGCATCAAGGGCTCTTTTGTTTCAACAGACCCTGTTCAGAAGAACCTGAGATGGCTTGCTTGTTTGGAGATAGTGTCACTTTCTGCATAGTCTTGGCTAGCCTCAAATTTGTAATCCTCCTGCTTCCACCTCCTGAGTACTGTGATCTTAATCCAAGCTACAGTGGGCAGGACTCCTGGGGTGACAGAATCAGAGGGAGAGAGACTCCATTCCTTTAAGGTCTCAGTGGTGAGGCTGAGGCAGATACCCCTACAAGGACCTTTCTAACTCTAGCCTGAGCCTTGCATATCTAGTCCAATCTCCCTCCAAGCACCCACTCCAGGCTGTGGATTCAAATATGGCCTCTTCTCAGACCTCCATGCAGAATCTGGCAAGGTGGCTCAGGCCTTCCAATTCCATAGCCTCCACCTTCCCTAAGCTATCTAACCAGATATCTTAACCCATCTTTCTCCTTCCTCTCTTCCTACCTTGGTCCTGATGCCCAAAAGGAAAGTTCTAGAATCTTTTGGTGGTGATACAATGACATACTAGTTTCATACTCAAAAGTATTAACAGCAACGTTCATCCACTGAACCCAGAAGGGAACATTGTGCCACTGTCCAGACACTGATTGGTATGACCTCCCAGTCTACCCTGTGCCTTGGGGACTGAGGTACTCCCAGGGAGTGCAAGGCAAACTGTGTCTCTTGGTTCAGAGAGGCTGAATAACTGTTTAGGCAGGTGACAAGTAGCTGCAAAGACCTGGAAAGAATCCCAAAGGTGATGCTACTAAAGTTGCAAAGCCAAGAACAACAAGCCAAGAACACCTGGTCTCTGAGAACCAGACCAGTGTCATTTAACCCTCTACTGCCCTTGAAAAGGGGTATCAAATGACCCCTTCTTACAGTTGAGGCTGCAGGGCTATTATAAGGTCCACAGCTGAGAGGTAGAGTTGGGTTCATGACCCCTGCAGAGACCTACCATACCACACCACACTACACCCAGCTCAGTCCCTCCCCAGTGTGGAATGGTGGCCCCAGGCCAGAAAGCAGCTGGCTCCTTGGTGAGCTAGCAGTGCTGAGCCAGAGCCAGCAGCCTGGGTCCCACAAGTGCCTGTGTAGAGAGAACTGGTCTCGCTGTCTTGGGTAAAGGAAGACAGAGCCTGAGGTTTGACAGCTATCCCCCTTAGCAGCCCAAGACTGGGTTCTCAGGAATAGCTTACCTTTCCCTGAGGAAACTTCCTTGACTCAGTAAATGGCTACACAAGTGCAGAGGGGTAGGTACTGCTCTTGTCTTACCATTCAGGCTTATGTTCAAGTCCTAACCCCCTGTGCCTGTAGAGGTGACCTCATTTGGAAATAAGAAGTCAATTGATATTAGATGAAGTCAGACTGAAGTGTGGCAGGCCCTAAGAGACAGAAAGCATAGAAGAGGCTATGTGTAGATGTAGGCAGAGACTAGGATGATATTGCTCCAAGCCAAAGACAACCACAAGCAATATAGAGGTGGGAAAGGGACAGGAGCCAAAGCCACCTTGGTCTCAGGCTTCCCACCTCCACAACTGTAACACAGTTCTGTAGTGGAAGGTGCATGTCTGCAGTCTTTATTTGACTAGCACTGAAATTGCAGGCCCCTGCAGGAGTAGAAAAAGGAAGTGAACTTAAAGTGAACTTGATAGTATAATCAGCCAGGGCTGGCATCAAGGAGCTGGAGGCTGGAAGTAGAGGCCATATTCAGTCACCTAGAAGGAACTTGCAGCTTCTGTCCTGCCCAGGCCTCACTCCTCACTCCTGAACTCTGTGTCTACTGAACATTTCCTGTAAGGATCCAGACAACACCTCACATTGCATAGCAGGAACTGAGCCCTGCCCCCTGTGGTTGCTCCTTGCCCTCTTCTTGCTGCAAGTGACCATAAGTTCCTTGGAGCGGACTTTGCGCCTGCCCAGCTAAGGTTTCATTCATTCACAGGTCCCATCCATGGCCAGATAGAGGGGAGCATTGCCAGTTCTCAAATGCTGCCTCCTTCATCTCCACAGTCTAACAAAGCAGGCCTTCCTTGTCATCACTTGAGGCTGCTACCCACCTGCCGACATGCCCTGACAATGACTATGGGGAAAGTTCACATTTATCTAGTAGCTCAACTCCACCCACTTAGGATCCTTCTGTTCTCCACAAAAATCCACAGTGAGTGCCCATTCTGGCCACACTCAGTCACTCTTTATCCACTTCCTGATGCTCTCTGGGGTACCCGTCCAGCCAGGATGTATCTAGCCAGCAAACCTTATGTACTCTCTCCCTCTGACCACTATCCTCTGTCACTGTGATCTGCTTCAAGAAGCATGGGAGGTATTGTGTGGGAAGCATTTCCACACAGTGCTCATGAGTTGTCCTTGTATGTATTGTCTGTCATTGAACTTTTGTTCCCTGCAGGCAAGGACAGAAGCTGTGCTTATCCAAGCTTATGCGTGGTCCTGGGGTGGCCCTGGAATGGGCACCAAGTAAACAGAGGGACCAGGAAAGGCAGATCTTAGCAGGGTGAGGACTTCTTGTATCTAGTCACTGATTTCTTCCTCTGATGATACTCAGTCCTTTGGGTATTGTAATGACACAGGGTGACATGAGCATGTGTTCAGACACTGAAGCAGACTGAAAAGGTGAGCTCTCACCTGCACAGCGAAGATGTCTCCATCTGCAGGAGAGCTTTGAGGGGACCTTGGCTTTCCATGGCAGAGTGCAGCTGAGCAGCATCTTGCGGTGCTGGCCTGTCATCTCAGCTACTCAAGAGCCTGAGGCAGGAGTGCTGGTTCAGGTTCTGGGAACTACAGGGCCAATTCAAGCTGGACCTGGCAATTTGGTGAGATGCTATCTCACAAATAGAAAGTAAAGGGAGGGCTGGGGGTATGGATCAGTAGTAGAGCAGTTGTCTCTCATACCAACTGCAGAGCAGAAATGAGAAGCTGACACCTTCTGGCCAGCAGGGAGCATGCACATGCCTCCTCTCCTGGGGTTGTGGCTTGAGTATGGAGAAATTGACAGCTTCCATTAGTCATAGAGCAGGACTAAAGGCTTTTCAGAGCATCAAGTAACTTCTGGTAGTGCTTTGGAGAAAAGGGTTTGTGGCCATTTTTTGGAGACCATGATAGATGGTGGGAGGGACACAAGGTGATTCAAATCCCATCTGTTTCCTAAAGGGGTTGGATGCCCTTTGGGAGATGAACAGAGCTGTCTGCTCCTTGAGGGAGGACCAGCCTGAGTAGTGGAATTATAGCTGGCAAAAAGAGACAGGGGTATGCCAGGAAACTGAGTGGCTCATGCTTAGAGGAGAGATGCACAGGAAACCATACAGTGACAATGTGCTGACTCTCAGCCATTCTTGAAGAGGGCCCTAAATACAGCCCTGGTAGCCAGAACCAGCCTGTGGGGAAGGAACTGCTCACACTTCTTGCACTGGAAAGGATTTCAACAGGGTCTTCTGGAAATGTCCAACAATCAACTCTGGATAAACCCTCTAGCTGTACTTGTTTTTATTTCCTTTTTTAATTATTATTTTCTTTCCATAATTTATTTTTTATTCACATTACATCCCAGGCACAGCCCCCCCCCTACTCTCTTCCTAGTCCTGCCTTACAAATCCCTCCCCCTATTACCTCCTCCCCTTTTCCTAAGAGAAGGGGAAGCCCCCCTTGGGTACCTACCCACCCTAGGTCATCTAGTTCCAGAAGGACTGAGCACCTCCTCTCCCACTAAGGCCCAACCACGTAGGGGAAGGGGATCCGATGGCAGGCAACAGGGTCAGCCCTGCTCCAATTGTTAGGGGGCCCACATGGAAACCAAGAAACACACTTGAAATCAAGTAATGCAGACCTAGAAAGACCCATTTGGTATACACTCACTTATAATTGGACATAAACTACAAAGTACAGGATAAACATGTTACAATCTGCAGACCCAAAGAAACTGGGTAATAGGGACACCCTGAGGAGAGATGTGTGAGTCTCACTCAGAAAAGGAAACAGAATAGTCACAGAGGTGAATGGAGAGGGGGAACTGGGTGGGAGATGGGGTGAGGAGGAGTGCGGAGATGGCGATCAGGTATGGGGAGGCAGGAGAGGGATGGGGTAAGAATGGAAATTGGTAGGGGGTATCTCTGGGACCAGCTGGAGACCTGGGATGGGGGGGGCTATGAGGAGTCTATGTGGGCCACCCTAGCTTCTATTTCCTAAGATTTCGTTTATTTTTAGTTGTCTGTGTGTCAAGTGTGTATATGTGAGTGCAGATGCCTGTAGAAGCCAGAGGTGTTGAACCCCTGGAGCTGCAGTTACAGGCAATTGTGAGCCAACTGGCATGGGTGCTGGGAACTGAACTCTGGTCCTCTGTGCTCTTTAACACTGCTCCCTCTCTGGTCCCCACACTGGCTTTAGTCACTTGCTTTCATGATCCTGGGGGTTGAACCCATAGTTTCTTGCATGCCGGGCAAGGGTTCTACCACCCATGACCACTCTAGCCCTTGCAATTTTGCTTTTGGTTAACTTTCAAAATCACAACTTTGGAGGTGATACAGCCAGAAGTCTGTCACTAGCCTCCCACAGAAAACACCTCTGTCCTATGGGCAAAGACAATGAAATGGTTGCCTGGTTACTTTTCAGCAGTTGAAGGACACTTTTCTTGAACCCACCAATGGTTCATTTGTACCTGGCAGGTGTGTGATGGTGAGCTATGGCATCAAGAGCTGATATTTTCTAATACATTCCCCCTACTCAGATCACAGTGCCACTGCCGTGTTCTGAGCATGAGTCAGATGAGGAACTATAAAGGTGACTTGAAACACTGGAGACACCACATCCAATCACCTTTCCTGCCCACAGGCACCTACTTCTTTACTCTGTTACTCCTGGGGGAAGTGGTATTAAAGCCCAGCTCCTGCTTACATGTCCAATAGCCTTTGAATAAACAGTCACAAAGGCTGTCGTTTGGGTAATTCACTCTGCACACAGGTAAAACAGGCCAGGCTCAGCAGGAGCATCTCAGAGATACGTCCATCTTGTATTTTTATTGCATGATTATTTTTAATGATTCTCATCAGTAGTGCAAGTGTGCCTTAAAAAGTAATGTCTCCCCTCCTTTTCCCTCCCTTCCTGGCCCTTCCGTCTGTCTTTTTGCAGGGTGTCAAGTAGCCTGAGGCTCAGCCAGTCACCACTGGATGTGGACAGCCCCCACTTCCCAAATAGACTATTCCAAAACAAGAAAAACATATCAGTTCCAGACAGCTTGAAGAATGTAGCCCCTAATTTACTCACCCTTAGGTACAAATCTCTCAAATGTGGCCTCTTATTCTTTCCTCCCCTGTGGCTGTTTCTCCCAAGCAGTAGCACTGGTGCTGGAGCCCAACATTGAGCCATCTGGTGAGGATGCCAGATGGCTTTGTCTTCCTAGGGATGGCCACATTTGTCCCATATGGGCTAAGCTTGTGGACTTTGGTTTTTATTACATTATGCTTTTATAGTACCTTAATTTTTAAATGGCTTTCAGTTTTTGTTAGCAATAAGGGAAGTGCAATAAAACACTTTGTACAACAAGAGCATGGACACAGTCAGAGATGGCAGAACCTCACAGTAAGCTGCTGGCAATGGGAGGGTAGATACTGGATGGTAGAGGTAAGACTGGATTCTGTGCTCAAGGGGTGTCATGGGCCTGTGGACCTTAATACTAGGCAGGAGGGATACCACATATGAGACACAGGCCCTCCCAGGGAGCTTTCTACTCCTTCAGATTTGACAACCAGATGCAGCCTAGCAACCAGGTTCATTACATACATGTTATTGGTCAGAAAGATGCAGCAGCAATACCACACCCCAAGTGGAAGGACAAGGTTCTGATTGCTGGGTGGAACCTAGCTGAACCTGAGCAGCGAACAGACCCACAGCTTCCCAGGGGAGGGAGCCCTATCCTCATCTTAGCTACCTAGCCACACCTTCAACATCTGGAACTCCCAGATGCTGGGAAAGCAGTCATGACCACAAATATAGTGGGATGAGCAATCTATTTCTGAAGCTCACCTCTGGCCCATTTGTAAACATATACACAGTATCCTTGGCCATTCAGGAAGGTGACATCATCATTCTTCATAGTGGGCTTTGCAACAATGCAGGGCATTTTCTTTTGTTCTTAGCAAAAGCAGTCCCACAGTATAACATTGAGTTGTACTCCTCAAATATTTGCCTTCCAGAACTTGCTAAACAGTGACAGATCTTCAGCCATGCCATGCATTTAAGGCCTTCTCTACAGATGGGTTGGGGAAAAGAGGTGGGAAGTATAAAACTCATTGCTCAGAAGCAGTGCCAACAGACACTGATCACCAATGCTAACAGTATCCACAGCCCTGCCTCCCTGGGCTGGCCCGTCAGCTCTTGCCTCAAGCTCATGGACTACCTCAGTTCAGAATGCATCTTGCAGCCTTCACACTCCTCACCTGCACTCGGTGGAACATCACGCTGCCAAGACCCACAGGAATGTGTGGCTACCTCCAGCAACTTCAGCCTCCGGGGCTAGACAGAGCTTTGATGCAGCCGCCAGGATGGGATCCTGCAGCCAGTGTGGGAAGCTTGTTGCCTGGCCTGGGAACAAGCCCAGGCAGCCCAGCTCAGGGCCTCCCTCTGCCTGGCTTCCTGGGATAGTTAATAGTGCCTTTGCTCAGCATTTGCAAAGCCCAGGGATCAAATCCATGGCACAATTTAAGCTGGTTCACACCTGTAATCTTAGGACTCAGGAGATAGAGGCAAGAAGATCAGGAGTTCAAGGTTATTGATACTCAGCTACACAGAGACCTCAAAAACAGCCGAAGCTACAGAAGACTTTACCTCTTGGGGGGGGGGGGGACAATAAAACTTAAAACCTTGACTCAATAAAGACTGTTAGCAATCTCACTGACCAAGTAGACTATGGAGAGCCAAGCAGACTCAGTATAGGTTCAGGAGACATGCATGAAGTTAGAAGCATTGGGAATTGAACCTGAGCTAAGAAGGAACCACAGTAGAGCCCACTTGCCCTTGTCAGGAAGAGCTGCTGAGCCCTCAAACAGAAAGAACAGCAGCAAGGAATAGTCTTCTAGTAAACATGTGAAGAGCCCCTGGGTAGAAAGGTCTGGCTCACTCCACCTTGCCCCTCTATGGGGCAGAGGGAAGGCAGGGCCTGTTGGTTCCAGGCACCTCAGCACCTATCATAAGGAACCATTTGCACACCAAATAATTGCTACTAACCCAGAGAAACAAACTGTGCACTTTTTAAAAAAATATCTTTGGGGCTGGAGAAAAGGCTCAGTGGTTAAAAGAACTTGCTGCTCTTGCAGATTCCCAGTACCTACTTCATGTGTCTCACAACCTCCTGTAGTTCAGGGTCCAGGGCATCCAATGCTCTCTTCTGGTCTCCATGGGCTCCTGCACACATATGGTGCATATATATATACATGCATGCAGGCAATCACCATACACATTAAATAAATATAGAAATCTTTAAAATACATGTACAAGGGGCATGTATGTGCCCTAACATGCCCATGGCAGTCAGAGGATAAATTTGGGTGTTGGTCCTCACCTTCTGTCTCATTGTTTTTGCCTTTGTATGTACCAGGATGGCTTCTAGGTTCCAGAGATTCTCCTGTCTCCATCTCCCATCTCTCCTTAGTAGCAAGGATATTACAGACACACACTGCCATGATGCTTTTCTATGGGGTCTGGAGATCTGATCTTCAGTCTTCTTGAGAAGAAAGAGCCTCACCCACTGAGGTATCTCCCAGGCCATGTCATCCTCTTGAAATGTACAAGTAAGACCATTTACATCTCCCCCTAGCAATGGGCAAAGTGACACCTTGTTGGTGGTAGTATTCTTATATCAGTCAGGGCAGAGCAGATGGCAGTCCTTTCTTCATCCTAGATTGATGCCTGGCTTACTGGCCAAAGATGTTGGTATAGATGTGTGTGGCTCATATCACCATTAGAGAACATGAGGATGCCCCTGGTCAGGACAGACACCAGGGACCATGTGGATGTCCAGGGGCTGTGTTTAACTGGCCCTGCTCCTTACTGCCTGCAGCTCTCTGGAGAGCTGGCCCCACCTCTCAACAGCGGCTGCACTTGGGAGAGCAGGCCTTGCACCTTGCCCAGGCAGCACAGCACAGTGAAGCTGGCCCTGATATGGTTGAGTGAGCTGCCCCGAGGGTGTGTGAGAGAGCTAACCCTGCCATTTGTTTACCATGGGGTGGCATGATGCAGAGGTGTTGCTGTGCCCCCTCACTGCCCCTTGCCACCTCTGGCAGTCGGGAAAGATGCCCACAGGGTAATGAGCTATATTGTCCCTCACCAGCACTTGGGGAGAGTGGGCCCTGTACCTCATCTAGTCAGCATAGCAGAGCTGACCCTCATGGTAGGAGCAGTGCAAGGAAGCCAGCCCCAAGGAAAGAGTGCAGGAGAGTAGTCCCTACCACTCATCTGTTGGCTATAAGACAATATGGTTGTGAAGGTGATGCCTTCCTCTCCCCCTGAACCCCCTCCCCAGGGGTTAGGAGAGCTGGCCCTGGGTCATGAGAGCCAGAAAATGGCCCTGCATCTTGCCTAAGCAACACAGTAGAGCTGGTCCTGTTGGCGGGAGTACAGGTGAGCTGGCCCTGAGGGCAAGAGTGAGGGAGAACTGGCTCTGCCATCCCTCTGCTGTGAGGTGGCCTGGGGAGGAGGGGAGAGATGCCTTCCAGCCCCTCACCATCTGAAGTAGATGGGAAGTTATGAGAGTGGGTGAATAGGCCCTGCCCTTCATGGCCTGCAGCACTTAGGAGAGCAAGTCCTGCACCTCTTCTGGGTCCTGGTGGGGGTTGGTGTTTGCAGGCAATCCAGCCCCTGAGAGTGTGAGTATAGGAAAGCAGGCCCTACTACTCATCTGGCATGAGGTAGTGTGGATGTGGGGGTGATGCCCTCTCCCTTCCCTCTCACCTCCTACAGTAGCTGGGAGAGCTGGCCCTGAGGACAAGAGCAGGAGAGTTAACCCTGTCTCCCTACTGGCTATAGCATGCTGGAGAGCTGGCCCTGAACCTTGCCTGGACAACACAGTGGAACTGGTCCTGATGGCAAAAGCACAGACGAGCCAACCCTGAGGATTGTAAGAGCAGGAGACCTGCCCAAGCCCCTTACAAGCTACAGCACGTGGGAGAGTAGGCCCTGAACCTTGGCTGTGTAGCACAATGGAGCTGACTCTGGAGGTGTGAGTGTGCAGGTGAGGGCATGAGAGCAGCACAGCTGACTTGCTTCCTGCTGATGGTAGCACTGGGTGGCCTAGCCAGAGCAGTGCTGGAGAGCTCACCCTGGTGGTGTAGGTAAGGGAGAGCTGGCAGGCTGACCAGCACAGCTACTGCCCAGGCCCAGATCCAGGGCTTTGGGCTGGACCACCCCAAAATCTGTGTCATTTGCAAATGGTTGGGATGCATAAAAGAGCCAGGTCTGTGGTTCCAAAGTTGCAGGATCTTCATGATGCAGAGCAACAACAGGATAACCAGAAGCTCCTATGAGGATCCAATATTGATGGTGTCACAGAAGCCAAAGGTCCTGAACCAGACCAATGACTCACTGCAGTGAGCATCTGCAAGTGAAGATAGGCAGACAGAGGGACACACTGTGACTGACATACTACAGCTTCCTCGATGAGATGTTTTTCTATGCTTTGTTTTTATTGTTGTTTTTGTTTGTGTATGTATTTCATTTTGGGTTGCAAAAGCAAGAGGCGGATATGAGACTGTGGGGGACATTTCATCTCCTAGCTATAATAAACTAGAGATGGTAAGAGTTGAAACACTGTTCTGAGTCCCAGCAAATAAAAACAACCAGTGGGGACGTGGTCACCTTACCAACCAGCTTTGGGGCTGCAACTTCAACCAGGAGTGCTGCTATCAGTTTTCCAAGGTGGAGCATCGCCCATCCATCCCTTCCTCAGCCATGTTCTGTGCTTGAATGTCCCAGGCAAGCACAAACTCTACAGCAGCGGCTCATGGGGACATTTGTACAGAAGGAAAACTAGAAAGAGGAGGGACAACATGACTACAGGAGGAGAAAGCAGAGAGCTCAGGTGATACCAGGGAGGATGAATGAATGGAAGCCACTGAGAACCAAGGCCACACACCATACCAACCATATATACTCTATACCACACAAACACTATATAATATATGTATACATATGTGATACGTATCTCACAATTCTTACATGTTATGGAGCTATATGACACATACTACACACACCACGCATACTCTATACACACCACACTTAACACCACATACACCTAATATACCACATACACACTACACATCTCACAATTCAAAGACGTTAGAGAGATATACATGCCACATATACTTTATGTACTTCATACCACACGCACTTCACACACCTTACACAACACACACCTAACATACCTCAAACCACATACACACTACATACATCACAATTCACATGTTATGGAGCTATATGCCACAAACTACACACACCACACACTCCTCACACCACATACTTGACATATACCTCATGCAGACTTCACATGTCATACAACTCACACCTCACACAACTCACACACCCCAACCTCATATACCTCACAACTCACACTACACACCTCTCATGCCACACACACACACACACACCTCATACCTCACATATCACACACGCTACACACCTCCATACCACACAGACTACACACACACTACTCATCTTACATGTCATACATAAGATGGCACTACATGCACACACTGCACACACCATACTCAATATATATGCTACATACCACATGTATGTATATAAATATATATACCTTGCAAACCAAGCACACTGTCGTAGGGTTTCTATTCCTGCACAAACATCATGACCAAGAAGTAAGTTGGGGAGGAAAGGGTTTTATTCAGCTTATACTTCCACATTGCTGGTCATCACCAGAGGAAGCCAGGACTGGAACTCAAGCAGGGCAGGAAGCAGGACCTGATGCAGAGGCCATGGAGGAATGCTGCTTACTGGCTTGCTTGCTTCTCCTCGCTTGCTCAGCCTGCTTTCTTATAGAACCCAAGACTACCAGCCCACAGATGGTACCACCCACAAGGGGCCCTCCGCCCTTGGTCACTAATTGAGAAAATGCCTTACACCTGGATCTCATAGAGGCATATTCTCAACTGAAGCTCCTTTCTCTGTGATAACTCCAGCTTGTGTTAAGTACACAAACTAGCCAGTACACACACATACCACATATTATACACACTGCATACTCCATATCTCACACCACATATACTACATTCCACATACTACATATCACACATTTCACAAATCTATACTCTCTGGTTCATTCCCCACCCCATCTCGCCCCATATAAAGATATCTAGGAGTGCCCAAGGCAGAGATTCCCTCCTAGGAAAGACTTCTCAGTGTGGTGACTCAGCTGTGGCTACTAGTTTTGCACACTGGAGTCCTTCAACTTCCTTAGCCTTTGTGGGTCTTTTAGCCTGTGGATTCAAGACAGATCAGGGATCCTCCAGCATGTAAGGTCACCAGGTTTCCTATCCCCACCATCCCTCACATTTCCCCCTACACACACACACTCTGGTCATCTCCCAAAGCTTTGGGCCCTGGGAAAACCTAGGTTTTCTGCTGTGTCAGTGTAACATGGCTATGCAGCACACAGTCACAAACCGTGTGGTTTAAGTCAACAAAGATTTATTCTCCACAACTCTTAAAACCAGAACTCCAAAATCAAGGTATCAACAAGGGCACAATCCCTCTGAAGGATCTTTCCTCATCCTTCTAGCAGGTGTCCATTGGCTTTATAGCTTGCTCTCTCTCCCTCTCTCTCTCTTTCTCTCTCTCTCTCTCTCTCTCTCTCTCTCTCTCTCTCTCTCTCTGGTATGTGTATGTGTGTGTCTGTATGTGTGTGCATGTGTGTGTGCATGTGTGTGTGCATGTGTCTGTGTGTGTGTCTCATGTCTCTCTATGTAAGGAAGCAGACTAATTAGATTTGGGCATGTCATCCTAATGTACTATGATCTCACTTTAATTTAACTAATTGTATCTGTAAAGACTTCACTTTCAGTTAAATGCCAGGTAGCCCTGAATTTGAGGAGACACTATTGAGCTAATGTGTAAACCAGGGAATAGAGACAGGAAACACACATGTCCCAGATACATTTGTCTCATTTATCAATGTGTGCGAGTCCTCATTGTGTAAAAGTTTCTATAGGAGCCTTCTGTCCATACTTGGTGGGATTGGTGGTGCATCCAGGATGTTAATGTGTAGATACGTGGCTTTGCTTAGACGCTGAGCCTGTCTGAGGTATGATGTTCTCTTCCCACAGCCCATTGCTATCGTCTTAGCTGACTCAGGATTAGGGAAACGCCCTCTGGCATCTGTGATAAGTTCAGTCCAGGGTGTCTCTCTGTGGGGCTGAGTCAGAAGACACTCATGTACATTCCTATCAGTGGGTCATACACAAAGACGCAGGCATTCAACAACTTTAAAAGCAAGGAGAGACCCTCACACTCCCCTTGCATCGCTTCAGTAATCCTGACAAAGCTCCCAGCCAGATCATCACCTGAAACATGAATGTCCATATTATTTATCATTCCTGACCATGGTGAATGGCAAACCTATATTCCCATGGTTAACTAGGTATGTGTATTGGTTAGTTTTTGTCAACTTGGCAAAAGCTAGAGTCACCTAAAAAGAGGGAACCTCAATCGAGGACTTGCCTCCATTAGATTGGCCAATGGGCATATCCTCTGGGGCATTATCTTAATTGCTAATTTATATAGGAGGGCCCAGCCCACTGTAGACAGTACCATCCCTAGACAGCCTGGGCTATACAAGAAAAGAAGCTGAGCAAGTCAGAGGGAGTCAATAAGCAACATTCCTCCATGGTCCTTTCCTCCAGGTTCCTGCTTTGAATTCCTGTTCTGGCTTTCCTCAGTGGCCTGTGGTATGAAAGTACAAGCCAAAATACTCTCCTCCCCCATACCAAGTTGGTTTGGTCAGTGATTTATCACAGCCACAGAATTCAAACTAGGACAGCATATCAATAACAAGATACAGTCTTACAGACCTTTGTACTATGCAGTGGTGGGTTTGACATCATGGTCAGTGACTGAGTTGTGCAATCTTAAAGCTATAATTTTCAGAAATACCATGTTTTCTGTAAAACAGGCATACTTGATCTTCATTTATAGGGTTGCCATTGATCCTGTGAGAACTGGATGCCAAATCACAAGCAGCAAGGAAAAAAAAAAACTATTTTCCAAGCTTCCTTGACCGTCCCAGGCGAGAGAGCACTGCTCTCTTTCCCCTCTAGCTGGCTCAAAAGTCAGCCAAGTCTTCCAACCTTTCACACAGGGACTAGCAAGCTCTGGCCCTACTGCCTATTTTTATAAATAAGGTTTTATTTAAATTCGTTTGCTTGCTATTCATAGTATTTCTGTACCACCACAGCAATGTGAGTCACCACACAGAGACCCCAGAGAGGAAGAAAAGCAGGGATGAGTTAGCTTTCAGACAGCCCAGTCAGTTAAAGGTAGAATGTTCATGGCAATTCATTAGTAACCACCCAAACCTGCAAATGACCCTGGAGCATATTAGCAATTGAATATATATATTCATACCATGGAGACAACACAGGCCTGGTGCACAGACCCCAGGCAGCTATAGAGCACAAGGGAAGGTCTGGGGCCAGCAAATTCTGGGTGATGTTTTATAAAATGTGGTATGATGGGGCGGGAAAGGGTGCCTTAGCAGGTCCAAGCTGAGACATCCCCCCACTCTGAGGTATCAGAGTAGAGACAGAGAAAGAAAGGGGACAGAGAAGGACAGAAAGAGAGAGGAGAGAGAAAGAAAGGAAGAGGCCTGCCAGGAACACCTGGGGAGAGAGGAAGAAGAGAGAGAGAGAGAGAGAGAGAGAGAGAGAGAGAGAGAGAGAGAGAGAGAGAGAAGAAGAAGAAGAAGAAGAAGAAGAAGAAGAAGAAGAAGAAGAAGAAGAAGAAGAAGAAGAAGAAAAGAAGAAGAGAGAGAAGAAGGAGAAGCTTGAACAGTTCTTTTGTAGGTGAGCCTGGCTGTTGCTAGGTAACAGTTGGGTGGAGCCTAGAGGAAATGCTAACATCCACCCCCATCTTTGTTGATATTTTTCAAAGAAATTAATTCCTTCTTTTCCTTCAGTGCTGCCACCAAAGCATCTTCCTCAATAGAGGCTAAGTTTTCTTCTCACAGACTACTGACTTTTAGGATATATGGAAAGAGCCTTCCAAGGAGTGTCTCTGAGGACTCAGAAGACCCCTTTGTGGCTGTTCTGTGCACGCCTCATTTTTTGTGTGTTCTCTCCCAAGCCTTTCTAGTTCACAATATAGAAGGCCTTTCACCTTTAGAGGTCTTAAAAATGTTGCTTCAGGTGGACAGTGGAGTGCATGTCTGTGACTCCAAGTACTTAAGAAGCAGAGACAGAAAGCTTGGACTTCAGGGTACATAGTGAGGTTGAGAGCAACCTGAGCTACATGAGACCCTGGTTTTTAAAACCTTAAAGGAGAAAGAGTTATTTTGGCTGACTGTTGCATGGTTTGGAAGACACCACTGCTGAAGTTCCTGATGCTTAGAGCTGGAAGATTGAAGCATGACCGGTTCTCATCACATCTCATACATCTTGAATTTCACTTTCCCGGAAAACCAACACCAAGGTCTGCTGCCAGCTCAAGATATAGCTTGACATCACCTGGGCCAAAGTGCAGCAGCCTCTGGGTGCCTGGTGCCTGGACAGATGAACCATAAAAGACATTTCCCTAGGCAGTGTGCAGCCACAGTCAGGGTGCTGTGTTTGAGCAAGGTGCCACTTGGGCTCTATTTTCTTAGTAACTCTCCTTTTAACTTATCTTGTGTTTTTATACCCTGGAGTCTTCAGTGAGTGGGATCTTGCTCTAAAGGCACCTCTGATACTGTCTTAGTGTGGATTGGAGGCTTCTCTTTGGTGGCATTTATCTCTTTTACAACTGCAGCCACTTTGTCTTAAACTACCCTGTATGCAACTTTTAACACTCTTCTGTTCCTTTCTTTACTAAACTGTACATTCTTTCTGTCTTTCTGTTCCACTTTTTTATCAGAATCTTCACTGTAAACTTTGGTACAAATAACCAGCAGTAACCATGCCATAACCTGGAAACTGTCTTGAAATGTCTTTCAGCAAATAAATTAGCCCATTGTTTTTAAATTCAGCCTTATTCTGTTTTCAAGGCATGGACAACAAAATATAGCCAATTTCTTTGCCAGAAGAGTCTATGAAGGTTAATATTGATTGACAACCTGACAGACATAGCATCACCTGAGAGATATATCTCTGGGCATGTCTGTGGGGGAGTTTCTAGAATAGGGTGACTGAAGTGAAAAGAGCCACGTTAACTATGGGTGACACCATTCCATGGGCTTCAGTCCTGGGCTGAATAAGAAGAAGAAAGTGAGCTGAGCATCAACACTCATCTTCTCTGCTTCCCCACTGAAGTTGTAATGTAGCCAGCTGTGGCATCTACCACTGTGCCTTCCACAGTGAGGACTAAGTCCTCAACCTGTGAGCTAAAATAAAACTTTCCTTAGGCTGCTTCTTACTGGATACTTAGTCACAGAAGAATCGTTAATACAAATGTGTTCCCCTCTGAAGCCTCACAAACCTAGCATCCACTGTGTGCCTCTCCTCCAGCATTCAGACTCCAGGATTCCCTAGCCTAATTCCACAGCCTCCTGGAATATATGATCAGATGGAAATCAGTGTTCAAACAAGAGTCAGTAGGAGGCATTGCACATTCAACCCATAACAGGAATGTATCAGATGTGCATGTTTGTATAGCATCTATCTGCAAACAATGTAAAGAAATAACAATGTGGAGAAATGGCCCAACATGTGTGGCCATGTCCCCGTGGAGGAGGTAGAACTGTCACATCTGCACTCATGTGTCATCCATGTATCTTGCCACCACACCCTGGCCCACCTGAGTCAGCTCCAGCCAGGCCTGGCAAGTGTGGCCGTGACTTATTGCTAATCTCCCTGAGAAGCCGGCTCACCATCCATTCATCTTTAAAAGCCCTAGGGTGACTCACGAGGCTCTGCACAAGGGAGCTGATGAGGCAACACATTTGCCTTCTGCTGTCTGTAGAAACAGTGATGAGCAACTCAGGCTGTGGTTAAAGGAAAAAGGCAGGCCAGAGCAGCCACAGGACAAGAGGCTCTAGGTCATGTTACACCGATCTGCTAACCCCTTTCTAAAGATTCAGATCATCATCCAGTCATTGGCCAGAAGTTACCCTTTCAGATCATAGTTAGAGAGTCAGTTCCTACATATGCATTGTTGAAGATAGAAATAATTGTCCCTAAAGCTACATGAATATCTCCTCTGTGTTTGTCTGTCCCTGTTTCTGTTTCTTTCTCTGTCTCTGTTTTCTCTATGTCTCTCTTTGTCTCTCATTCTCTCTATTTCTTGGTCTCTGTCTCTCTTTCCACTGTGTGTGTGTGTGTGTGTGTGTGTGTGTGTGTGTGTGTGTGTGTGTGTGATGTGTCAAAGGACAATTTGTGAGATTCAGTTCTCTTTTCTATGATGTAGGTCCTAGGGATCGAATTCAGTTTATTGGGCTTGGTGGTGCCTTTACCCACTGAGCCATCTTTATTCCCACCTCATTGGTTTGCCATGTTGTGCTGTGCTGTTCTGTTCTGTGCTGTGCTGTTCTGTGCTGTGCTGTGCTGTGCTGTGCTGTGCTGTGCTGTGCTGTGCTGTGCTGTGCTGTGCTACTCTGCTCTGTGCTGCGCTGCTCTGCTCTGCTCTGCTCTATTCTGCTCTGCTTGCTCTGTTCTGTTCTGATTTTTAGATAGACTCTTTCATTGGGACCTAGGAATCTCTGATTTAATTGGGCTGTCTGGCCAACAACCTACCTGTCTCCTCTCCAGAGCTTGGGTGTTGGAGATAGAACTCAGGTCCTCATGTTTACACTGCAAGCACTCTACTGCCTGAGCTACCTTCTCAGCCCTAAAGTCATTCCTTTATTTAGGCTTATGGCTCTCTCCCCTTCTATGTCATGCCATGCTATAACCAAGGTGTGTCTCCCCTTCAGATGGTGAATGCACTTGGGACATCTCCTTCCCTTGGCAGGTGACACACCCCCAAATGACTTTCCCTTCCCATCCTCTTGTTCCATTTGTAACTCTATCCCCCCCCCCAAAAAAAGGTGGCTTGTGAGGAGAGAAAGAGAGAGAGAGAGAGAGAGAGAGAGAGAGAGAGAGAGAGAGAGGGAAAGAGAGAAAGAGAGAAAGAGAGAAAGAGAGAAAGAGAGAAAGAGAGAGAGAAGACTTGGCTACCACTAGCTGGTAAAAACTGCTGTTCTTGTCAATCTGGACACAGCCTTGGTCTTAGCTTGTCAGAGCTCCTGTCACGATGGACCTCAAACTGGGTGACTTCATCTGACAGAATTTTACTGCATGGCTTCTAATAACAGAATTTTGGGACTCCCAGGAGGACTCTGTTTCTGTCCTTGCTCCCAACTTCTGAAACACAAACACCCATAGCACTTTGTGACCTATAGCCACACCACTTTCTCTGGTCTAGTCTTCACATGGTCTAGTCCTCTCTGGACTTCGATATCTCTGTGTGACTTTCTCTGTTCTTAAAAGGACATTCTCCTTGAAAATAGGACTCACCAGATTCAGTGTGCCCTCATCTTTCTTTGATCATATTGGTAAAGATTTGGTATGCAAATACCCACTGCCCAGGACTGGGCTTATGACTAGAACATGACTTTGGGGAACACAGTTCAACTACTGCACAAAAGAGTAGGGACAGGCATAAAGGTCTGCATGACGTGCTGGATTGGACCAGGAGGAGAAAGAACACTCACACCTGAAACTACCTGCTCACGTTGGGCATGAGTGCTGCACATCAGACCCTGAAATGATGTCTCTGAGAAGAATGTTTGCAATCCTGGTACTCTGGGACTTCTTGAAGGAAGGTGGATTGTGCTCTTTCTTGAGAGTATCTGAGTGTGGAGTTGGCATCCCCTTGGTGACAGAAAATGTGGAAGACGTGTAGCATACGGGCTCCTCTCCAGATCTTCCTATGAGGCCCAGGACCTATATGATGGGGTATGATGCTCCTGAGCAGGCCTCATTAGAAAGCAGATGTGTAGTGTATTTCTACTGAGTTCATCAGGCCTCTGGACCAGGACACAGGGCAACCCCTTCTGAGGGTTGGAACAGGAATTTGCTTCTGTAGGACACAATTCAGTGAACAGGAGAAAAGGCATCACTCTCAGTGTGGCCCATGGGAGGATCTGTCAGTAGCAACTTAGCTGGTAGCCTTCCCAGCCACAAGTGACTTTTCAGTGTCTTCCATGATAGGTGAGCTGCGGGGGCTGTGATGTCTAGAGTTGACCCAGGTAGAGGCCCACTGGGGCCACCTAGGTTAGCAGCCCACTCTGGGAGCCCATGAAGAGGCAGCAGCCTGCCCAGTCAGTGTTGAAGTATTTTTTTAATTAATAAATCCTGTTAGTGGGTTTGCTATCTGCTGCAGTGGTTCATGTTCCCAAATGAAAGACACACATGCAGCCTTTATATTTTATATGCCTTAAACCACACAATAGTTGGGCCCCTGCCTAACTTCCATGCTGTTAATCTACCTCCCGCCAATAATCCTGAGTTATTACTTCCTAATTCTATGTTCTATCTTGTCTGCCCTGGACCCAGTTGGGCATCCCTCTGGGCCATGCTCTCCTGGCTCCTTCACATGGCAGCTATGCCTCTCTGTTCTCCACTCTTCTCAGGTGTAGCACCTCTCTTCCTCTCCACACTCTCCCAGCATGTTGGATCTCCTCCTCCTCCTCCTCCTCCTCCTCCTCCTCCTCCTCCTCCTCCTCCTCCTCCTCTCAGTTCCAAGCCTGGGAATCCTAAAATCCCTCATCTCTTTGTCCTCTCCAGCTATTGGCTGTTGGCATCTTTATTTTCCAACCAGAACCAACCAGGGAAAGTTTCCCAGAAGCTATGTGCAGGCTGTCTTGTACAAAGAGTATTTTGGAGAACATAATTAGCATTAGAGTACAAGTAGCTACAAGTCAGAGCCCAAGGCAGAAAACCTGACCCTGAGGAACTCCAGTTATGAAGGCACAGGCCCCAACACTTGGCTGGATCTTCCCTCAAGTTTGTGTTTGTTGCCATCCAGGTGTAAACATACCAGAACTAAAGTCCTGATTAAGGACCTCTTTTTAAAAGAAGAAAAATGATTAGTTTAAATTAAGATCTAGATGTCAGTTCCCACTTAAAATATAGACAAGCATCAAAGGTAGTCAAGAGTTTGGGAATTCAGGTTCTCCCTCCGTGCTGTGGATGGTAATCTGACTTCAACATTAGTCTTATTTTAACTGTGACAAAATAATGGTGCCTGCTCCATACTCTATAGCTTCCAGGAGCTCTGAATACTTCCAGTTGCCAGGCCAATGAGGAGCTCTAAGCTTCTGTTCATTCCCTTGTAGATAAAGGCCTCTTCACCTCTGACAGGGAGTGCCACTATAGGCCTGTGTAGGTGTCAGAGGCTGCATAGGAGGCTTGGAGGCCTGGCTGGGCAGGCTGCACTGAACACCTTCTTTTTCAGTCTTTACTAGCTGCTCACTCTGGAGAACCAGTGACCAGAGACAGGGCTCCCTCCAGGCTTCCTGGTCCAAAACCTTCACTGGCAGCTCATGCTGTCAGAGCAGTTTGAAAGGCCCCATTCTAGATGTCTTGGTTTTGTGTCAGTTGTAAGATAGCAGTATACTCATAGCTTTCTGCACTGGATGAAAGGCACCCAGTGAAAGGACAGATATAACTGGGTCACCTGAAGCCCCTGTCAACAGAACAGGGCTGAGCCCCAGGTTAGACTCTCAGGAATGCCAGCCTGACTAGTACAGCTGGCACGAGAAGCAGGCAGAGATCCAGGGAGCTTAAGGCCACTCTACCCTGCTCTCAGCCTGCTCATCCTTTTGAGTACCCTCTTCCCTTGGCCACCAATGTTACCTGTTCTGCTGCCTCCGCTTCCATGCTCAGGTGTTGGGTAGGCTGCTAAGCAGAAAAAAGTACAGGTTGTTTCCTGTACAGTTCATACTGAAGCCTGGCCATAAGCATTTCATTGAACACCCTGCTACAAAGAGAATTTGGCAGAATCCCAAATCTCCTTATTACCCAGGATCTTATTACTATGACCATTCATTCCTCCTTCCATTTCTCCACCCATCCACCATTCATCATCTACGTGTCAGCCATCTATCATCCACCATCCATATATCATCTCCCACCCATGTATCTTCCATGGATGGCTCAATCTTTTGTCTACTACCTGCAAGTCTCAGAGAGAAGTACCAAGCACTACAGTGTTCATCCCTAGAGTATGGGGTCTTTCCATATGGCCCCAGACCACTGCTGAAACAGAAAGAGCCATGTGCCTCATGGGATCCATGAACCACCTTCACCCTCTGCTCACAGCTTGCACTCCAGTGACCTGTGTTTACCACATGGTCAGCAGCAGAGCCTGGGAACACTCAGGAAGGGGCCCTCAGTGACTCCCTGCCCCAGGCATAGATGATCAGCAGCCCTGTGCCAGTCTGCACAAGACTTCCCTGCAGCCACTGAAGATCAATAACACTACATTTTTCTCATTTCAATAAAGATACAAAGAGTGCTTCTGGAGAGGAAGCCAAAAAACAACACCCTTAAGTTGGCCCTTCAGGGACATTCTTGGCTGCCTTGCTCTGGTTGTTTTTCACAAGGAGGGGGAGCAGGGCAGCTGGGCGGAGCTGCCTTTACAGTTTACCTATGACTCAGGTGCCAGGAATGCCAACCACCTACCTCTGTCCTCCAGTAGAACCCACAGCCCCTGACCTGGTGACAGAGAGGACTGCGGTTAAGTGCATGCAGGGAAGAGAGATTTAGAAGAGCAGACTGGGAAGGGGTGGGTCCCATGGAATAGTGGAGCCCACTTATCAAATGGAAGGACAAGATGAGACATTGAGATCAGAGGAGCCAAGCTTCTTGAAGCCATGTATATCTGTGCAAGAAAGGAAGAAAAGCATACAGGCTTCTGTATCATGCCTCATGGGCCCTGAGCCGTATCCCAAAGAATATCCTTGACCCCTGCAATCCAAATTCACCCCCAGATGGTCCCAGCTTTGACGCAACCAGTGGCTAAGGAGGAGTCACTTGTGCTCCTGTCAGGACAAACTCGGTGAAAGAGCTTGTCATAGCTGGAAACTCACAGTGTGTCATGGCAATCTGTGATCTACAAATTCTGATTCTCTTATTGGCCCTGGGAAGTCTCAGGCAAGGCAGGTATGCAGCTCAGAAGGTCTGGCAATGTTCAGGGTGTAGGGAAATGTGTTTCTTCTGCATAGTCCCTCCCCTGATCCAGGAGCCTGTGACTCTGGGCTCCTCCACATCTCTGGATCTCATTTATTCACTATTAACTGGTGACAGTAATAACACACCTCCTCTTCCCTCTGAGGAATGTCAGTGAAGGCTTTGAGCTCCAAGGGAAAGGAGCCAAATTGCTGCAAGCTGTTATTAGACATAATTGGACTTGCAACGGGGGAAACTTCAAAGTGACTAGACTCAGTTTACTTTAGCCGCTTTCCTTCACCCCTCTCTGTCTCCCTCCACCAGTTTACCCTTCAATCCTTCCATCATCCATGTATCTACCAACTATTCATCCATTTAATTAGTATCTGCCCATGTATCTACCCACTCTACTCCATCTATTTACCTCTCTACCTTCCATTAAATCTCCATCCACCTACCCACTCATTCATCCATCTGCCAACCTATCCAGGGCTGGCTCTGCCATGTCTCTGTTAGCTCTAAAGACATCTAGAAACAAAGCCTATCTGTGCCATCATTTCCAGCCAGGATACACATGGTAGGACAAATGTGAGCTGGTGCCCAGGCTCTTCACAGAGTTCCCTTGCCCTGCCCTATGCAACTCTATGAGCCCTTCTTCATTCTTCTTATGCCAGCACATGCACTGTGCTCCTCTGTGGTGGTAAAGGTAGGAGGAAGAAGCAGGAAGAGACACTAAAGCCCCTGTCACTCCCTCTGACCTCATGGTTCCTAGGAGTTGTCTTCTAGGGAATCATGATACAAGCAACTACATGTGGGTCCTGGGAAAGGAGCCCAAGGTGGGTAGCTTCCTGAAAATGAACCCACTGGCTGGCTCCCAGGGCATTCCCTCCCATCATCTTTGACAAGCATAGAACTCCGAAAAAGGACAGGTTCCCAGAGAGCAGCTTACACAGGGTGGTCCTGAAACCACCAACATCAGACTCTAAAGGGCCAGCTGACACATGCATGTTCCCACCAGGTGTTTTGAGTCTGCTTAAGACTGGGCAAGAATTTGTGCATGAGCTAATTTCCAGTGTTCTCCAGTACCAACACCATGTGTGAGAACCTCAGCTCAAAAAAATAAATAAATAAAAAATAAAAGAAATAAAAACAGCGTTGGGTGAGCTTCCTCCCAGGATGCTCCCAACAGTGGCATAGCATTGCTATGGCTGTCCCACTAGGTACTCTTGCTAATATGAGGAGACATGAGGTTTCCCTTCTTATTATCATCCTGCACCAGGCAAAGACAAGAGAAACTTTGGAATGACAATAGGACAGCTGCCCCTTCCCTTATATGGAACGACTCAGGTTAGGGCTAGGCCAGGCCAAGCAAGGCCAAGTGGGTAGAGCCATCTGGTCCTTCACCTCTGGTCTCATGCACCAGCCCTGCTCACTGCAAAGGGAATTTATGGTATATGAAATTTATTTTATGGGTCTTCTATGGTATGTTTGGCAACCTGCCAGGTGTTTGGTTGGGTGGTTGTTGTCTGTGGTGCTAAAGATGTAACTAGAGCCTCCTTCATGCCAGAAAAATGCTCTGCACTGAGCTCCAGCTCAGTCCTTGTCAGATGCCTTATATAATGACCTGCTTCCCCTCATCTCTCCTTGTCTCCTTTCTTCTTCCCCTTGTATCCTTCCTTCATAAGACTTTTTTACCTACTGCCTACAGTATTCCACTCATGCTCTAGACACTTACAGCATCTGTGAAGCACACACTCTTTGAGCAGCAACAGGACCAGCATATAGAATGAGGGACTGCAAGGAACAGCATCTGACACTAAATCAGAGAAGTATAGGTGATAGTCACTCCAAAACTTCACAGGGAAAACAGCCATTATACAAACTTCCTCATGAGTGGTGGGCTAGGCTGGGCTCAGCCAGACAACTCTTCTATAGCTGTCCTGATGTCCTTCATGTGACATGTAGGAAACATGGTGACTTGGTACAGCCTGGTTCTCTCTGTAGTTCTCTCTTAGGGCTTTGCTTCCCACAGCAAAATCTCTAAAGTTTTGTCTGTGACACTCTTAGAGCAAGGTGGTCCTATGGTTCTCAGAGTTCTCAAGAGTACAAAAGTAGAGATTGATCACCTCTTAATACATAAACCCATAAGCTGCACAGCAGAGCTTCTACCACGTTCTGCTAGAGAAAGTGAGTCTCTGAGCCAGCCAGATAAAAGGGAACTGGACATGTTGCTGGGATGGGATTCACAAAGGACCTCAGATACAGAAGCAGATCATGGAGGATACAGACCAGCTGTTAGGGGGACAAGGAGAGGCTGCAGACTACTGGCAGACTTTATCTTCATGATGGTAGAAGCCACTGGTTAATGGCCTCTATGGAGTCACAATTGGAGGTGCTATGTCAAAGACAAGGACACCTAGAGAGCAAGTGTTCTGTGGGTCATGGTGTCACCATTGTGTATGCAACTGTGACTGAGGTTGTGAGTCTAAGGTAGGATCATGCTCATGATGGCCTAGAAGATAAGGGCAGAAAAGAGTCTCTACACTGGAGTGACAGAGCAGATGTGATGGCTGCTGCCTTCAGGCAGGGGTGGGGGTGGGGGTTGGGCATGACTTTTTGTCCTCTGCCTCCTCTCAACTCCCCATTAAAAAAAAAAAAAAAAAAAAAAAAAAAAAAAAAACCACCAGAAGGGAGGCATTTCCACAAGCTGTGCTGGGTAAAGCATGTTCTAGGCCCTGTAGCTAATGGGGAGTTCAGTTTGGATAAGTGGGATATGGGCTCCCAACAGAGATAAATGTGCAAGTGAGGATTCCATCCTTCAAACAGGTAAGTTTAGAGTCAGTATGAAGGGGCAAGAGGTTCTCAGATAGTCGAGCTCCTCCTTTAGAAGAAACAGAGGAGATGGGTAGAAAAGCCCTAGAGAATGGGGTAGGATGATGTCATACAGTACAAAGTCGAAAGTATGACAGGCAGAAAGTGGTCATCTACCAGTGGCTCGCTGACCTCAGTGAGGAAGCTTGTGGGGTGGTAAGGCTGGTTCAGGAAGTTCAGATGAAACACAACGCCAAGAAATGGATGCCATAGATGCCGCTGGGCTGGTACAACAAAAAGGCTTAACAAAGGTAATGCCTAGTCTGTAGGCTCTTCACATCTCTCTATACAAAATGCAGTTATACTACTGTCATATAGCAACAATCACATTACCGCCATCTTTCTACAAGCTCTTACGTTCCTTGGCAGAGTTGTCCAATATCCTGCCTACAGTCAAGACAAAGGCTTGAGGCATGAGACAAGGGTGGCACTGTGGCTTGTATATGAAATGCATACAACTCACCCTCCACTCCATAGACTCCAGGTGGTGGTGTTCTTTAGGAGGCTGTGGGGTCTTTAGCTCAGTGGTTTTCAACCTTCTTAATGGCATTACCATCAGCAATGACTCTGAAGACATTTTTAATTTTGAAATCACCCCAGGAAGGTGGAGGGACTCAGAGAGGAGGCCCAGAACCAAGGAGTAAGGCACCCAGTATCAGGCCTTTCCTGTCCATCCTGTGACCCAGTGTCCCCAGGTGTAAGTGGGAACTCAGCAAAATACACAAGACCAAACCTGTCCTGTAAGCATCAGAGTTAGTCACATGTAGGGTGAGGGCATTATTTAATCACATCTCCAGTTGACCATCCTAAGCTACATGTTGGGCAGACAAGATGGCTCAACACATAAAACCACTAGCTGTGCAAGACTGGCAACCTGAGTTGGCCCCCAGAACCTGTGTTAAAAGTTGAATGCAGTGGTGACATCTGCAATCCCAGCTCTCCTGAGGAGAAATGGCAGGCAGAGACAGTTGACTAGAAGCTCATCTATGCAGCAGAGCAGCAAACAAGAGAGATCCTGACTCAAAACAAGGTGGAAAGAGAGAATCAACTCTCAAAAGTTATTCTGTCATCTCCACACCACTACATGCATACACCTACACACACACATACACACACACACACACACACACACACACACACACACACACACACACGAATAAACATAAGCAACTGAAAACTACCAACAATTGGACACAGATTAAATAAATTAGCATAAACCCATAAAATAGACTACTTCACAGCTACTAAAAACAATTGAAAAGAATATTGAACAAGGGAAAATACTTGTGGCATACAGGAAATGACACAATTTTATATACTATGTGAGAGAATTTGTATAAAATTTACTTGTGAGTAGTTAAAAGCTGAGACTTAAGCAGAAAAAAAGTACTGTTAGAAGATTAATGTAAGGGGGTGGGGGAATGGTTCACCAATTAAGAGTACTTGTTGCTCTTGCAAATGACCCAGGTTTGGTTCCCAACACCAACATGAAGGTTCACAACCATCTATAACCCCAGTTCCAGGGGATCTAATACCCTCTTCTGATCTCTGTAGGCACAAGGCACACGTGGCACACATATGTTCATGATGTTAAATATTCATACACATTGAATAAAATAAATAAACATTTAAAAAACTTTAAAAAATAAATCCCATTCACTCATTGAAGACCTTGTAGGAAGGGCTCCAGCTCCATCTGTGCCTCACTGATTTTGAGCTTCATCTAGCCAGTGATGAGGAGGTGACCTCTGAGAACTCTCAGGAACCTTGCACTCACTGGGACTGGGCCTCCTGCAGGGCCATGGGCTCTATGAGTCCTGATGGGCAGGACACGTGGATCTAGTCATGCCTCTCTATAACATTTATCTCTGTGTGTGAACATTCACAGCATCACCTTGCAGTACATGCAAACACATAAGATAACAAAATAGAATTTAAAGTGGTTGTTCTAAAGGTAAAGAAAAAGAATTGTCATAATGCTCACTTTATTTCCCAACAGACTGAAAATGTTAATCAGCAATCTTAGATCTAGGACTCTTCCCATCAATGATGAATGAAGAAAGAGTTGACAGATCAGAGAGGTGAAATGCCTTGCCCCAGATCACCCAGGCAGCAAAGCTGGCTCTCAAACCCAGTTTGCCTACATCTTGAACCAGACAGAGCCTGACTCCACCCAGAACTGGTGATTGGAGGATGAGGGTCAAAGCAGATATTAAGAAGTCCCAGGTCCCACCAAGCCCCCAGAGGCAATGGGGGCAAGTCATAAGCCATGTCCTGGTCAGTGTGGTAGGGGAGGGATGGGACTACCAACAGAGCTTGAGCTGAGGAAGGACAAAGGTCAAGAATAAAAGGCTATCTGATTGGAGCTAAGACTCACACTACCAGTCAGTGAGGGGGAGGGGGTCTAAGACATTCCTAATTTAGAGTGTTTTGTTTTCATGCTTTGCACTTCTAGAACCTTATATAGACTCTGCCACCCACCAAACCACATAGACAGCACCTTGGTGACCTTTCCACTTTTTTAAATTAAAAAAACTGAGTTGGCTCAATGAATGAATGTGATTGCTGCCAAGCCTGACAACCTGAGTTTGATCCCTGGGAAACCCATGGTAGAAAGAGAAAACTGACTCCCTAAAGTTGTCTTCTGACTTCAATGCCTACCCTGACATACATACATACATACATACATACATACATACATACATACATACAGTATTAAAATAAAAGTGTATTATTAATATATATAAATCTTACAGACTGTCTAGATCATTGTTCTCATTGTGCTGGTTGTTTTTGTGTCAACAACACAGGCTGGAGTTATCTTAACAGGAGGGAGCTTCAGTTGAGGAAATGCCTACACATGATCTGGCTGCCCAGCATTTCTTAATTAGTGATTGATGAGCAGCCAATGGATGCTGCTCATCTGGGGCTGACCAATCAGCTGTGATTAAGAAGAGGTCAGCATCATTGAGGCAGAGGCTTCTAGGAAGTGTTTTCTCAGGGTCAGCACTCGGAAGATGTGTTGAAGAAGTGGCCAAGGCTGTACCTCATGATGATCAACTTTGTAATGTCAGACGTTTGGAAGCATTACTGGTGCTTTCTCCATGAAGACATCATAGAGAACAGCTGAAGTCTGACACTGTGTGACAGGGTTGGAGTCTCTGAAGAGAGCCTAGGAGAGATTGTTGGTGAAAGCACAGCCCAGTTAACAGCAGTTGTGGGGTAGAGCCAACTGGAGCCTAGAAGACAAGCTATGTGTGCTGCAGAGGAAAGAGCTAAATAAGTGACTAAAGGCCTTTGGAGGAGCTCAGAAGATCATGAATGAATCCACATAGTTGCACATTTAGTTACTAACATCTTTGGAGTTTGTTTTTGCTTTGTTAAGATTTTGAGTGTGCCCTAGTTCTTTCCTCTTGAAATTAGAAACTCTTTGGTTTATTATTTATTTTCTAGGAGCCCATAGTTGAGAGGCTTTGGATTTAAAAAGAAGACTGGTTTATTAAAGACTGGGATTTTACATTTTTTGTATGTTTATATTAATGTATGATCTTGGGAAAGAAAAAGGTTATGGCTTAGCAGTGATGTGCTTGTGTGTCAAGTTGGCAAAGGGTCAGTTGTGCTGACTAGTTTTGTGTTAATTTTATACAGGCTGCAATTATCTGGAAGGAGGACACATCAACTGAGAAAATGCCTCCATAAGATACAGTTGTAGGGCATTTTCTTAATTCGTGATTGATGCAGGAGAGTCCAGTCCATTGTGGATGGTGTCGTCCTTGAGCTGGTCATCCTGGGTTCTATAAGAGAGCTGAGCAAGCCGGTAAGCAGCACCCCTCCATGGCCTCTGCCTCCAGGTTTCTGCTCTACTTGTGTTCCAGTCCTGACTTCCTTTGATAATGAACTGTGATGTAGAATTGTTAGTCAAATAAAACCTTTCCTCCTCAAATTTCTTGGTCATGGTGTTTCATCATAGCAATAGTATTCTTAACTAAGACACTCATCCATCTAAAAGGTACATAGTCTTGGATCACTGTCAGTCCATCCCAGAATATTGTCATCAGCTGAGGAATGAGGTCTTGTGCCTTTAATTGCGACCCAATTTCTTTCCCTAGCTGCCAGCAGTTGTCCTACTGTGGACAACCTGGTCCAAAACATTTCACAGTGTCAGGTACCATGTGATGCCCTTGGGTTCATTTACAGAAGCCTGATTTGGAGTATCCTTCTTTGCAATGGCTGAGTCACAATGGTATGGCACAGATATTCTGTGGCATAGCTGTGGACCATGGATGGGGCTCTGTTTTCTGAGTCCCAGCAGGATGCTCCAGGAAGCTCTTCCACACCGTCCTTCATTCTGTCTAGAATGGCCTTGGTCTCAGTTTCTGGTTTTCTTGACCTGTGACTCCTCTGTTGGATGTTGCTAGAGACTGTGCCTATGACAGACCTCTCCTACTTCATATCCTCTAGTCACACAGGAATTGGCATATGAAATATCAAGAACATGAATGTTTGCACTGTAGTCTGCATCTTCATACCCCAGCTCTGGGTCTCATTCAAGACTATCAGGCTCCACTTCATCTGATGTGGATTAGAGAGGTATCCAAGATACAGAGCAGATCACCTCTCAGCCCATTGAAGCTACTAAGCATGCTCACCACAGCAGGAGGTATACAGAGGCATAATGGCCTCTCCTTCATCATGGGAGAATGTTTTTGATAGACAGAATTCACCATGCACTAGCCCTAGGTCTTTGCTTCATTTCAGACAACCTGAGTCTCACATGGCATCTAGAATACTGGCACTTCCTGCTCTTGAATCTAGTTACCATGATGCTCACATTTGGACCACCACAATACTCAGCAGGATGTATAAATAATCTGGGTCACAGTATGTATGGGAAATAAGAGAAGCAGAAGACAGATGATGCTTGTGTTGGGTCCTCCCTGTGGAATGCAGACTTCTTGAGCATGGATCTATAAAAGGCATGCAAAGGGGCTGTTAGTGAATGCCCTGAGAGTTCTCAGCTGAGGGTAGCAACACTAGAATTCCACCACTTTCATGAAAAAATGGGCTAATGCCAGTAAAACTCCACATGCAGAAGAGGGCAGTGATCAGCTGAGATAATAGGATTAAGCAGATTTAATTGAGAACCTGGTGCAGGTACAGGATGTGATAGAGAGCTTGCCTGGAAGCCATGGAACTGGAACTGAAGTGAATCACCTTGTAATCTGCTCAGCATCTTCGGAGATTGTACTAAGAAAAGAGTAGAACTGTTCTGCTAGGAACAGTTAAACAACAACTAGCTGTGGGCCTGCAGATGTTTGTCCATAGATGGCCTCTGTAACTTCACATTCTGATTTTCAGGTGCTGCTCTGATAAGGACTTTTGCCCCTGGTGAGAACATGGATGGAGCCCTTGTCTCCAGCTCTTCCTTGTCTTTCCATGAAGGGTCCCAGGTCATTGTCCCTTGGTTCCAGTACTGCATAGAGTTCCAGACAGCATACTTTCCTCTATATTAAAGGACTATCATGTGAGAAACACAAGTGTCAAGATCCTGTTGGAAGGTGACATACAGACAAAAGCTACAGGGTAGTTGCTGAGGTAGAATGGTTGCCCCCAATTATTTCAGGGCAGAGCTCCTTGTCAATTTTCCCTAAACTCTAGGAATCTCTCCCTGAACCCTAATAACCAGTGGCCATAGCCAAAGCTTTCCACACACCCAAAGTCCAGAAGAGGAGAGCTCAGCCTTATGTCTCCTGGGGCCCCTGGATAGTAATGTTCCTCCCCACCTTCCAGCCAAGTCCATGGAGATTCTTGCAGGCTAAACTCAGAACTAAACTCAGTCAGGCCCATGATGAGCATGCAGAGTGCACTCCTGTCACAGGTAGGGAAAATGACATCTGAAATGTCAAGAACTAGCCATTCTGGAACTGTAGAATGGAGATCCACAGACACCAAAACTTCTGGAGGAACCTCACACCCACCTGCCTAGGAGCAGTAACAATACACAGGACACATGGGGTCTTCCCTTCCCATTACAGATAAATTGGCACCTCTAGGGGGAGCTCTCCTCTGGCCCTGGATCTTAGAGGGAGGTAACCTGGCACTGTTCCTTCCACTGGCCCTAAGGTGGGGCTCCTGTGTGGATTGGGCCTGTGAACTCTGGCCAAACCCTAGGAGAAAGGTTCTGATGAGGGAGCCCCACCAGGAAGCTCCAAGGGATGACCTCACCTTGACACCATCTGGAAGCCAACAAAACAAGGGCCTGGTCTCCTAGAAGGACATTCTTAAGGAAGAAAACTCCAGACTACAGATCCTCCCAGGAAGCTTACGCTGTTCTGTGTTCATTGTTGATGGCACTTATAGGCTTGTCTATGGGCCCACACTGCTTGGAGATAGACACCAGATCTGTGAGCTCAGGGTGGTCCTTGATCTGGGAGCTGGGGGCTCTGTGAATACCTCTGGCCAGTGATATGCCCAGGTCAGAAAGCAGTATACTGTCTAAGCCTTGAAGAAGGAGAAGCTAGAGAGGACAAAAGGCAGCCACACCAAGGAACATTCTACTAAGGTGGTCTTGTTACAGATCCAGCTCTTGGCCTTAATTTGTGCCACAGTAGGTGCTTCTCAGATTGTTTGAAAGTAGCACAATAAGAATTTTGAAGGAAGGTCAGAATAAGACATTGCAGATGCTGGTGAGGTGGCTCAATAGGTAAAAAAGCTTGTCACACAGTCCTGACCTGAGTTTAATTCCCAGAACTCATGTAAGGGTGGAAGGAAAGAATAGATTTCACAAACTGGTACTTTGACCTTCACATGAGTGGTGTGGCATATAGTCACACACATACACACACACACACACACACACACACACACACACACACACACTAGTTTTTTTAATGTAATGTATTAAAATAATAATAACAATAATGCAGGTTTCCAATGTTAAAAGGCAGGTTGGAAGTAATGTCTATGTGTACTTATTCATGAGAGCCTTTTGTAATGATAAAGGCATGGGTTCTGGTAACAGTCACCTATCCCCCTTTTGAGAACAAGAAGGAGCTAAGTTAAACATAGGCAACAATTTAAGGGCGAGTCAGATGTGTGTGACTTCAGTACAGAATAGGATTAATTGCTAATGCTGTTGTGGATGTTCTATGTACCAACAAAAGAAACTTCTCGTCTACCTGTCTACAAGTCAGAAAAACAAGCTGCAGCTGCTTTGCCCTGATAATTTTTTCAAGATGATCTTAGGGGAAAGATGGAGTCAGTAAACCTTTGAGAAGGTTAAAGGTTTGAGAAGCCATGAGGTGACCTGAATGGGGGTGTCTCCTGAGAAATAAGCCCACTCAGCAGAGCCCCTAGCATTCCTAGCTGACAGGAACAGGGCAGATGGAGAAGCTGTTTGAAGAAGCTGTGGAAGGAACCATCTCCTAGCTTTAAGAAAGTTCATTCCAGCATCAGAGAACACTATATCCTCTGTTAGACCCTTCCAGTGCTTCCAAACTGGCTTCCAACAGGCAAAGAGTCAAAAGGTGTGGCCATGGACTATATGCCCTACCTATGTTCTCACAACCTCTTCTCCTCCAATGCTGGATATAGTATCCGAGAGCCTCCAAAATATAACAAGTAGGCATGTTGGATCATTGGGACATGGAGGTGAAGAAGTGGGCCTCTGAACCACCACCCAACCTTTTATCATATCTGCAGGTCCCCCAAATTTTAGGCTATGAAGTCCTTCCTCTCCCTGCTCCTCTGGGTTTACCTAAGCAAAGACACCATGGTCTGAATGGAAGAACTCCCACCTGTCTGGTCTAGCATTTATCTCACAAGGAAGGTATGAGGATTAATGGCCTCACACAGAGGTGGGTCTTTGAAAAGCTGGTGGGCCTACAATCACTCAGCGCAGGACTGCAGCCACAGGCCTCACCTCAGGCCTGGCCTGCCCTGACACAGGTTCTTGTCCTGAGGATCTGCTCAATTTCAGTTCTGACTTTTAGGGACTTGATGTGATGCCCTTTCTATCTCCACAGAGAACATTTCCCTGAGCCCAGCCTGGATACAATGCAGTCCATCCCCGGAGAAAGATGATTTGTAGCCATACCACACAGGCTGCACTACTGTGACTCCAGGATCTGAAAACCCTTTGAAGCCAGCCCTGGCACTTCCAGTGTCTTTCAAGTATTTCTCAGAAGAAAATGAGTCTCCTGTGAGAGAAGTCCAAGTTCCCTGGAGGCCCTAAACATCCTCCCTTCCACATGCCCTTCTGAGTCTGACCCTCTCCTAAGACCTGAGTCTCCAGAACAAAAAAAATCCATCCCCATGTAAGCGTCCAAAAATACCACAGACCAACAACTAAAAGCATATTCATCTCCTTTCAGTCTTGAAGGCTAGAAGTCCAAAGTCAAGATAGCCAGGCTGGGTGTTCTTGAGGCTTGTCCCATTGGTGTGCAGATGGCATCTTCTCCCTTTGTTCTCATCTAGTGGTCTCTGTATATGTGTGTCATGATCTCCTTTTCTTACAAGGTACCATTCATGTGGGATCAGGGCTACTCTAATGACTCAATTTAACTTTAATTACCTCTATAAGGACCTGTCTCTGAATCCAATCTTCTAAGAATGCTAGGCCTATGTTGGGAGCTATGTCATCATGGTGAAGGGTAGAGGCCTCAGGCTGTAGGAACACCATCTCCATTATGAACTGTTGTGACCCTGTCTTCCATTTGATTTTCCATTTCTGTCCCACATTTTGGGAGACCAGGATTGGATTGTATCTTGTATGTCTCAAAATCAGCGCGCACACACACACATACACACACACACACACACACACACACACACACACACACCAAACAGCATTCAGGACATGTTGGACTGATTTTATGAGTTGATAATAAGATATTACCAAGGTATTAGCCAGCACCAAGAAGGTGCAAGCCAAGGTAACAACAGGCAGTAGGAGGGGAGGACAGTATGGATGAGGCCTATGACATAGGGGCTAAACTGGTTTTCAGATCAGAAGAGACATGTGAATACCTCAGATCAGGACCAGGAGGGAGGGAGGGAGGGAGGGAAGGAAGGAGGGAGGGACAGAAGAAGAGAAGAGGAAAGGAGGGAAGGTGAGAGGGAGGGAGAGAGAGAAGATGGACAGAGGGAAGGTTGGAGGGAGGGAGGAAAGGAGGGAAGGAGGGAAGGAAGGAGAAAATGAGGGAAGGTGGGAAGGGAAAAAGGAGGGAGGGTGGGAGGATGGGGTGGGTTTTCCTTGTAATTTTCCTTTCCTTTTTTCAGTTTTGATGGAGTCACAGATTAAAATCTACTTTGACATGCAAATAGGCAAATCCCAGAACATGTGGCTCATTCATTTATGTCCGTGAAGGAAACAGGCATCTATCACAGTGGAGTGTCTGACTCAAATGTGTGACAGGTGACAATGGTGAGAGCTTCAGAGGCGGGAGCTGCTTGCTGAAGCAAGGCTCCAGTTTTCCTCAACTGGATTCAGGCATTGTGGAGTGGTCCATGTTACAGAGATGGAAGATTTGGTAAGGATCAGCCCTGACTAGACTCTGGGTAGATGGCTTCATTCCTCTTCCTTCCAGAACAAAGCCATCCTTTCTTTGGGGTGGGACATTATCAAACCAACCCTCTAAGCAGCAGAGACAAAGAGGAGATGACACAGATATTTGGGCATCCAGGCATGTAACCCATGTACAAAGTGACCAGCAAACAATGCAAAGCCCAAAGCTGAATGGAGTATCAACTTGGGCCAGGTAAGGAGCCAGCACCCATTGATAGTGACCCCCCTTTTCCAAGGTACAGAGCCCCTCATTTTTGTGGAGGGACCCTCCTTGGCCTTCTGATGGGCCTGTAATTAGCTTTATTGTAATGACAGCTTGAATTTATGAGTTGTTCAGCTCCCTGAAATGCTTAGTTCTCAAGCCAAATCCTATTGAGGTTTACAGAGGAGGCCAAGGGTTAATTGGCTATTGGTCTTGAGGAAACTGAGGCACAGGTAGATTAAGAGACTTGCTTAGGGCATGAAGAAGTTAAAGCAACAGAATGGTTCTAAGATTTCAGGGTCCTATCCTGAAAGGCATCCTAGGCCTGGCTGTATAATTTATAGGAGAGTATTTGGACAAAGGACAGGGATGGGAAGTTTCTTTGCTGCCCAGACAGCAGCCAAGAAACAGAAAGACCCCATGTTCTGGAGATGTCTGGCAGCTCGTGGGCCAGTCCTGCCTACCAGAAGTGAGATCATGTGGTGGCTTGTCTGTCAATCTTCAGCTTGTATGGAGCCTGACATTGTCTAATTATATGTTCTGAAAGGCAGCCAACAGCACAGGGATGTGTAAAAGATTGGAGATGACAGTGTGCATTGGAGCCAGACTCCAGGAAGACAAAAAAATAATGGTAAGAAGCATCAGGGAGCCATAGATAAAAACAAAGAAAGACAGGGGCTTTCTGCTATAGTGACTTAGTGACTCTGATGTTCTCACAGAGGATGTGAGGCCCTGCTGGAAAGCAAGTGGCTCACCCAGGGCCCTATGACCCTGCAGGGCAGGCAGAGTGTGGGGCATAGTCCTTGGTAGTTAGGGATGCTGAGGACAGGCTTCAAATCAGACAGGCCTGGTCCAGATAACCTGAGAAGTCAGGACAGGGTGCCCAGAGCAGCAGAAAGTATGATATGCACAAAATGTAAAGGCCAGAAGAAAGTGTATAAAAGGCCTCAGCATTATGAACTGGGAACAATATGAGCTGCAAGGCTACCATAATTTATCCTAGATCAAAAGAACTTCCTGAAACATGGTAAAAATGAGAACATCACAGAACTGGCTACACACACACACACACACACACACACACACACACACACACACACACACACACAGTGTGCAGTTGTGTCCCTATTCCTTTCTAATGTAGAGATGTGACTAACAGAGGTTTTCTAAGCCTGGCTATCACCTCAGCACAGGCCTGCAGACATCCTCCACCCTCCATTATAACTGGTCCTCCTCAGAGTCCTGCACCACATCCCAAGTCTCCATAGCCACAATGAGAACTTTTTATAAAGGCCAGCAACTTGGAGAAACTAATAGCTAGTGTTTCTGTTTTCTCACATTACTTACCATCATGCTAACACGAGTCAGCTGTTCTTACAAGGACATCACATTAGTCAATGTAGAAGGAATGGAAGACTTTGGAAGTCCATTTCATAGCACTAAGATATCATGGGGACAGAGCATGACCCCAGTGTGTGACACTACCAAAGTGACAAGTGAGAAAGTGGCCTCACCAGTGGACTCCACCTGTTGATCAGAGTCTTTAGAGTCCTGGATTAATCTCCAACCTCTGTGTAGTCTATCTTGCTGAAGAAGCAGAGAGTGAATAGATATCTATCTTACCTGATTGCTAGCTGATCTGACCTGGGACATCACTATTGAGGAGCCACTGCTCCTTCATGTCAACTAAGTCCTTCCTTTAGAGACAGGGCAAGCAAATGCTATTGTGTCTCTTTAAGATTCCTGCTTCACAAATGGTCTGCATTATCCAGAACTGGCTGTCTAAGATTCGTCTTAGCACCTGGCTGTAGCACATGAGCCTGTCATCTAGTGTGGCAATGATACTCACTGAGATCTGAAAAATGGCTTCCAGGCCAGAGTCAGGCATTCAGAGGGAGGGCTATGAAGATCTATTGCTGCCATCTGGTTCTGCACCAAGAAGCAGATCATGGAGGAGTTGGCATCTTCAAAGAGGAAGCACCCTTCCTCTCCAGAATCCTAGCCTGTTCATCCTATCATTGATGAAGCCTATGAGGTCTTCACGAGGTCCCTTCACAGATCCTGACAGGGGGCCTTCTGGGGTCCAAGAACCCAGCCAGTGCTTCAGCTGAAATATCTACCTCTGTTTTGCCCTGTAGCAGTGCCACGATCCAGCAAGATGGCTTGATGGGGAAAGGTAAGTAAAGGTACCTGTTGTCAAGCCATCTCTCATCTAAGAACTATCCTATGGGGAAACATGGTCGAAGCAGAAAATTGACTCCAGAAAGTTGTCCTCTGTCCTGCATACCTGCTCCTTGCCACTACAAAAACATTAAATAAGAGAAACCCTGTCTCGAAAACAAAACAAAACAAAAAAAAATTAAATAAATATATTTTAAAGACAGCACAATAAAATCTGCCTGACAAAACAACACAGCCAAACATATAGATGGGGCAAGAGCTACTCAACTGAAGTGTGTGATGGCCACTCCCAGAGCCCAGCTGGTATGCAGGTCTACTAAGTACAGTGGCCAGAAATGGGAGGAGAAAGTTGTAGAATCCAGGAGATAGTAGCTAGCCAGATCAGGGAGAGTCAGCAGAAACCGCTTGTTGGTTTTAGAAAGATTTGTGTATGACTTGAAGACTGAGCCATGAAACACAGTGCACAAGACAGGTGTCCATGGGTTAGATATTTTACAATATAACTATTATCACATTTGGCCATGCATGTGTATATTTGAAACAAACTCTTAATTTGGGCTGTGATGAAACAAATTAATAAAATAAAAATGCATGCTAGATCAAAGAATTTAATTATTAAATTTCTGTTTCTCAAAATAAAACCAGAAGTAATTATAAGTTGAGAATCCAGAGTGCTAACCACCACACAAAGGAAATGACTACAAATTCTAACATACACAAAATGTTTGTGAACATTCAGTCATCCACAGTTTGAGTCTATTTTCTGTTGCTCTAACAAAATACAGCAGGCTGGGTATTTATAGGGAAAAAAAAGAGATGTATTCGGCTCACTCGTGTGGGCTGAACGTTAAAGCAGCATTGCTGGCCCTTGTGAGGAGCCTTGTAGCTGTAGCTCTGTCATATCAAGGTGATAGCATCATGGTGAGAATATCTGAAAGGAAGTGTGATGGGTCAGGATGAGGGCAGAGGTCACTCTTGCTTTTTCATAACTTGTTCTCCTGAGAACTAACTCAGGGACCCAAAGAACTACATTAATCCTGCCCAAGGACACACAGCAACCCCCCCCCTCCCACACACACACACACCATGGTCTCTCAGTCCTTACCTCTTAAAGGTTCTACCATCATGGCCACACTGGGAACAAGCCCCATCCAAAGTATAACACACAAGTGCAATGATAGCACAGAGGCTACAGATCTGCTAAGCAGCCTGGGGCCTCTTCTTCCAAAGGAGCCATTTTGAGGCCAAACACCCACCCACACACCCTCACACTGGGTGTGGGTTTCTGGGATGAGGTACATCAAGAAGGATCACTTGTAATTCAACACATGCCTTTTCAATTTCATCTTTTCTTGTAAATTTGAGTGATGATGAGATAACGCTCATGATGCACCTCCCAGAAGCCAACCCTCTCAGTTAAGTGAGACCAGTTTAATGTGCCTGTTATCAGATGCTTCAAACAGAAAAGCCAATTAAGGTAATTTAAACAATGGCTTAGTTTTACTCAAGTCACTAAGTAACAGCAAGGCTTTTGAATACTCATTCAATGAAGCTCATGTCATTTGTTGTTTTTGAAAATGCAAGGTGTGAATGTAAATTCAGTTAAATTTCCAACACAACTGATACAATCTTTTGTTTTTCAAATGAGGACACATAAATAAATGGTGGAGCCAAAGGGCATTATGGGAACACATGTGCGATTATTGAGTTGACTGTGGAGCAATGTGACTTCAACTGAAGTAAAAAGTTGCTGACACTAGAATTTACAAAGATGTTTACATCTTCCACCCTAGTAGCCATTCACTTACTTAATGGGGCAGGGTGTGTTCTCCCTTTACGGCCCACCTCAGAGTTCAGGTCTGTACAGTTCTGTGGACAGAAGTTTGCTAACACCTCTAAATTGTTTGTAGTGATCCTAGGTGTGTTTGGGGGGGGAGGGGTGCACATCCTTGCATGGGGCATGCATGTGTGTATGTGCAGGTACACATATTGCAATCTGGTCCTCCAAATTTGAGTTGTATTTTGTTTCCAAGCAGTTAGAAATTTTTCATCAATCAGCAGATAACCAAAACTTCTTTTAAAGCCTTTAGCAAATTATCACAATTATTGAAAACACAATTGTACACAAGAAGACTATTTAAATTTATCAATACCAAAGAAGAGAGGAACCCAGTAGCTTAAGTGACTCCATTCCAGAGCAGAAGGAACTTCAGAACTCAAATTGCCTTTTGGAAGAGCTGGGTTTGTGTTTCACATAGCTTGCCTATAGGTATTAGAATGGAATGAGATTTAAGAAGCCTAAGGTTTTTAAACTTAAATTTGACAAGGCATTGAAAAGTTTATTTAATAATTTGCCTTATCATGATACCATTAAAGGAGCTCTCCTCTGGGACACAGAACCTGTGAAAATATCTGGGTGAAATATTAACACTTTCCTAACAATGACAACAAAAGCTTTCCCTCATCTCTACAGAACTGACTGGATCAAACCCACCAGACACACTTTTGTTCCTTGGTATGCAAATTTAGAGCAAATGCCGTTCAACCATCAGCAGATTCAAATCATTAGCCAAGAAATGGCTTCTGAAAGAAGAGTCCAAGGAGCTTCAGGGTCATATGAAGGCAGTAAAGAAGTTGGGTAGGGTGATATACATCTGTATTTCCAGCTCTTAGAAAGCAGAGGCAGGAGGATCATGTGTTGAAGGCCAACCAGTTCTGTAGAGCAGGATCCTATCTCCAAATAAAAGAAAACAAACAAAAAAGTCAAAACCATAAGTACTATCAAAAGTACTATACTAGGAGGGGCTTGAGAGATGCTTCATTGGTTAAGGACACTTGTTCTTGTAGACGACAGAGATTTGGTTCTTAGCACCTACATATAGGTTCACAACCATCTGTAACTCCTGCCTCAGAAGATGTGATACCCCCTTCTGACCTCTGAGGGCACTTCACAAATATGGTACACATGCATACATACAGGCAAACATTTATACACATAAAATTTTTAAAAAGTAAAGGATAAACCCCAATACGATGTGTCCTGAGGAATACTGCCTACATTTGCTAGAATCAAATAAAACTAAAAACCTAATTAAAGAATGTAAATGTTCAAATTACTACTTAGCTTATAGTCACTTCTTAATGTCCAGATAATCAGTCCAAAGACAGTGTTTGGGTTTTGTTTTAATGATAGAAAATGTTATTTTTATTTCTTTAGAAAGTATTTTTGTTTTCCTGTCAATATATATATATTTTTATTTTAGCTGGGGTGGATGCTCAGTGGGTAAGAGCACTTCCTTCAAAAGCATAAGGACCCAAGTTCAAATCCTCCTCATTCACATAAAGAACTGGGCATGGTTGAGCATGCCTATCTCCACAGTGCTATGGGGTACTGGAGAAAGAGACATTGCTGAGGATTGCTGGCTGCCAGATTAGCTCCAAGTCTAGTGAGAGACCCTGTCTCAGAGGAATAGGGTTTGTATTCAATGAAATGGATCAGCTTTAAGCACACAACCTTCTGACTGGGATGATTGTTCAGTTTTGCAATGGTCACCATCACCAGTTTCACTCCTTGCACAAGTCATGCTCTCAATGCTGCATCTGAGAAACCAGAGTTACAGACAGTTGTGAGCCACCTTGTAGGTGCTAGGAATCGAACCTGGGTCCTCTAAAAGAACAGCTAGGTCTTTTAACCATCTCTCCATACCCACTTCCCTTAAGTCCTGTGCTTTAATATATACAACCTGTTGTGTTTATAAAAAGGATAAAGAGATATATGTTCTGTGGGTGTGTGTGGGAGGTGTGGGGGAAAGGTGTGCCTCAGCAGGCCCATGCTAAGACATTCCTTTCCCCTGAGGGACCCGGGTTTCGACACCGATGTTGTGATGGTCGCACAGCTCCAGAAACCACACCAGGCCAAACAGTTCCATGTGGGGTTTATTGAAAGAGAGGGACAAGGTGGTCACGAAAAGAGAAGGAGGGAGGGAGGGAAGGAGAGGGAGAGAGAGAGAGAGAGAGAGAGAGAGAGAGAGAGAGAGAGAGAGAGGGAGAAGTTAAGAGTAGAGAAGTGGAGAAGTGGAGGCCAGCCATGACAACATGGAGAGGGGTGGGGGAAGGAAATGGGGAGAGAGGGGGAGCAAGGGAGCAAGAGAGCAAGAGAGAGAGGAGGGGGCAAGCAGCCCCTTTTATAGCGGGCCAGGCCCACCTGGCTATTGCCAGGCAACTGTGGGGAGGAGCATACCTGGCTGTTGCCTGGTAACTGTGGGGTGGAGTTTAGACAGAATGCTAACACAACCCATTTCAAGTTCATGCTGCTCATAGTCCCAGGAAAGATTTTGAAGCAGAACTAAATAAACACTTATTGCTTTGGATCTTTATTCTATGCATCTTGTCTTTCTGTTGTGTGCCCAGGAGGACTCACAGACAAGAAAAGCATTGACGTTGCCCATGGAAGGCAATGAAGGAAAAAAGTCTCTATGTGTGTCCATCCAGTATGTATATACATATATGTGTACATATAAGTCTATTTTTAAAACCTCATCTGTGGGGCTGCAGAGACGGCTCAGAGGTTAAGAGCATTGGCTGCTCTTCCAGAAGACCCAGGTTCAATTCTCAGCACCCACATGGCAGTTCACACCTGTCTGTAACTCCAGTTCTAGGGAATCTGATGCTCTCACACAGATAAAACACCAATGCATCCTCCTCTCCCCTTTCACTACCCTAACTCTCCTCTTGCCCCTCGATATCAAGCACTGTCAGATGAGATTGTTGGCTGCTCTGCCCACTGACAGGCCTGGAGAGTCACTCCACAGATTTAGGCTCAGGAGGAAACAAATCCATTCCTCTCAGGAAGTGGGCTGGGCAGCCAGGAGAAGCCGACAAGGCCCTGGCATGAGCTAGGATATGGACACTGCCTTGGTCATAAGGTCATTTCAGAAGCACTGTTCTGCTTTGGAAGCAGGTGTCAGGGACACCACCTTGAACAGAGAAACTAGCCACCAATAAGAGCAGCTGAATGGAGACCCAAAGCCCCACCCAACCTTGCAGACATGAGCATGTGGGAACCTCTACAGGGTGACCCCCCACTGAACCTCTCTAGCCTTCCCTTTTGAAGTCACAAAAGTTGACAGGTGCCACAGCCTGTATTGTTCTCTGCAATGTTTGGGGCTGACCCTCTGTGTCTTTCCTCTTTCCCGTCATATGTCCTTGGACAGAAGGCTCAGGGCCCAGATCACATGTTCTTCTAACGAAATGACTCTGGAGTCCTCAGGCTATGAGAGGGGCCCTATTATGGACACAACCACATCACAGGAAGTTGAGGGGCCAAGGTGGGATGGATCTGAGTGGGTCAGCTCACCAGGTGAAATCTGGTTGTGCACTGGGCTGCTATTGACATCAAGGAAGAGGATGGGTCATCCCAAAGCCCCTGGAAAACAAGAGTCTGCAGTGAGGTCAGGTAATTTCCTGGCATCCAGAGGGTATTTTGTACATACCAATGTCCTAGTGAACAAATGAATGGATGAACAATCAAAAGAGAAGGAGGAGGAGGAAAGGAGAAAGGATTTGGCTGCCCAAAGAAAGCTGTGTTCCTGTCATGGGGCTGAGTATTGGTAGCTGAGCATGCAGAGGAGCAAGTACTGGTGAGCTTTACATCAAAGCAGACCTGCAATAGGACATGGAAGCAAACTGAGCCACTGAAAAAGGACATTCTTGCAGTATTTACTGGTAGCATGTGTCTGCTCCAAGATCCTCCCAGCAACCTATCAAGTAGAAACTCTTCTTATCTGCCACCTCTATTCACCTTTCACCTCTGTCTACTTGTCTGGGGTCATACTACACACTTACACACACACAGACACACACACAGACACACACAGACACACACACACAGACACACACACACACACACAGACACACACACACACACACACACACACACACACACACACACGCACTGAGCTCGTGGTGAGACAGTTCCTGCACCAAAACACTCAGGCTGGGAGAACGTGTTGCCTCTGCAAAGTAGAGCCAGGCAGCTGCTGGAGGAAATAGGTTTTGATGAACACTACTACCAAAAATCTTACCCAAGTCTCAAAAGATACCAGTGAGAACTAACTGTGTCTGATAGTAAGTGTGGCCTCCAAGGAGATACAGCACTTGACAGATTTGGTTTATTTCATCTTTTCCCACTTTTCTTAAAAGTCATATGGGTCAATGGCAAGGAGCTTGCTCTACTTCCAGATTGAAGATTCTAGTAGCCTAGGAAATAAGGTAAACAGAAACCCATTAAGGCAGTTTCCTGCTGTTCTGGAAGGCAAATGTACATTAACCTAGTATTTTGCTTTGTTTAGTGAGTAGAAATGGACCCTGGTTAGAAAAGACAGGCCAGATACTGTCATCTTTTCACAAGACTGAAGTGACATACCTCAGACAAGTAAGAACCATCAATTTCCCTTTATGAGAAGCTTGGTGACGAGTCCCTGCTGGAAACATCCTAGTTTCACATCATCAGAGCCAGCAAGCATCTCAACAAGACCTGGCTCATTTCCTGAGGTCATAGGTGACTGACTGCTGAGGTTTAACTGAGGCACCTCTCTTATGGCAATGGAGACCAGGGCAGATCTATGCAACTTCTCACCCTCCAGGACAGTAGTAGCCAAGACAAGCGAGTGTGGCAATAGTGACTAAGTTGGTCTGATTGCCATGCTGAGTCCCTTAGGGCCGGGCTTGCAGCTTCTGCAAGACTAGTGTGGTTGAGCTCATCTCCAATGACAGAGAACGACAAGAGAGTTGTCTGCAGAGCTGGCATCCTCTCCAAATTCCTGCCTCCTCCGCCTGCAGCACCACTTACTTCCTTGCTGCAGCCTGCCTGGCTAGGAGCTCTGACTCTTAGCTGCCCCCTCTGATCTGTGCCAAGGTGAATTATTCATGAGTCTAACACACATGCTGGTAGAGTTCCCACAAAGGCCACTAAGGGAACAGCCTGTAACCGGAAGCCCTAATGAAGGTGTGGGGCTTTGGTGGGAGAAGGGTAGGTTGTGATGAGGACTCTAACTTCATTTCCAAGTCAAAAGGAAAGCCATTTTTCTCTGGATGCCTGAGGTGGCCAGATTGGATGTAAGCCAAGAGCTTTTTCCATCTGCCACCATTTCCAGTCTCTGAGGATGAATATGGCTACTGGGAGTTGAGCACTGGGCCTGTGGCTTGGGGACCCCATCCTGGGTGCCTAGGCCTTGGTGAGAACAAAGATCTTCATTTCTCTGTGCCTAGGTTCCTAGCCCTAACCCTGGTGGTACTGCTGTGAGAGTTAAGTGCAACAATCCCCTTGAGGTATATGGCATGAGACCTACCATGTCCCTTTCTTACATGGCCTTGCATCCCTCTCTTTAAGAGATGGAATCTGAGACACATCTGAAGTCTAGGCAGGCCTGTGGCTTTAGCAGCCATTAAGATGCTATGCACATAACATCACTCTGCTTCTGAGAATTGGAGTGTCCTTTAGAAGAGGGTAAAAAAGCAATACCTGAGGAGTGGAATGCAGTTCCCAGGGAGACTTAGGAGCTTAGCCCAAAGGCCTGGTCCTGGCCCAAGACTCCCATACCCTTTTCAGATAGGAGAGTTTCTAGAATGGGCCATAGTAGACCAATCCTGGCAGTGGAGGACACCCTGCTCGTAAGTGTTCTGGGGTTACTCAGAATGACCATATGTTAGCTTTGTAAGAGATCTCCCACTTCAGTTTGCTAGACACCAGAACTTTGGTGTACCCAAGGTATACAGTGAGAGGTGAGGTGGTACAAGGCATGCTGGACTTGGCTTGATCTCTTCTGAGTGGCTCTGTTCATCTGGAAAGCTTGTTTATTTATCCTGAGATTATTCTTACATTGTACCTTTCCTTGAAGTGGCTCACTCCACCTTTGTGTTATATTTTGTCTCATAGGTGATGGATTGCACTTTGATTTGGGGCTATGTCGCTTTGTCTAAGCTGTGAGGAAGAAAAAGAGGAAGTGGAACAAACCTAAAAATGTCCTATGCTCTAACCAGTGGACACCATATTTGCCATCAAGAGGGCAGTGCTACTTTCCAGCCTCCTCCTGATGTCTGAGTTTTCAGCCACCAGAGTTCAAGGACGTCCTTCAAAATATCTATTAGTAGCTGGAAGGTTAAAACAAAAGCACAAGGCATACAGTTTTCAAAACTGTCCCTATCGATCTTCTGAAACAAAAGCACAAGGCACAAAATCTTCAAAAATGTCCCTGTTAGTCTCCAGTGAGTTTTTCTCTAGAAGCTAGGATCTCACTGTAACATGTGGTCTACTATCCAGCTCTGGTCTCAATGCTCCTGTCTCAGCATCCAGAGAAGAGCCTGAGATTACAGGCATGTATCTCTAGATCAGCTCCTTGTCCATCTTCAAATCTGAGGAAGATACTAGAAAATTTAAACAGAAGTGTCTTCAGGATTGCTCAGTTAAGCACAAGATTCTAACTAGAAACATGACCTCTCTCTATGGATCTTGCTCACTCCCATTAACCACTGTTTCTAGAAGCTCCTTGTAGCTCTTTGTGGCTCCTTGGACTCCTCAGCTCCTTGGGCTACCTGAGGCTCTTGGCACTGGACTGTGAAGCCTGACCAAGGATATTGGTTAGAGTTCCTTCTTTGGCTGAAACAACCCAGAGACCAAAGGTGGTTTGGTTTCAGACCTCTGGAGACTGATTTAAGTGGAGACATGATTGGCTTTTTTTCTGGTCATCTGTATCTTTAGCACCATCTTGTATAGTGATTTTAGCACCATCTTGTATAGCGTATAGGAGAGAGAGGCCTAGCTAGCAAAGGTGGCAACTATTTGAAGACCTTCCTGAGCCTGGATTAGAATCCCAAGGTGGGCTCCTTACCAACTCAGACAGCTGAGTCCACCTAAATGCCAAGGGGCTACCTAGTCCCAGGTAGGTAACAATCTCTTTAAGGAGCAACAACTTGGAAGATGAGAGTCTGTGTCCAGTGTCCAAAGACTTTGTGTGGCCACATGTTGAGCCTAAGACCATAGGCAGCTTCTGTCTCAAATTCCTCTTATGTAAAACAGAATGAGCTAGAATGCTCATGGCAAAGGCCACATCTACATTTAATATTGCTGGTGTATTTTGTTTTGTTTTATTTTTTTGAGACAAAAATCTTACTCTGTAGCTTATGCTAGACTGAAACTTGCTATGTAGCCCAGGCTGGTCTCTCAAACTTAAGACAATATTCCTACCTCAGCCTTCGGAATGCTAGGATTATAAACCACTATGCCTAGATCAGCTTTATTTAAACCTTCAGGAAGTACCAGTGAAGAACAGAGTGATGCTCTTCCACTGCCCTGTGCTCCATCTTTCTCCTGTCCCCCACCCACCAGGCTAAGTGCAGTTTGGCTTGGACCCTACACTAGGATGTCTCTCTTTTCCAAGCCTTGTCTCCCTAACACAAGCAGACATCAAGTCAAATTTAGACTCCTTGTCCCAGCTCAGGTATCTGAACTCACAAAACCTGAAGAGCCAGTTCCTTGGCTCACTTGAAAGGTCAGAAAGGGGAGGAGAAAGTGGCTTTGGAAAGAGAATCTAGGGGGTGCTCTGCTTCCAGAAGAGGCCAGCACCTGACTCCTGTGCCTTTCTGCATCATGGGCTCAATCCAAAGACAGCCAGGAAAGGGCTAAACAAGTCTTTCCCAGGAGTCTGGATTCTCTGCTGAAAGTCCCCTGGAAGGACAGGGCAGGATAGGGAAGCCACCATCCCCTAGAAACACTTGTACTACTACCTTTGGAGACTCAAGGCCTTTCCTAACCTGGATATATCTCTCCATCTGCAGCATGAGACCTTCCATATATCCCCTTTATTGTCTCTCCCTCAAAACCCACCAGGACAGCTTAAGAACTCTCTGGAATGTGGGCTGTTCCCTGCAGTCCCTTGTGCTCACAGGTGGCTCTTGGGCTCCTCATCTGCTGGCTTCCATCTAGCACACCATCGTGCACCACTGTCTCCACTTCCCACTGCTGGGACTGTTTGTCTTCAGAGGTTCCACCTTGAAGTCCTAGCATCACCTGTTTTCTCTGCCAGTAAGGTCCTTGTCATATGACCCTTGGCAAATATTAGCCTTAGGGGAAGCTTTGGTGAAAGATCTAAGAGAACCTCTTCCCTCAGCTTCCATCACAGCCACTGTCTAGGCTGTGCAACCTAAGCTCTTATCGAGTTTTAAATCACCTGTTTTCACACCTGCTGCCTCACTTGACCCAGAACTCTTACAACAGGACTGGTGGTTCCAAAGTGCAGCTCTTATTCCTGGTGAAGGCAGCTCAAAGTTCAATGCATCACAACCTGAGGGACTTAGGCTTCAGACAGGCCCTGGGCTCCAAAGCCACAGAAGCTGGCCAGACTGTCTTGCTCATGGTCTGCCTCCTTACATGGAGAATAGGTCCATCCTCTTACTCAGAATCTTCTGAAGATCCATATTTGAACCTGCTTTTTCCAGCATGGACACACCTATAGACAATGGGCCATCAGCAGAAAATCTGTCAATAGAATGGTGAACACAACTGCCAGGCACCTAGGCAGTGACATGGGCCACAATGCCTGTGAACAGGAAATTGTCAGAAAAGGGGACTGAGCCACGAGCCCACTATGCCTAGGAGTCAGAGAGGGCTCTGCTGTTCAGAGCGGAAGCATTTGGACTATTCCTATGGCATACCTTTCTCAGATACCACCTCCTGTCTTCTCTCCTGGAAGTATGTAGATCTGCCCACCCAACCAGACATCCTTCATGTAGCTAAGTCAATACCAAGACCTGGCATTGCCATACTTCCATCCAGGTTGGAGGTGAGCTTTCAGGTACTACAGAGGCTACCATATGCTTGGACCCTTATGGGATTTGTCCTTTATATTCTCTGGGCAATTGATTCTCCTTTCTCTTGTTTGTAGCCAAGGATAGGTTGGGAGGTTCCCACATTGTCACTTGTTCAGACTGTGCACTGCCTTCCAAAAGCACCTAATACTTGGAAATGCACTACATGAAAAACTGGAGACATGCAGTTAAAATCCTTAACTAGCCATTCACCTGAGCTGTCATGCAAGATTTCTGTTTATCTTAAAGATAAGGATTGTATTGGGGTCTATGGCTATACCACTGTGAACATGCCCAATCTCATCTTAGAAATTGAGCAATGTTGGGCCTGGTTAGCACTTGGATGGGAGCTGTATACACAATAGGGGAATACATGCATACACAAACACACATATACATATTACACATGAACAAACATGTACAAATATGTAACTGGTCTTTTTGGGTTTGTTTTTCTTCTACCCTTTCCCATCCTTCCAACCCCTAACACTAGATAGGAGAGGAAAAAGGATAGAGGAAAAGGGGATATGTAATCATCAGACTTCCTGCTGATTGGGGTGTTGAGTTCCTTAGGGAAAGTTTGGTCTTTGCCATCTAATTTCTTCTGCTTGTTGTTTCTTCTTTGCGCATGACTACTTAACAAACCACAACCAACAGCAACCAATTATCAACCAACAAAGCACACCACCTCTCAGGGACCCTAACATTTCTATACCTCTGAAAAATTTCCAGAATTCCAAATACCACACAATTGCAGAAACTATCTGCTACTGGCAAAATCATGTTCTGCTAGAGCATGAGGCAAATCATAGTCAGCTACTGTGGACAATCTGAAGCAGCCCCATATCCCACACCTGGGATTAAAATGAAAACATATTCCCATAATATTTCTGTTTTTTTTTTTTAAGAAATCAAAATTCTTGCCACATAAATTTACATATATACACATGCATACTTATGCACACACTACAACACACACCACAAATAAATACACATGTATACCTACTCATATCTACATGTAAAAATGCATACAAACATACAGACATATACTTATATGCATATGTACATTCACACATACACAATACAAACACACATGTACACAAATGCGCACATGCACTGCCAGCCCAAACAAGCACCTTGTATGTTCTTGCTTTAGGTTTCATGTAGTGGAAACTAAAGGTGATTCTCAGGCTGCACACTGGTGCCTAGAAGCACAAGTGCACATGTGCACAGCAATGCTCAAAACCCCACAGGAAATCACCACACAGGACACATTCCTCACTTCCACCTGTGGGACAGGAGAGAGTGGGTCCTTCTTTTGCCCCAGAAGTAGAAGCTGGAGGCTAAGTCAGTAGCCTGTATCCGGGGTCCCAAATTAAAGTGAGTCCAGTCTCAGGTCTTCACCACCTGACAGGAGATCCCTCTCTGGAACTGGAAAGGGGCCCACAACCTTGTGGTGTAGGTTAGTTGCAAGTGTGCAGAGGTTGTGACAACCTTGGGCCAGTCTTAGCTGGATTGATTCAGACCAGCCTCCAAAGTTCCCATCACTGTGTTCTCTCCTTTAAATATGGGTGATGCCAGCTACTCAGTGGGATGGTTAGCAATCTGGAAATGTTATTTCTGGAGTCCAGAGCGTAGTGCGTGGTATGAAGGAAGCGCGTGGTAAATGGTAGCTGGAATCTGAATGCAGCAGAGAAGGGGAAGTGTGCCACTGAGTGGAGGCGGGCTTCCCACAGAGGAAAGGAACACCTTGGGTTTGGAAAATGAGCCTTCAAGGGGCTGTGGAACTGACTCAGTGCTTGCTAAATAAGCATGAGGACCTGAGTGCAATATCCAGAATGCATGCAAAACATGCAGGATGCGCTGGTACATGTTTGCAGTCTCCAGGCTGGGAGGGTAGAGACAGGCAGAACCTTGGAGCTTGTTGGTCAGTCAGCCTAGCTACTTTGCAAGTTCTGGGCCAGTAAGACACCCCGTGTTAAAAACAGGTAGACAATTCCCCGGGAACTACCTCAAGGCTGTCCTCCGGTCTCATATGCACACTTATGTACACATAGGCACATGCATGAACACACACACATCAAAATAATAATAAAACAAGAAAGAAATATGTCTTCAGGAAGGACACTCATCAGCAGACAAGGAGGGTGGGTGTGTGTCCAGGCAAGGTCATTCTAGATTATTCTCTCCTTGCAAGGGGTGGAGCAATGGAAGGGGGTGAGAGAGGTGAAGGAGGAGCCAATTGGAGTGGGTAGAGCTAGAGTCCTGGTATAAATTCATCAGAGTTGAGAAAGTAAGTTGCTGGACTGTCCCAGTGTGAGGCTGCCCCAGGGAATCATTCTTTAGGAGACTTCAGGGATCAAGCCTGAATCAGGGTGGCAAGGCTGCCAAAGGCTTCACGTCCAGAGGTCCCTTCAGGTCTGACCTACTTGTTTCTTCCGACTTTTCGTCTCCCCTACCTGATCTTATCCTAGCTTTTCTCTACTTTGTCCCCAGTACCTTCCACCCTGCTGGGGAACCCCGATTTCCCAGAGCTGGAATTCCTTTATTCCCAATCCTATAAAAAATGAAACCTGCCTCTGATTCAGATGTGTGCTCCTTCAGGAGTTTCCTCCATGCCTCCGCCTGACTCTGCTCAGCCACTAGCATGGCCCCAACACCTCTCTAGGACTGTCTTACCAACAACACTGTTCCTAGACCTTCCTCACTCTGCACCAGAGACTCTAACACACACACCTGGCTTCCACAGTCTGGCCATTTTTCTGGGAGGGGAGACAGCAATGTGGGCAGAGCTGGGCCCTTGTCAGTAGGGCTCCAGTCTCTCCTCATTCGTAACAGGAACCCTCACATGGGGCCACCTTTCCTGTGCCGCACCATCAGCCCATGAAAGGTGCATCAGAGCTTAGGGTGGCATTAACCAGCTTCTCCCTGTCGGCCCATCAGTAATTAGAAGCTGGCAGGTGGGCGGTGAGGCAATGGCTTGGCATTGTTTTCACCAGCATGGAAATACTTTCCCTGGAAGTAAAAACCTGTCTCAGCCAGTTCCCATGACTGTGTCCCCAAAGGGGAGGGAAAGCATGTTTGATGCCATCAATAGAGGACAGAATTTTATGAGCCTTCAAACATCATCTTAAGGGCCAAGTCACATGGGGTTTCTCTGCCCAATAGGAAAGGTCTGCTTGTTACACTTTGTTTACAATTTCCTCTATACCTGCTATGGGCCAGGTGAGCATGGGGGGAGGGGGTTCCTGGAGAGCAGAGAGTTATCTTCCTGGGTTTGATTCCCTAGACTTTAGGGCCTAGAGCCTCACACAGTATGCAATATACAGGAAACAAGTCAGCAAGGCAATTCCATTACCACAGTAGAGTGTCTAGGCATCTATCCCCAATGCATGCTTTGAACCCTAACACCTAAGGGTCTGGTGTTAGGGGTAGGGCCTTTTCAGGGACGGGGGTAGAAGGGTGATTAGGTCTCAGGGGGCAGCCTCATATCTTTTTTGGAACTTAGAAAGGTGATATTTCTCCCTCTACCATGGGATAATGTAACAGAAGGTGCTATCTTTGAGCCAGAGCCCTCCCCAGACACAGAACCTGCCTGAATCTCAGACTACCCACCACCAGAAGCACAGAAGCTTCACCCAGCTTCTAATAGTCACCACATTTTCCATGTCCCATCTTTTCTGTGGCCAGAGAGACTCCTGCACTTTCCACAGCCACCCAGAGTCAACAGTATTTTTGGTTGTGTGGTCAGGATGAACCAAGGCACTTATCAAAACGGTTAACATCCATCAACTGGAAGAGCAGAGAAGGGAATACCATTCATTTCTGCCATTCACTTCAGACAAATGAATCATCTTCCTGACTCCTGGAATGCACAGTATCCCTGAGGACAGACAGACATCTTAAAGCAACATGAGCTGGTTTCAGGCTCAGTTTGCTCAGAACCCAAAGGCTGAAGCTGGGAATCATCCCAGCAATAACTTAATTGGCTTGCATGCATGAGGCCCTACCAAAAAATAAATAAGCAGGCCTAGGACTATGTTCTGTATATGGACACTGCCTTTAAACCTGGACTAGACTCCAGAGCCCAGCAGTACCCCGTGGATGCCAAACCCTGGAAGCAAGCAGGTGCCTTGGGTAGGTGCTCTGAGGCCATGCCTGGCTTTGAGAAGATGGATGTAACATTCAGAAAAGGCCAGAGTTTCTCCAAAAAACAAAAATAGTGCAGGAGGCTGATAGGATTAAGCTGAGGGGTACATAAACAATAACATGGCTTCTTGCATGGGTGGTTAATAAAGGGTTTTGTGGTCATTTAACAGAGAGGACTCAGGAAACAGTCTGAACCAGATGACCTGTGGGACTAGATACTAGATACAAAATTCAAAATGTGAAAATCTCTCTGATCAGTGCCTCTGTCCCTGTTCTCCTCCTAGCCAATGTTACAGATGTCTACATGTTTTCTAAACCTGTAGAAAAGAGTATGGAAGGGAAGAGAGGAGAAAGAAGTGTGGGAGGCATAGGTTGTGTTTACCATCCTGAAAGGAAATGCTCTGGGGAGAAGCAGCATTTAGGCTTGATATGGGATGAGCTAACCCAGACCCACAAGCAGATACCTGCAGGGAGGGTCAGGAAGCAACTAGGCCAGGGCAGTGCCCCAGGTGAGACCAGGTCATCCTACTGATATCTGTCCTCAGGAATACTGTGTTATGCCAGCATAATGTCCACTCTCCCCATGAAAACAGGCTGGATCAATGGAGTCCTTGCCAAGCCACACATCCCAAGCTCCCTCTTTGCTGCCATCCTGCATGTCCTTGTGCCTCTCTCTGCCCAGGAAATGTCCAAGCACCAGTGTCTTTTCACCCCTTCTCTGATTCCCAATGACAGTTTCACAGCCCTGCAGCCTAAACCTTTTTGGACTAGAATTGTAATGCATCTTTATGCTGAGACACCCTGCATCAGCCTGTCAGGGCACCAGCCAGGAAGGATGCCTTTTTTGTTTTTTTCAGAATGTGAATGTGAAGGAATGTGGGGAGGCAGGTTAGACCGGCCAGAGTGTGAAGGTCCTGGGGCTCAGAGAGAGGACAGCACCTCCCTAGACAAGGACCAGGGAGAATGAAGGGTATGAAACACCCTGCTGCTAGCACTCTAGGGACACATTTGCCATGGAGACCCCACAGGAAAGTTAATTTGGATAATAACTACATGATACTTGATTCAATAACAGTGATAATCACCAGACAGAAAGAAGCCTCTCCACCCAGGATAGTGTCATGTTTTAGAAAATGCTTGGTAGGTTGAACGTAGCATAAATAAAAAGTTTGTAACTCACCTGACCCACTTGACACTATGGCTCAGCCACACAGCACTGCACAGTGCCCATTCTTTTCCCTCATAATCTGGGATGACAGGGGCTGAAGTTGCTATCACTGTTCCATGACTCCAGAAAACCTGGTACCACCTATGGCTAGTCCAGGAAAAATGCAGTCAAAATGCTAAGTTCAGTTTCTACTGCATTGCTTTTTATCACTGGAGATTATAGAATCCTCCTTTGAGCCATTGTAGGTCAGGGACCTTCTGTGATAGGTCGTATTGAAGGCGGTGGAAGATCTGCAGTGGGCGTCAAAGTGCCTCTGAGTTCCCAGGGTTCGTGTGGTGAGTGGAGATCCCTAAGTCACCAGGCCTGACAGGCCAGGCTGGGCTTTACAACTGATTTTTCTGGATTTGCTGTTTGTGGACCTCTTGGTACCCCTCTACCTCTGCCTAGAATATTCTACCTGACCCACCATCCATCATTGCTCATCTAGTGACTTCTCCCAGTATCTTTGCCACTAGCCTTTGGACCTTTGATGTTCATCTCATGGGGTTTAGCCAAAACATCAGCAGGAATCATGTGTCCCATAAGCCTTTTCAGCTTGGCTGGGGCCCCTGAGAAACCTTCTTCAATGTACAGGCAATGGTTATCCAGCTCTACACGAAGAAGTGTTCAAGGTCTAGTAGATATAATCAACCTTTCCATGTTGCAAAAAAATAAAAGTTCACATTGAAGAATTTTGTAATCAAGTTACCAAAACAATTAGGTGGAGGGGGGTGTTGGGGGGTGTTGGAGGGGGGACACTCATATTTTAAGTTTACAGTTTTGTGTTGACTCATGTTTGTAGCTGTCCTGGGCCACATGAGGGCCATACAGCCCACAGGGCACAGAGCAGACTTATCTGCTAGGATCTTTGAGAGCAGATGTTGAAAGCCATTGTGGCCCAATGGTGAAGCACAGGCATTCTGAAGTGGAAATGCTTGGTTCCTGTTGCTGTGATAAAAACACCATTACCAAAAGTAACTTGAAAAGTATGGTGTGAAAAAGAGTCCCCCAAAGTCTTGGGCATTTAAATACTTGGTCCCTAGTTGTTATTTGGGGAGGCTTAGGAGGTGTAGCCTTACTGGAGAAGTGTGTCACTGGGGGCAAACTTTGTGCGGTTTCCAGGGTACTTTCTGTGTTTTTTGTGGTTCAAGACATGAGCTCTCCTGAGGGGGTTTGCAGCCCCATGGAGGGAGCAACAGTGTCAACAGGCCTGACCCCCGAAGCTCCTGGGCACTGGACCACCAACCAAAGAATACACATGGAGTGACCCATGGCACTGGCCACATATGTGGCAAAGGAGGGCCTTGTGGGACATCAGTGGGAGGAGTGGCCCTTGGGCCTGAGGGTGTTTGATGCCCCAGTGTAGGGGGAATGCCAGGGTGGGAGGATGGGAGTGGGTGGATGGGGGAGCACCCTCATATAGGCAGGGAGAGGGGGGATGGGATAGATTTCTGAAGGGGAGACCAGGAAAGGGGAAAACATTTGAAATGTAAATAAAGAAAATATCCAATCAAATAAATAAAACTATTAAAAAAAAAAAGACGTGAACTCTCAGCTGTTCCAGTCACCATACCTCTGCTTGGCTATTACTGACCCTAACCCTCTGGAATCTTAAGCCCAAAATAAATCCTTCCTTCTGTAAGTTACTTTGGTGTTCTATCAAAGCAACAGACAAGTAACCAAAACAGGGAGGGAAGGGCTTATTTCAGCTTACAGTTTATGCTACATCATCAAGGAAAGTCAGGGCAGGAACTGAACTGAAACAGAACTAGAAGAACCTGGCTTACTTACTTACTTTCCATGCTTGCTCAGCCTGCTTTCTTAGACATCCCAGGACCACCTACCAGGGGTGGCACTGCTCAGGTGTTCTGTGCATCTCCCACAACAATCATCAATCACAAAAATGCCCCACAGATGTTTCCAGGGCCTATTGAATCAGTTGAGGCTCCTTCTTCTCAGGTGACTTTAGTTTATGTTGAGTTGACAAAAACTAACCAGCACATCTAGGACCCACTCTGGCTGTCCACATGTCCTTGCACATCTCAGGATCCTTCTCTGCTAACCTCAGAGGGCAGCTACTGCTCACCTGGGGACCAGGTGAGGACAAAAGGGCTCACTTTTGAGTCAAATGAGCAAGGCATCTTGGCTAAAGTGACCTTCAGGAACTGGGAGAAGGACTCCTTTGTCAGCCTAGAACACATTTGTATTTGATCTTGGCTCATTCAGACCTGCAAGCTGTTACCATACCTGAGGAGGGCAACTCCACACCTACCCTACACATGGCCTGCCTTGCGGCTGCCTCTTAAACTCTGGGGCACCAGATCTCCTCTTTTGTTTTACTGTGTAAAATGCTCTATCTGGTGTTATATAGTAGAGCCAACCTCTTATTTGTCCTCTGGCTTCCACTGATACACCAAGGTATTTCAAGGTACATGTGGGAGGCCCTTTGGGTTGTGGTGAGCTCAGTTTATTCCTGCAACCCTGATTGCCACTCTAATTTTTGCATCTGCATATTTCTCTCTCTCTCTCTCTCTCTCTCTCTCTCTCTCTCTCTCTCTCTCTCTCGCTCTCTCTCGCTCTCTCTCGCTCACTCTCTCTTGCTCTCTCTCGGACTTCTACAGGTACATCTCAAAGGGTTGCTAAGAAACCTAAGTGAGAGCACAGTGTTGAGTTGCATAAAGAGGGTTGCAGCTCACACCTTGGGTGTAGCTAGCATAGGAAGCTTAGGTTGTTTTAGGACAGAGAATCACATAGCCCAGGCTGGCCTCAAACTGTACTATGCAATCAAAGACACCTTTGAACAACTTTTTTTCTTTCCTTTCCTTTCCTTTTCTTTTCTTAGGCAGGATTTCTCTATGCAGCTCTGGCTGGCCTGAAATGTATTATATAGATCAGACTGGCCTCACACTCAGAGTTCCTCCTGTCTGTCTCTAGAGTGCTGGAATTAAGCACATGGGCCACGCTGCCCACTCCTGTAATCCTTTCTGTGAGAGAAGAAAGAGTGCTTGCCCATCATACTTGATGCTCTGGGATCCCCAGCACCTAATAAACCATGGCGTGTACCCACCTATAATCCCAGTACTCACGAGATGGAAGCAAGATGGTCAGAAGTTCTAAATTGGCTAGGCTTGGTAGTACACACTTTTAATCCTCTCCTGTGATTGTCCATCACTGACCCCTGTGCAGACAAACATTCCTGCTTATACTTGTCCCTGCTTCTGTCTCATTTAGGGTCAACCAGAGACTGTCAGGTATGTTTCCCTATTTAATCACATGGGACACCTACTTCTAGGAATCCTCTCTCCCCAGGATGATAGCCCTCACCAAGGCACACCTGGTGCCTTCTGTCCATGTCTTAGTAAGGGTTTCTATTCCTGCACAAACATCATGACCAAGAAGCAAGTTGGGGAGGAAAGGGTTTATTGAGCTTACACTCCATGCTGCTGTTCATCATGAAAGGAAATCAGCACTGGAATTCAAGCAGGTCATGGAGGGTTGTTACTTACTAGCTTGTTTCCCCTGGCTTGCTCAGCTGGCTTTCTTATAGAACCCAAAACTACAAGCCCACAGATGGTACCACCCAAAGGGGCCCTCCCACCTTGATCACTAATTGAGAAAATGCCTTACAGCTGGATCTCATGGAGGCATTTTCTCAACTGAAACTCCTTTCTCGGTGATAACTCCAGCTTGTGTCAAGTTGACACAAAACCAGCCAGTACAGTCCATGACAAAGCTTTTCCACTCATCTTCAAAGGCAAAGGTTCTGACTGCCTTGCTCTAAAGAATAAAGTAACCCTCAGTTTTTCTTATTCAGATGGTCTTCACCTATTCCCCATGCAGATAGGTTGCTGCTCCATGAATTCCATTCTCTTTCTCTGATAATGACTGCCCTACTCGGGGGTCATGGGACTGATTGGTTCCATTTCCTTCCTTCCTTCCCCTTCACCCTTGAATGGGTTTTCATGCCTGGCACATGGAAAAAAATAACAGAAAAGAGGCAGAACAGGGAGAGCTAGAAGAAAGCTAGAAGCAGCAGCAACAACCTGGTAATAACGTTCAGAATTGCTTTCACAAGTTGGGGCACTGGATTTGGATTTATGTCCACAGCCTCTGCCAGGGGATCCTCTCATTATCAGAATGGATCTGGTGTTAGTACCATCTCACAGGAGCCACATGGACCTTGAAGGACAATGTGGGTTATCACTGCTCACTGCACTGGATCCTGGGGACAGTCTTTCATCCATGGCCTTCCAGAGGCAAAGCCACAGCTCCAGGCAAGGGCTGAGCCTGGGAAAATAATTTTGAAAGTGACTCCCAAGGCATAGTGGGTGCAGGTGAGGGAGGATCAATAGCATTCATCTGCCCACATCGGGGAAAGAAATCAGGGCAGGTAGCCAGGCTCTTGCTGCAGGGAAGAGATAAGGGGCCTTACAAATTGATAGTGGAGATGGAGACTTCAGGAAGCAGAGAAGAGATGTGCTGTGACTGCAGCATTGTTGAATATGGTGGCTGTTGCCTTGGCAACAGGTGTGCGGGTCATGCAGTCACCTGGGTGTGATGTCACTGGTTTCAGAGGTCCTGATGCCAACAAGCATAGCCCAGGAAGGCTGAGGTCCAAACTTGCATCAATGACCTGGCTACATACAAAACTGTGATTGATGCTCTGTCTCCCTCCAAAGACTCAGGCAAGTGTGGCGCCACAGAACAATATGGGGTGAAAAGTCTTGTTGAAGACTAGGTGGGTTCTTTTCTTCCCAAGCAGTGGATATGGCTGCCTGAGAAAGTTAGGAGCAGCAGGTCCCTCCCGACCGAGCATCTCCTGACTGCTATGGTCCAGCATTGGAAGGGTTGACAGGGTGTGAGATGGCAGCAAAGCTGGAGCAAAGGAGATTCTCAGAAACTGCCATTTCTGAAAAGGGCCAGGCATAAGAGAACGTTTTACTAGAGAACTTCCAGAAAAGATAGAACAGCTGTGATGGAGAAAGGGTGTCAGGGAAAGGTAAAGTATAAAGAACTTTTCCAGAAGTTTGATGGCAAGGGAAGAAGAAGATGCAACAATGGAGCCTCACACTCCACTCAAGAATGAGGCTCCTCCTGCCACCACACCATCTGAACACCCCACCTCATCTGAAGAGAGTTGTTGCTCAGGCAGGGAGTTCTGAGCAGCTCTGTGCGAGCGAGAAGATCAGTCACTAAGGAGGTGATTTTGTCATTGTTCTTTAGAAGCTTTGTTATATTTATTTTTGTTTTTTTGTATGTACGTACATGTGTAGGACTATATATACCACAGCACACGTGTGGAGGTCAGAGAGCAATTCACAGGAGTTAGTTCTCTCTGTCAATCATGTGGGTCCCAAGGTTGTCAGGCTTAGTGGGAAGCATGTCAACTGGTGAGACTAGATTGGTATTTGGAGTCAAGTCTTTGACCAGATTGTTTCTCCCATTGGGAGTGTGATTTCTTTTATGATATTGTTTAGAAAATCCAATACTGATATAAGTCTATGACAATATACATGGGCACTCCACTCCCTTCCCATCTCTGACTCCCTTTCCTGGGGTCACCTGTTGTTGACCCCCCCAGCTGCTTTTTGGTTTTTCTTCTACATTGCTAACTATTAATAATAGTATTATTTCTTGTTGTTTTTCTTCTTCCCCTCATGCATACCACAAATCTCCATAAACTCTCACTGCAAAATACCCTACTTACTATACATATATATCTTACTTCTAGTGTTATCATGACCCATAAATGTTGCTTCAATTAAGACACTTAGGATGCTATAGTTATTTTTTCTTTTTTTGTACGACATTTTATTTTTTCTGGAATTAACTGGTTGCACTGTTGTTGTTGAAAAGTATTGTGTTGGGACCACCAAGGGGGGACAATCCAAGAGAGGAGAAATCCAGGACCTGCCAGGATTTTCGGAGGGTTATGAACAGACACTGGATTCCAGTGGTGTGGTCACCAAAAGTGAAAGGAAAACTTCCAACCAAACCAAATTGAACAGAATGTGCCTATCTGCCATCGAAGGTGTCCACTGTAATCAATGAAAGTTGTGGTTGGGTGCAGTCTCTTCAGTCCTACAGGACAGAACAGGGACACTTGACAGTTGATGTTTAACACCTGATAACCTGGGGACGGTTTAGGACAGCAAGGGTTGAGGACTTTACCAATCAGCTGCTGTTGAATGGAGACATCAGGCATCAGAAGGTCTGAATGTTCGAGAACTGGGTTACGTACGGGGTTAAGGGGTTCAGTAGACAGAATCCAAGTCACAAGACCACATAAAAGAAAAAGTGTTGGCTTAGGACCTCTTAGACCAAGGTCTCAGCACAAAGGAGATTTATATGCCCTAAAGGGACAGAGGGCAGGGATAAGGGTCAAAGACAGGAGATAGAGGAAGAGGGAGAGGGGAAGGGAACAAGGGAGAGGGGAGGAAAGGGGCACAGGAAGGGAGGAGGGGTATTTCCTGGGGGGAGGGTCAATAAAAGACTGCCTCTGCATAGAGAGGAGACAGATATGACACATAAGAAAGTGGTAATGTATAAAGGTTCAAGGGGGAAACCTTGTGTTAGAATGAGGTGATTAATTTTAATTGGGCATGTTAATTAGGTGAACCAAAGGGGACTTTTGATTGCTACACATTAATACTTTGATAGCTGGACACTGGTAATCAGTCTCAGGAGGAGAAATTAGATAAATAAGAGAATAGACCTTAGGGGCTAGCTTTAGGAATGCAATCTAACCGTTTTTAGCAAGGCAGAGGGAATTGCGAAGGGTAAGGTTTGCCAGAGCCATGCCCACCATGCTCAAGCTGGCCAGAGGCCCTTCAGTTGTTACTCAATTTCTAAAGTACTTTCAACTAATTGTTACTCTGTCAAACTCCTAGTTTTAGTTTGCTTTCTGTTGCTGTGGTAAAATATTCTAACCAAAGCCATCTTGAAGAAAGATAGGGCTTATCTGGCTCACAGGGTACAGTCCCTCATTGAGGAAAGTCAAGACAAGAACTCCTAGGGAGATAGGGGTTATTTCCAGGGGTCAAAATACCAGAAAAAGCAAAGTTGTGGAGATGGAAAGCAGCTTTGGGGAAGAGAAGTGAGGACAGTTTGGGTTTCCTATGTTTTCTGTGTGTGCATTATGGTGGTGACTGCCCAAGTGTGTGGAGAGTTCACAGTGTACCCATTTTATCTCAGAATGTTTCATCTTTTAAACCTATTATAATATAATTGTTGCTGTTGTGATAGGGACGCAGCCTAGGAAATCCAGGATCTTGCACATGCTAGACAAGGCAAATACTATACCACTGAGTCTTATCTCAGCCCAAGGAGCTTGACTTTTAAAATAAAGGTTTTGGAGCAATAAGCCCTGCTCACAGAGTCCCTGAGGATTAAGCTTAAACAGGGCTCTTAATCAGAACTGAGAAGCCCTACAGTTCATGTATCCAATATAATTCTTTCTTTAAAGCTTTCCAAGGGACAGACTTTGACAGCTATCCAGAGGGGGCCATCTTGAATTCCTCTGCACCATCTGATCTTGAGGCTGGTCAGATGTGGCCAATGAGCTCTCTGAGGGCCCTAGAGTAGCTTATTTGATGGCTTCCCCGAGGAGGGAGTGGCTTCTCCCTTTGCACACCTGCAGTACTTTATGACCCCAGAAATCAACAAGAAAGGTAACTCCCACAGGGAGCCTGGCTGAAGCCCAGGGACCCTAGTGACCTGAGGGCAGTTAGAAGGCCAAAGCTCTGATTGTCTCGTTCACCTTCACAGAGGTGAAGGTGAAAGGTGAGGGTGAAAGTGCCCTGATGCAAAGCAATGTGTCATAGTGGGTTGAGAGTGGTGTCCATTTCCCCTTGAACTTGCACAAGACCCCTCTAAGTCACTGTGATGTTACTTCTACACGGCATGGGACAAGGGCCTACAGCAGGCAGTACAGAACCATCCTTGCCAGGGTTTGCCCTTGAAATCAGAGCAGGGTAGGGTATTCATATCAGTACACTCAGTTGCTGCCAAGCTCAGCTCCAAGGATGATAGCCCCCAAGGGAGCCATACATGGAACCCAAACCAGAAAAAGAGGCCATTGTACAGGGTTGGCCTCTCTCGTTCTGCCAGACTGGAATCTCAGGGCCCTGTCTCTGCCTCACCTTATACCTAGGCTGCCAGCCTCCTGCCAGCCAATCAGCTGCTAAAAATAGTCCTAACCTGCAGCCAGAGTCAGATGACATTCTTTCCAGGCACCAACACAGTGACAATTGAGTCTATTATGGCTTCCACTGCCTCCTGAAGGGAGATAGCAGCAGTAGCCAGAGAAGTGTTGCAAACTCAATCATAGGCCCTGGGAAATCTGCCATTTGAATGGTGGACACTGGAAACTCTCTGGGAACACATCTTCTGAGGATAGGTACAGTAGGACCATGGTAGAAGTATACTCTAGAGAGGAACTGGCCTAACAAGGACTTTCAGATCCAGAAACAATGAGATCCATGGCTCCTACAGCAGAGCAATTGAGAAGCATCAGTGTAGATAAAAAGAATCCATAAATATAGGTTGGGATGTGGGTCAGTTGTTAGAGTGCTTATTTAGCACCCATGATGCCTTGAGGTTAGTCCCTAGCACCACATTCACCAAGTGTAGTAGTGGTATATGTCTTTAATTCTAGCAATAATATGTGCAGGCAGGAGGATCAGGAATTCAAGGCCATCCTCTGCTACATTGTAAGTTTAAGGCTAGCCTGGGCTATATGAGACCCTATGTTTAAAAAGAAATCTATAAATATGGCCTACCACATGTTCTTGTTACTTTGGGTTTTTTGAGACAGGGTCTTTCTACACAGCCCTTGCTACTCACCATAGCTACTTACTATGTAGATTAGGCTGGTCCGAAGCTCACAGAAATCCACCTGCTTCTGCCTTCTGAGTGCTGGGATTAAAGGTGTTTACCACCAAGCCTGGTCCCAACACATATTCTTTATTTTGCAAAAGAAACCACAAACGAGCTCACATTTTGAGTCCTGGAAACATTGTGTAAGTTTCCACCACTGTCCAGGTACTACTTCCCACAGGGGAACATGTAGGTGGTACAATATGGCCCCTTGCCCTGGATGAGACTTGAAAGAATGTTTTTCCCCCATGCTTGGCAACTTGACTCTCTGTTTTAGTCTATTAGGGCAGTGTTGACAAACAGTTATAGACTGGGTCCTCTAGACAACAGAGTGGGCCTGTCACAGTCCCAGAAATTGGACTTCGGTAATCAAGGTATCCCCTGAGGGGTAGCAAGGGTAGGGAGGATAGAGGAGGAATAAAGGAGGGAGGGAAGAGAGGAGGAAGAGGGGAAACTGCTTCTGGATATCTGAATTGGGTTAAAGTGTTTTGAACCAGGAAACCTATCAGACAACAGAACACAGGACAGTAAGCTCTAATCAAGAATTCTTCAAAGTATTGAGGACACTACAAGATAGAGATGTCATTTTCCTGTGGATCTCCGAATGGCTCTTCCTTAACCTCAGTCTAGCTGTCTCTAACTTGGCAAAGTTCTAAGTCAGAAGCAGGTCCTTGGTCCCAGAGTAGCCATATTGAAGTCACTGAAGGCACAATGGAGTTGTGCCTCTTGTCAGAAGATAATGAACTTGCCTTGCCAGCATCTAGGGAGCTGGTCCTAAACCATTAGAAACCTCTGAATGGACTGTGGTTTCTACTCCACTCCCATAGAGTTTTGAAGGCTTGCTTCTGACCCCGAAAGACCCATGAAGTATGCTCCTATGAGGGCTTGAAGTCTCCAAAAGACCTTCTGCTTGCTCCGCCTTTAATAACTTTCAGGCAATCAAGGCTTCAGTCATCCAGCTGGCCACTAACTCAAACTACATACCTGCCTAGTGTCCTCTAGATGGCAGCTTACCTAAACGCTGGTTTGTGGGTTTAATGCACATACTTGAAGGAGTCTTGCCTTTACCCAAGTAGAAATGGTCACCACTCATTACAGGGTGTGTGATAGCCTTTAAGATTCTTGAGACCCTGAGCACGTAGATGAAGGCATCTTTTCTCTTTAGGGGGTTATTGCCTGCCCCTCACTGTACTGGGCTGTGGGATGCATCTTCCAGGGTCATGCTGGCAAGAAACTTCCACCCACTGGGACAGTTCAGTGCTTTCTCTTACATACCAATTTGGAATTTGTGCCAGGCTGGGCCAGGGAGAGCAATTCCACTGAGCTCAGAGTTGGCCCACCTGGAGCCTACCACTCACCTAGGAATGCTTTACCATCAAAGCAAAAAACTTATAGGCTATTTGCTGGATATTCTTCTAGAAAGTTGGGGTTGTTTGCTTGTTTTGAGACAGTGTCTCAGATAACCCAGGCTAGCCTTAAGCTCACTGTGTAACCAAGGATGATCTTGAACAGCTAATCTTCTCCTTTAGGTGCCAGGATTACAGGCCTGCTCTGTCACAACCAGCTTATGCAGTACAAGGCTTAGTGCATATTAGACAAGCACCACACCGCCTGAGCCACATCACAGCCTTCCTGGAAGATCTAATTATTTGTATTTTTCAGAGGAGGAAATGTTTTCCCCCCTTGGGAGAACCCAAAAAGTCACTAGGTTACAGGAGGAGCCCAACATCTCTGTCACACATCCTCCCTGTTACAGGAAGTGAAGTACTGAGGTTAGTACTGAGCACATCTCAGAGGGTAATGTGCTCACCCAGCATGCTAGAAGCTCTGGGTCTGATCTCTGGTGCTACATAAACCAAGTGTAGTTCTATTCCACTCACAGGCAAAGGGCTAGGAAACCAGGGCTGTGCTCTGTGGTGTTCTCTATACTTATTCAACTAGTGAAGTTTGGCTTACATGTAATATTAGTACATAAATGGAGGCAGAATGATCAGGAGTTCAAGGTTATCCTCAGCTACCTAGAAAGTTCAAGGCAAAACTGAGATATGTGAGACCATGTCAAAGAAAGACAAATAGGGGAGGGAGGAAAGCAAGCAAGGAAGAGGAGAGGTGTTAGGTTTCAAGCCTGGGGCCAAAGACTGAGGTGCCTACTTAACATATCAAAGCAGAGCTGGCCACTCCTCCCTCAATCACTGACCCTCACCGGGTTTTCCTGCTTTGCATACCCTGTCCCTACTCTAAACTTTCCAGCTCAGGGGCTGGGCTGCTATTCCCTATATAATCCAGACATTTTGATTAACAATTCTCTTTGTATCTTTGTATCTCTGTCTGCTGCACCTGGTTCTTCTCTCCACTCCCCACTTTCCCCACAAGGCACAGCTCAGTCTGGTCATGCCCACTCTGGACCCTCCCAGATGTCCCTGCCTCTGGCTATGCTCTCCCATATATCTATAATAAACTTTCTCCTTGAGCCTTGTCGGCCATCAGTGGGAGGAGAGGCCCTTGGGCCTGAGGGTGTTAGATGACCCAGTGTAGGGGAATGCCAGGGAGGGAAGATAGGAGTGGGCAGGTGGATGGTGGATGGGGGTGTACCCTCATAAGAGGCAGGGGGAGGGGGAGTTGGGCTAGGGGGTTTCCAAAGGGGAGACCTGGAAAGGGGAAAACATTTGAAATGTAAATAAAGTAAATATCCAAATTAATTAATTAATTTAGTTAAAAAATAAACTTTCTCCTCTACCATACCTAGGAGCAGTCATATCCTTTCCTCTTTATTTCCTTTTTCATTCATCTGCTGGTGTCCTTTCTCCTTCCTTCCTTCCTTTCTTTCTTTCTTTCTTTCTTTCTTTCTTTCTTTCTTTCTTTCTTTCAGGAGAGAAGAATAGAGATGCTATTTCTAGAAGAAATAGATCCAAGGTTGGCAGGACACACTGCAGAAGCCAGTATGAATAGTCATATCCCTTTCTTTGTTGGTGCTGGTTTCATTTTCTTTTCAGAAATTGGATTGTGTTGTGATCTCAGTCTCTTGGTTCAGGAGTAGACATGAGCTCCATCTGGCCAGTGAAGAATAAAGAGAAGTCGCTACATACTCTGGTCAAGGCAGGATTCTATGGTGAAAAAGTGAGAAATGAAGATATTCCTCCTTTCTGCATTGGCCATTGTCCTTAGAGGATGTGAGACCTGGAGCTCTTGCAGCCATCTTGCTACTGTGAGGAAATCTAAGAAAATCTTATCCACTCTATGTCTGTCTCTAGACTTTGTGAAGCATCACTTTAAGAAATTTCATAACTTCCCCAAATATCCTAACATTGCTCTCTGCAAACAGGGCAATCCTGCTCACAGGCAGAAAGCCAGGAAACAAGCCTTGAGCTCTGCACTCTGTACTTAAGTCACTGAGTAGAGTCTGGCTCAGAGGCCTTGGCCTGACACCTTCACTCTATAGCATTGTAAATGAAAACTCTGCCTCTTGAGATTTCTTCACCTCCCCATTCCCAGGAAGCCTAATCTTCTGTTTGTGAAATGACTCCCAGTTTCCATGGAGACCAGACACCTACACTAGAGGTAGATTGTTAGATGGGTCTAGGTCTCAGCCCTGGGGCAGAGGGCAGAGAGGGCAGATTGGGCCCTTCCTAATGGCCTAATTGTTATCATTCTCACACAATGGTCTGCTTACTAATTCTTCCTGAAGGACAAGAGATAGACCTGCCCCAGATCACCTTCCTTGTCTTTACAAGGCCTACCTCTCCCAACCCTGCATATGTCTCAGCTCCTAGGAACCTTCAGACCACTGCCAAGCTGTCCCCAGGGCAGAGGTAGGGCCTTTGCTCAGCAGCCCTAGAACTGGCAAGGTAGCACCCACAGGGAAATGGCAGGAAGCCTCACCCTCTGAGCACTGACTTGGGAGAAGTTCTAGGCAGGCCCTGTAAATTCCAGTTAACACACCAAGCAGATAGGCAGAAGCATTTGTGAAGCACCTACTGCATACATTGTCCATTCTTACTTCAGCCCTTGTTAGCCTCTCTGAAAATGGAAAAGAATGCTGACATCTTTGGAGAGGCCATTATTCTGTCCACCACAGCAAATTCTACCTGAGAACAGAGTCCAAAGTAGGCTCAACTAACTTTACAGGAAAGGTGGTAGAGGTGCCTTCCCTAGAAGCCTAGGAAAGCCATTTCTACACCAACAGAGACTACTGGCATGGTTCAGCTGAAATTGGAGAGGGAAGGTTGTCCTCAACTAACTGGGTTGCCAGGAGTCATCACAGACCGCCTCTCAGCTTGTTTGGTTGTGGCTTGATGGCCTGACACCATGACTCTGTCTTCCTAACAAACAAACAAACAAACAAACAAAATAACCCCTCTTTTGGTGTTTGTGAAAAATGTGTGAGGGCATTCCTGAATGTGAGTGCAGGCATGTGTGTGCCATGGCACGTATGTGGACGTCAGAGGACAACCTTGGGTGTTGGTCCTCACCTTCTGTCTTGTTTGAGACAAGGTCCCCTCCTGTTGCTTACCACCCCCTCTATACACCCCAGGCTAGCTGTGTTAGAACTCAGGTGCTCCTCCAGCCTGCCCTCAGCAACTCAGTACCAGCAGACACCAGACCACTCATCACCTGCTGCTGCCAGGTGTGGTGCATTTCCACTGCCACCACATTTCTACTGCCACCACTAGCTGCATATTTTTCTATGCAGAGTACCCTTGAAAAGGTTCTTCCCAACATCACAGCTCTTTCCTGTCTTGTTCCCTCTCTCTGTCTTCCAGTCTCTCTCTCTCTGTCGGCCTGTCTCTCTATCTCTCTCATGTCCCCACTCTGAGATGTCCTTTCTCTTCTCTCTCCACACCCCTATCCCACATCTCACCCCACCAGTAAACTTCTTGCATTAGATCTATTACATGGTGTGATCGCTTTGTGGCACTCCTTGGCTCCAACCCACCAATGTACTTCTGCTACTGAGTCCTAACAAGCTGGCCTATGAGATTCCAGGGATTCTCCTGTCTCCATGTCCCATCGCTCTCCCAGGCCTGGCTTCACACAGGGTCTCACACCTGCTCAGCAAGCGCTCAGCTACCTCCCCCAACCACTGTGGCTCCCTTTTGACTCTGGTCACCATGCAGAACTGAATGCTCATGCTGAAGGTCTGACTCCCTCCTTCAGAATGGAAAGAGATCCTGCCCTGTGTCAAGCTTAGGGTCCTGCTATAATGTTTGTTTCTTTTTACAGTCTAAGATTTAGAGCCTTTCAGTGCTGCAGGTAAACCAGGCTTTCCAAATAACCAGGACCCCTGTTTCTGGGGGAAAGAGGCATCTTGACTTCTGTTACATTGTATAATCCACACATCTGCTGAGCTCTGCTCTCTAACCCTATAGAAAGACTGACCCCTGGTTACCTGTGGCCCCCACATATTAGCTCAACATGATTCTTCTGGAAGCAAGTCCTTCTTTAACCTCAGAAAACTTTTTTAAAAGATACTTTGTTTTGTCATGAGGAACTGAAATACTGGACAGACCCTTATTAACCAGCCGGTGGCATTAATAAGGTTCTTACCTGTAGGGCTTTCCTTGGTTTCTCTCCATAGAACCCCCTCTCCTTTCCTTCCCTAAAGTCTAACAGGTACATCCTGTGGAGTGGCTCTTGTCTGACTGTCTGGGAGAAGGTATGTGACCTACCGGGTCAGAGATCTTTGGCTGCACCTTCATTGGACCTTGTTTCACAGATTCCCACCAGATGTACCACAGGCCAAATTTGGCTCCTGGGCTGGAGACATAGAAGGAAGAGAGGCAGCGGCCCCTGTGCCTTGCACAACTTCCAGACTCAGAGCAGGTAGACCAGGGTGAAACTTAGACTCCAGATAGGTTCACTTTTGGCTTTGCGAGAGTGGGTTCAGAAAGGGAAATATTCACAACACTCCCCACTCACCTTCTCATTCCCAACTAACTCATGTGGACTGAATGCCTGGACCTGACCCAGGCTTTACTGTCCATCCAGGTCTTTCATCTAACCCCACACTTCTTTCCTCTTTCTCCTTTCCCCAACACCCCTATTTCTCTAGCCCATTGTATGTAGATACACCTGGAAAATTGCAGAGAGAAACAAGCCTTTCCCCCAATGAGAGGTACCAACTATGATGAGACTCTCTTTGACTGCTGGGGAAACATCTCATGGGTTAGGTCCTTTTTGCAGACTACAAGAAACTTCAGCTATGTGTTTCCAGGCATTGTCTTGTCTCCCCAGGCCAGTATGTGAACATCTGCATGTGGACTCAGAGATTTCCTGGAGAAGGTGATAGTGACCTGGGGGCAGAGGCTATAGAATTGGTGAGGAATGAGTGGAACCCAGGAATAGGATAGACAGGGTCCCAGACAGTCAGGCCCCTGGATGAGACCTTGACTGCCTACAGAGCTTAGAATCTGAAAGCGTGAGGGCCCCTTGGAGATTATGTTTTCTGTAGAGAGAAAGGCTGAGGAAGGCTGAATACAGGAGCTCAGAGACTGCAACTTCAGAGCACTACCCAAGATGAGGGGAGCAGGGTCAGGTGCTGGATTCAGAGAGATCAAGGTAGAACCAGTGGCTTGGGTAGATGTGGGGAGATTGAGAGGTGTGAGGAAGGACAGCTGCCCTATCACCACTCAGATTTATGACAGAGGGAGGGAAAAAGTCAGAGCCTTGCTATCAGTGTCAAAGGACAGAGTTCTCTCCATTATGCTGTGTGATTTGGGGGCCCTCTGAGGCCTCTGAGATCTAAAGTACAAGTGAACTCTGATCTACATTTTAGCCTTGTGAAGGAGTCTCTAAGAACGGCAGTCAGTCACAGGCTTTCTTTTTAAGTTATATTATTTATTATTTTTATGTCACACACAAAACAATTAAATGTAAAAAAAAAAATTAGACAGGACCCTCACACACTTCATCTGCTTCCTCTAACAAAGTAAACTCAAATTAAAGCCATTTGCACTGGGTAACACAAGAAGGGAATTCAGGTCTGGGGACGAGGCAGGAAGCCAGTCTGCTCAGTGCCTTCCAGCTCTGAGGATCATTACCTCAGCTTTGTCCTGGGGCTGGGGAATGGCATGCCTACATCCGGCTTGCTTAACCTCGAGGGTGGCAGTGGTTATCAGAGCCCGAGGACCAGGCTCCATGGTTCAGGTGCCAAAACACATCCCTCTGCTTTCCAGAACCAAGATACTCTGCTCTCTGTGGAGCTGCTCAGCCCTCAGACTCTCTTCAATGTTGCAGGCTGCTCCACCACCGGCCTTCTGCAAACTATCTGGGACCCAGAGAAAGGAGCAGCTTCCTTTCCACATCTCTCATCCTCCCTCTGCCTCAGAGGAAAATCCCAGTCCTTACCAAAGGCTGACACCAACCTCACCAGTTAATCCAGATTAATAGGAGGAGGCCAGTGAGCCCTCAGGCTAGGAGACACACCCTGGACCAGTGGCTAACCAGAGAGCAGCCCATGTGCCAGCTGTTTGTCTTCACATCAGCCACCCCAACCTCACCTGATCCTGCCGCACCCTCTGTGGTCAGCACTAGCCAGACACCAAGCTTGTGGTGACACAAGCCACATCACATTGAGCTGAGCAGTGTGGGGCTGCATATACTGGATGTCTGCTCTGGGCTCCGGGCTTTGTCTGGCACAGGCCACTTTATGACTTTAGTCACCTGTTCCAGGGCTCATTGAGGAGCTGTAAGTCCCTCCAAGCTGGGAATGGCCATCATACAGCATCCCCCCAACTGTTTCACCAGTAGTTGCTATGACAATTCCAAGCAGTTCCCACAATTTGCCATTTTTTGGGAAACCCCTGCCTGCTCCCAGTGGACCTAGCTTTGCCAGTGGCAGAGCTGCCTCTGAAATGCAGCTAAGGACCTCCCCACTAACAATTACAGCATCCATGAGCACAAACCCAGAGAGATGTTTATTTAGGGGGAACTCCTAATTCAGAAATATTTCAAAATAATGTTCCTGAACATAAGAAATGCTAGGAAGCCAGAAGACCAAGTCAGGCATTGGGATGCATGTCTGAAATCCCTAACTTAAGAGGTGGGGGCAAAAGATCAGGCATTCTTCAGCCTAGGCTAAATGAGACCTTGTCAAAACAAAACAAGACAAAAGTCAAGTAATTCTCAGTATCACTGTTCTTAAATAATAAAGTATAAACATAAATTATATAAACTTACAAGTTTTCATCAACCAATGCAAAAAATATCCCCTCATAATACCTGGAATTTCAGTATGCAATAGTTAGAAGATATTCACACTAGAGAATTATGAATACAAGCCAGGTATGGTGGTTCACAGCTATAATCCAGTACTCAGAAGGCAGAAACATGAGGATCTCTGAGTTAGAGGCCAGTCTGATCTACATAGTGAGTTCCAGGCCAGCTAGGGCTACATAGTAGCACCTTGTCTCAAAATGAATAAATAAACAAGTAATAATATATAGGCATATTGTGGTGGCTTACCATGATGCAGGTGTACGTAAGTGAATTGGTCATGAGTTTGAGGGCAGCCTGGGGTACATAGTCAATCCCAAGCCAGACTGGGCTGCAGAGTAAGATCCTATCTCACAAAATATACTAAAATATAAGATATATAATGGATAATTCATTCAGTATTTGGGACATGCACTAAAAACTGATTCAATTCTGGAATTCACAGGTACCTGACCATCTTGTATTCTATTTACTCTACAAGTTTAAACAAATGCTTGGCTCATCCATGGTCAAAATACAACTGCCCCTGTTGTAGCTCTGGTCTCACCCCTTATGGGAGATGCTAATTCATCTCTCATGCCATCATTTCCCCCAACTTGCCTGCAGAGCAGTTACTGTTTTAGGGGGGGTTGTTTTTTGTTTCTTTGTGTATTGTTGATGTTGTTTTGATGGGGTTTACTGGGTAGCCCTGGATAGCCTGGAACTTGCTATGAAGACCAGGCTAAAATTAAACTCACAGTGATCTGCCTGGCTTCTTTTTCCTGAGTGTTGTGATTAAAGCGATACACCACCATGCCCAGCCAATTAGTTCTTCTTGAAGGCATCAGAGATAAGATGGAAACAGGATAAATACAGGGGTTTCACTATATTATATCATATATATATTATATCATATATATTGTATATATTTATATTATAATATATATTATTCTCTCTATATACTATATATACTACATATAGTGTAATATATACATATATATATATACACATATACACATATACATATATTATGGCCTTATGTTTCTGGAAGGGGTGTGGTAGAAGTAGAGCATCCTTGTAGAGAGTTCTGTGCATTCTGGCAGGGGCTATCCAGTCTGGTGCTTTGCATGTAGCTGACTGGTTACACTGGCTAGTAATCAGGTGGGGTCATCCTGCACTTTCCTTGGCTGAACCTGCTATACAGCTTTCTCAACCAGGTGATGCCTAGCTATGATCCCACCACAGCGCATATGTACCCATTTACAGATGTATTAAAAACATCCAACAAGAGTTACATAGAACAGTAAGGTTCTATGATGTCCCAGGAGATGTTCTTTAGTAGAAGTGGACCCAGAGATGGTAAGAAGAACAGAGAGGAAAGCTATGTTATAGAAGGAGTTGGGGATTGAGCAAGACACAGGGAGAGGCCAAGAAGACCCAGGTTTACTAGTCAGGGTATAATCAGACGTAGAAAAGCCCAGGCAGAGTTGGGGACAATTTTAACATTTACAGTTGACAATGAGGTAGGACCCTGAGCACCAGGCATATTGCTCCCACAGCCCCACACTCAGACCCAGTCCTTCCCACACCAAGTCCTTTGGCTCTAGGTCTGCATCAAAGACCTGGAAGAAGCAAAGGCCAGGGACTCTAGACCTGCTCAGGCCAGGGTCCACAGCTGGCCATGGTTGCTGCAGTGCACACAAGACCTTCAGAGACTGCTTGACTCTCCATATTCTTTTGGGAACAGAGTATGTACACCCTCTGAGAAACTGTTCACCCTGGCTGTCATCATATTCCCCCTGCCAGTTCCCCCTGGCCAGATGGTGGGAGGTTGCAGGCCTCCCCTGTCTCCAAGACAAGGGACAGTCTACTTCAAGGACAATGGGATGGATACACCCAGAACACAAGGCCCCCACCCAGTGAAGATTGGCTGGTGATGATTTCCGGTAGCAGGTCCCAACAAGCTGCAGCTGGCTTTGAGAAATGAAGGAAAAATGTTCCCAGGTGAGTAGAAGCGGTTCTTGGCAGCCCTGACTGCACAGCCTCTGCTCTAACCCCTTACCTCCTGTGTGTGGCCCAGCCCTATGTAGGGCTACTGGGACTGCCTGCATTCTAAGAAGAATGTTGCAGCCAGTCCCTCTGGGCTCCCTGAATGTTAAGTAGTGTCCACAGTGCTTGCTCAACTCAAAATGGGTCAGAAGCATAGTTGGGGGGATGAGGGGCTATGCCTCTGCCAGCTACCCCATCCCTTGTGCTGGTTACTTTTTATCAATTTGATACAAATGAGGATCATCTAAAAAGAGGGAAACTCAGTTGAGAAAATGCCCCCATCAGATTGATCTCTAGGCAAGTTTGTGAGGGCATTATCTTGATTGATGATTCATATTGAAGGGCCCAGCCCACTGTGGGGTGCTGTTATCCCCAGGGCAGATGGTCCTGAGCTGTATAAGAAAGCAAGTTGGGAAAGCCAGTAAGCAGTGTTCCTACTTGGTCTCTGCCTCAGTAGCTGCTTTGAGTTCCTGCCTTGGCTTCTCGAGGCAATGACAGTAACCTGTAAGTCAAATAAACTCTTTCTCCTTAAGCTGATTTTGGTCACCACAGCAATAGAAAGCAAACTAGGATATCTTGTCATGGTCTACATCTCCTCTCCTTCAGTTTTCAGCATCAATCTTGACCAAGTGAGCTTGGTCAGGACAGCAGGGCCAGGCTTGGCCAAATGTCCTCTGCTTTCCCCACTGCAGAGGCATCCTGGTGATAGAGGTGCATGGAAGGAGATAGAAGACAAGTTCGTTTGCCTTTGTAGTTTGGGCAACATCCACCAGGCCAGTCACAGGCAGTTACTGAAAGCAGACCTCAATCACCTTCCAGAACACCACATTTGCCCACACATGAAGAAGCTGGAGGGCACCTGGCTAGGGCCTGGGAGCAAGATCAAGGTGGGATCCACCCAGGGTCAGAGGCCTCTACATCCTCTAGGGCTAAATGGGAGGCTGGGTGGAGGAAGTCAAGCAGGAGAAACAAGCTCCTGAGTTGCTCTGCCCAGTTACTCAGACAAGGAAACACAGGAAACATGGAATGTTCTCACTAGGGCCCAAAGCAGTGGGCAGGGACAATCTCAGAACACCACCTCCCCATCTCTGGGAAGCTACTGGTGCCTCTGAGGGCTGGTTGCATGGAAAGAAATCCAGTGTGAAATAGTGAGAAACCCAAGTGCTAAGTCTGGGGCAACTTTGCATGCCCAACAGATTCCTTAGTCTCACTTCTGTGTATTTTCCTTCTCTGCCTCAGGAAGCTACCAGACCACTGGTCTACTCGCTGGCACCTGGGGGACTGAAGACATGGTCTTGTAGAAGCCCACCCTAAAACTCCAGGCCACTACCATAAAAAGTGAAAGCACTGGTCAGTTCCTGTGATTCTGAAAAAGGCCCACCATAGTCAGACTCTCACTGTCCCCCTCTGTTCCTGTGCTGCGCCCCACAGAGATCCTCCTGCCTGCACACAAGTTGTGACTGTCTTTTCCATATTGTTTGTTTTTAAATTGACATAGTAAAAATACTACAGTAGAAAAACTGAAAGGCTCACATGGAGGAAACAGGCCTTAAGAGTTTCTCTGTCCCATCACTCCCACCCCAGCCAGGGTCCATCCGAGGTCTGGCTTCCAGTGCGTACCTATCCCATGTTCTCTTACCCTTTACTTTTTCTGCTAAAGACTGAATTCCCAGCTGTGCAGGATGCAGATCTGCCTCTTACACAACAGCCTCACCCACACCCATGGGGCAGTTATGGTTATGTCACTGCTGTCACTGGACTCCAAATTCACTGTTTAGGCATCATTATGACTAGGCCATGGTTATTAGACCCACCCCTTGTTGGTGATTTGGTGAGACACTGACTCCTGGCTTGCAGAGATATTCATTTTTGGCAATCACATTCCCTTGCCACACTGCTGGACTGTTGGCTACACCAGAATCCTTTTAAGTGACTATTAGCAGACAAGGAGGAGAGGGGACAAAACTTCAGGGCCAGAAGTAAAGAAATGAAGATGATTGTGGCTGACACCAGCTGCCCTCAACTGAAATAAGGACTGTGCTAAACTCAGTAAGAAGGGTTGCAAGTGGGATCATTCAGAGACCAGAGGCCCATGTGATACAGTGGTTATGACAGAATCCCTGAAGGGCCACTCCTGGAGAAAAATATCCCACCAGCAAGGGAGGATGATCTGAACATGTATCCCAGCCTGTGCTGTGGAGAAATCCAAATACCCTTGAGGTGCATCATGCCAAGCTTCTGTGTTCTTGGCTCTTGCCATTTAAAATCCTTCTACCTCTGTGGCCCAGAACCCACAGAACCCTGAAAAGAGCAAAAAAACAGTCACAGTTTGGCAGCCCAGCTGTGGGTCTCACAAAAAAAAAAAAAAAAAAAAAAAAAAAAATCCCTCCCAGGCATAAAAGATTCCCACAGATAGAACAATATTGAGAATGTGCTCGTAGTACATAAAGATAAGACAGAAAAGCAATCTACCAGCAGATCTAACAAACCAAAAAATTAATTCCCTGAGAAGCTTAGGTGATAGTGTAGGGCTTTAAGGAAGTGTATACCTGTTTAAATTATTACAGTGGAAAAGAGGGAAATGGACTCCAGACAGTACTGCAAAAGCAAGATAGATTTGGAAAGGAGAAATAAAGCGAATAAAATAAAAATCTCAGCACATATGTTAATGGCAGAATAGATGCAGCCTCATTTACAGTAGGGCCAGGGCAGCTCAGCCACTAGAATGTGCAGTCCCTGTTGAGATAGAGACCACAGGTTGGAGCATGAGGGACCAGAAAGTGGGACTAAGAACAGCAAGTCCAGATTCAAAGGAGTTCTCAGCTGAAAATCATTTTCCTTAGAATGTTGAAGGCAATGATCTCTTATTCCTGGCTTTTATGTCGTTCTACAAGACAGATACATTGGATTCCTGTGTTAACACCCTCCTGGTCCCTCCTGGAAGCATGAAGGTCAGCATCCCCCCAAAGGCAATGCATTGAGAGGGTGTTCTCACTTGCTCTAACCTTCAGTTTGGGGAGCAATCTCCTTTCTGTAACTCCCATATTGCAGATATTTTGCATTCTAACATAACTCTCATTTTCTTCATCTTCCCTCTCCCAAATTCTACCTTTTTTGCTATATATTTTTGCTATATATTCTTTCTGTGAAAATTGCTTCTTTAAAAACATTTATTATTATTGTTGTTGTTGTTGTTGCTTTTTGTTGTTGTTGATGATGATGGGATAGATCATAACCTCCAGTTATTAACTAAAATAAATTCTTTCTCCCATAAATTGCTTTTATCTGAGTACTTTGTCAGAGCAAATGGAAAGGAAACCATGACACTGTGAAGCCTTCTACCGCCATCAGTGAAGGTGTCTTCCATCTCTTCAGCAGATGCAGCTCTCTTCCTCCCTCCCATCTCCATTCTCACAGCCAGCTTCTTTTTACCTGTGATTCCTCCATTCAACTTCGTCATCGTTTTAGGAAGACCAGCTAAAGCTGGCACTTCAGCAAATCCTTACCTGGAGCTGGCTCGGTCTCCAAACTCAGAGATGCTGTGCATGGGTATGTAGCCAGTACATGGCTACCATGTATCATTGATGGCCCCAGAATCACCCCCATCTCCATTTCTTGCTTAATTTGTCCTTTCCTAGCAGGAAGATGGGGTCCTTGCTTGTCCCTCTCAGTGCAGAGAATGCAAGGGTCCTTGTATAACCTCCAGGGAAGATGGAAAAAACCTCAGCCTGCAGCCCATGGAGGCTCACTGTCCTTTCCTGTAAGGGCCACCTCCCACCAACCACACCTGTCACACCAGCCACACCTGCAGCCTCAGCTGCCACCTCACAGAACCTTGTTTTTCCAGTGGCCCAGCTGTTCCTGGCAGTGACTCCAGGAGGAAGAGGAGATCATGAAGAGACCTCACTTTTCTGGGTTGCCACAGAGGAAAGGCTTGCTGAAGGCTCCAGGCTCTGTTCCAAGAGGCTACATCTTTAGACATTATAATGTAAAACTGAAGAGGGGGCACTTCTCTCTTCACCTCGAGTTGCTAGGCCAGTAATGGGTTTATACCTTTCAATACATGTAAACTCTATGACAATGAGCAGAGAAAACACCCATCTGAAGCCTTCTCTGTCTCCTTTCTCCTTGATCCAGCATCAGAGGGGCTTTTTGTTCAAGCTTCCTTGCTTAGCATGCAGATATTTTTACGAGATAGCGATGGCCTTTGGGCAGGGAACAGCTCACAGCTTACTGCCTTCTTGGTGACCCAGGACAACTATCCAGCAAGCTCTAGAATGTTATCACTTCCAGAACTAGCTGCAGTGGAGTGTGAGGATTGTTCATCATAGCAATCCTGTTTATGCCACCCTTTCAGGCAGAAAAGTTCTCCACTGGACTGAGCAGTAGGCAACACTGAAGTTGTGGGAACCCAGATGAAAGTTCTAGTAATCGGGAATGCTGGAACTATTGGTGGATGGATTATTGGTGAAGGCCTTGGTCTAACAAAACTCAGAAATCTATATACGGCACAGATGGGAATCCGCAAAGCACCCTCCCTGATCTCTCTAAGAGTGTAGCAGCGAGGACACTCTACTCAGTGGGAGCAGCACTTGGATCAGAATTTTTCAACAACATTCTCTGCCAATTTTCTTGGGGAGAAAAAAAAAAAAAAAAGGCTGCTCCTAGTAGGAGGGCTATATGGCAAGCCTGTTTTGCCTCAGCCAGTGCAAGCAGTAAGTGCTCAAGCTGTCCAACTTAGGGAACACTGAGCACTAAGGGATAATGGAGTTTGGCCCATTGGCTAAACAGGAAGCTGTGACTGTGTACCAACACCAGTGAAAATAAACAGGGAGATAGGAACACAGTATTGAGTCTGTTGTGTGATAGTCAAAACTGGTGAACCTAACCCACCATGAGGAGGGTCAGACCTACAGTCCTACATGTACCACAAAATGTAAAGGTTATGCAAGACAAGAAGCCTGGAACTGAGCACAGAAGAAAATTGAAGATGTGATAACTAAACCCAAGGAATTGGATGGAATCCAGGTCCCCCAAGGTTAAGAAGAGCCACTTCTGCTATCTTGAGGTCACCAGTAAAATTTTAAAAGGATTTATGGACTAGACAGCACGCTGCTAACTTCCTGATTCTGATGGCCGTTAGAAAATTGAAGTCCTTGGTTTTGAGGAAATATACACTGAAGGACTGAAAAGTAACTGGGCATACTATCTGCAAGCTACTCTAAGGGGTGGTGGGTGGATGGGTAAAGAGGATGGACAGCTGGGTAGACAAGTGGGTAGTTGGAAGGTTGAGTATAGTGGTGGTGGTGGGTTGATGGACAGTTGGATGGAAAGGTAGTGGCTAAGAAAAGCATAGTCAGGAAAATTATACAATTCCATTTAACTGAACAAGAAACCCAGAGTCGATGTGAAATTATAATAGATACAATCTGAAAGTGTTTCAGATGTAAAGTTAACATGAGAATAGTAAATAATTAAAAAGAAATGCAAACATTGATGCTAGGAACTTCTCCCGACCAGTTCTGGTACATCTAAGAAAGACAGATGATGCCCTGGGTCATCCTCTACTTCCCAAATCTCCCAGGCCCTGTGTTGTATCATATGAAATATCTCCAAACCCCATGTTACTACCCAGACCTCAAGTTTTCAAGAAGCAAATGATTAGAGCTTATTGATAAGAAATAATAGTCTGTGAATTCCAGAAGTAGGTGAGTCCTTTATTGACATCAAACAGATCTCCTATGGTCTCCATGTTTTACCCAAGAGCCGGAGATAGTGAAGACAAATTGAGGCATATTAAAACATAGCCAGCTCCACTACTTCCTGTCATGAAAAAGTATTCTGTCTGTGATTCATGTCAAAGTACACAGTATATTAATATCATTCTGTGCCACACACCATACATGTGTTTGCACACAGGTTATTTCTACAGTGACAATGTTCAGAATACAAATGGGGAAGGTACAACAAAAGGCTATCAAATCTGACTCCTCAGAGTACAACCATCTCCATCTCTGGCCACATTCATCTACTGAAGCTGGAACATAGCAGGAGTCACCACAGGGCAAGTCAGCAAAGCCCTTGGCACAAACCATCACTTCACCAAAAGAGCCTGAAAGAGTGAATTGTTTGACTAAACAATTTTTAGTATAAAACCCATTTACAAAGAATTTTCCTGTAACATACATTCATACATATATATATATACATGGCTCTGATGTTTTAGGTGAGAACTCAGCAGGGAAAGTGGGGGAAGAGGCATGGTGGCCTAGACATCAAAACTAAAAACAAAAACCAAATGAAACAGCATTTTCATGCTCGTAAGGCTGTTCAGTGTTAGGACCAGCCCTGTGGTTTTATAGTCATTCCCTTTCTAGACTCCTTCAGCCAGATCCTTGGAGGTCTCAAGCAAAGCTACCATGTATAAGAACCCATTATGCCCCAGAGACAGATACTCTGCCCATCACAATGAGAAGACAAAGGACACTGCCCTTCCCATATCTCTACTAAAGATGCCATGCTCCAAGCAAGCACAAGAGGCTTGCTCTGGGACAGAGAGGATATTCTTGCATAGGCTTTGTCATAAAAGGCCTGCATCAGCAGCCAATCAATACCACAGAGACATGACACCAACCTAGCCCCATCTGACATCAGACACTTTGGCTACAGGTCAGTAGCTGGTGGTAGCTTCTGCCCCGACACAGCTACTCTTGCCTTGTCCATTAGCCTCTGCTTGGTCAGTGTATGGGCAGGCCACCAACACGGTGAGCAGTGTCCCAGGACCATACTGTCCCCATGAGGAAACAAGGATGGACCAGAAGAAGCCTACACAGAGCCCTGGTTCTGTGGTAGCAAGCTAGGTCTTGTTGCGTCGGAGCAGTGTGGCAGCAGAACTCTGGCCTCCTTGAAACTTGAGACTCTGCAAGTTGATGTGTGCTCCATGTTTGAGCAATGTCTCCACAGTCTGTGAATGCCTGCCCTGAGCAGCCAGGTGCAGTGCACTGAGGCCCTGCTCATCAGACAGGTCAATGAGGTCAGCACTGACCAGCTCTTCCACCACCTCTGAGTGTCCACGGGCAGCAGCCAGGTGCAGTGCTGTCTGATTCAGGGGCCCCCGAGCCAGTACATCAGCCTTCTCCTCTTTGAGCAGCTTGACAGTAGCCAGGTGTCCATTCCGGGCTGCCAGGTGCAGAGCAGTATAACCCTCTGAGGTCAAAGCCTCCTTGCCAGCACCACGATGCAAGAGTAGCCTGGCAGTACTAGTGTGTCCAGTCTCTGCAGCAACGTGCAGAGGTGTCTGTGCCTGTAGGCTGCAGATGTTAATGTCAGAGCACAGGTCAATGAGGATGCGAGCTACACGGTAGTGCCCCCTCTGAGCGGCCAGGTGCAGGGGTGTCCTCCCATCTAGTGTCTGGGCATTCACACTTACCCCAGGCTGCTTGGCTAGCAGCTTAACAATGGGCAGGTGGCCCTGCCAGGCAGCATAGTGCAGAGGCAACCAGGCATCCTTTCCCTGCAGGCCCACGTCCACACCACGGCGGAGCAGGGTTCGCACAATGTTCTCCTGTCCATGCTGGCAGGCTACATGCATGGGCGTTCGGCCCTCGAAGTCCACCTCGTTGACAGAGGCATTCCTCTCTAGTAGCAGCCTTGTGCTGGCCTCATCCCCATTTTGGGCTGCAAAGTGCAGGGCAGTCCACTGGTCTTCATCCTTGGCATTGACACTGATCTTCCGGGCCAGCAGTAGCTCCACAATTCCGCGCCCCCTCCGCTCCACAGCCATATGCAGTGGTGTAGAGCCCTTCCTGTTGGTCAGGTTGGGGTTGGCATTGTTAAGCAGCAGCCACTTGACACACTCCTCCTGTCCGGCCTCCACAGCCAGGTGCAGCAGGCTGGCACTGCTGTCCAGAACCAAGTCCACATCTTGGGGCTGTAGGATCTTCATCAGCTTGCTGGTGTCCCCTGACACAATGGCATCCACTAGCTTCTTCTTCTGGATGTCTGTGGGGCCTAGGTCTGCAGGGAGAGGAGAGACAATGTCAGAGATCAAAGTGAGGCAACCACTATAGAATGTGGGCTTCTAAGGCTTGGGGGCTGAGGTCAGATGAATCACACCTCTAGAGACTCTGAACAAGGACATTTAGGGTACATACTTTATTTGCACATCTTTAAGCATCTATATTGGGTAGTGCAGTTGATGTCTCCAAAGTGTTCCTCTGTTGATTTGAAGAATAAAACCACTCTAGCTTTTCCAGGGTTGGGAAAGTCCTCCCCAGCATCAGTAGATTGCTGACACTCATTTAAAGAGAGGTGCACCAGAAAGGAAAGCCAGACAGGAACACAACCTGCCCAAAGACTTAGATAGACCTGCAATACACTAGCCTCTACTGGCCTATAGAGCTGGTTCCGGGAACTTTAAGGAACACAGACTCAAAGTGGCACCTCTGTTATGGGGACATCACATGGGGTGTTTCTGAAATGATTCTCAAAACTAGAACACACTGCTCTGTATTCACAATGGAATTTCTATTGAACCTGAAAATCCACTGCATTATTGGAAATCCTGACTCCCATAAATAGACTTTCCCTCTGCAGGTGGAACATTCTCTAGGCTGTTTCTTCAGAGCAGTGGAGGACCCTGCCTGATATTCAAATACTGCATTCTTTTTTCTTTGTTGTTTTGAAACAGGGTCTCTCTGTGTAGTCTTGGCTTCCCTGGAACCTGCTTTGTAGATCAGGCTGACCTCAAACTCCCAGAGATTCTCCTGTTTCTGCCTCCCAAGTGCTTGGATTAAGGACGTACACCACCATGACTGGCTTAAACACTACATTCTTATAGGGTGGTAGTCATCTCTCAGGCATGAGGACAAGGCATCACCAGAGAGAGTTAAGTCTGAAGAGAAGATTTTAGAACACATTTCCCCATGGCAGAAAGTGACACTTCTGTGGCTGCTGTGAACTTAGCTCTGACTGTCCTTTCTGACTTTGTTGTCCACTGCTTGGCTAGAATCAACCCAGTCCTCTCTACCTATCTTTGCAAGGCATTTCCTTAACCTCCAATGCTACCAGAAAAATTCTTGCAGACTGATAAGATCTCAAGTCTTTGCAGTCATCTGCACTTGGCCTCCCTCATGATACAGTCCAAATTGAAATGTATGTGCCTCACAGAGGAGCCATAGCACTCCAGGTGTTGGCATCATAGGACACTCAACCCAGCTTGATGGGTATCCATAAACACAAGAGCTTGGGGTAGGGGTTATCTAGAAGTGTCTGAGTATGAGGCATAAGGCTGGCAAAAGTAAAGTCCTCAAGTTGCAGGCCTGAGACCAACCTCTGCCCCAGGGCTGACTCGGCCAGGTAACATGGCCTATCTTCCTCGAACGTTAGACACCCAACAGAACCACACTACTGATGTGGGAACTTCTGGATCTGTGTTCTGAGCACAAACTATGATGACACCAAAAACTCATTAGAGAAAACAGAAAGAAGACAAGAATGACCAGGGTAAGAGACCCCATATCGTAGCTGCTCAGACTCTAATACAACTCACAAGAGAACCCTGTGCAAGCTCACCAGTGCTCACAGACACTCACCGCCTGTCGAAGCTTCCCGCTCAAATGACAGTGACAGTGATCCTCTGGAGGAAAAGGCTGAGTCCACTGAGGACACCCCTGAGAGCCTCTTGCCACTGCTGGACGATGGAAGCTTGCATTCAGAGGAACTTCGGCTGAGCTCCTCAGGGCCTTCAAGAGTCTGGGAGATCCCAGAGTCCAACTGTGACAGCAACTCGGAGAGACTGCAGTCATTATTGAAGGGGGGAGCAGAGGCATGCTTGAGGCGTGAGGACTCAGGCCTGGCCTGCAAAGATGGAAAGGGTAGTAGTGGGGACTCTGCTCCTCTAGCCTCCATGTCAGAGCACAGAGAACAAGACAGGGGGACCAAAAACTATTAGATGGAGGTCCCATAGTTATGCACTATCATGGACAAATAGCATCAAGAAGCTCTAAGACTCAGGGCTGCAAAGAAATCTCATGGACTTTCCTGGCAGAAAGACACTGTAAGAATAACAACTTCACAAAAATGGAAAAGTCTAACTACTTCATGATGCTGCCACCCACTAGACAGGGGGCACTGTCTAGGCCACAGGCAGTCCATGGCTAAGCTGTGAGAGCACAGTACAGGTAAGGCCAGACCCGGTCTACCCAAGACAGGCAGCCCAACAAGAAAGGAAAGCAGTTAGGCTGGGGCTCTCCCTTGCTCTGACAAAGCTTCAGACTTCTCAGGTATGTCAGGCTGGCTTGGGGCTATGGGAACAAGGGTACTGGGAGGCGGGGGATACAGTTCTGGTTGCTTCAAGAAAAGAAGATTTCTAGTAACTAAGTCTGAGAATTGCTCACTCTTTCTGAGCCCTCCTCCCTTTGGGAACCACTGCCTAACTGTGCTTGCCACCTGTGCACTAAGTCATGTCTACTTGCTGGCTACCAACATATCAGAGGTAAATTCTATTCCCTTTATTGCTGTCAGGAGAATCTTTGTCCCCAATTCTTACCTGTCCCACAGCTGTTCTCCTCAGGAGAAGCTGTCCAATGCCAGAGAAATCACCCCCATCCCTTACCACTTCCAATCCTTACAATGGAGTTCCCTGCTTCAATCAATCATTACCCTAGAGGCATTCAGCTAGCACTGGCCTTTGGAGCTTCTCACCGCTTCTGAGTAACCACATATACTTGTAACACAAACCATTTATGAGCAGACTGTGCTCAGATCCTTAAGCCCCACCCACCAAGGACCCAGGAGGATGAAGGGCCATCTGCCCTTCATAGTTCTACCTACACTTATCAGTCTCCATTGTGCTGAGCAGATGGGGGACCCCCATGGGACCTAAACTTCTGGAAGGAGATGTAAGACAGGCTCAGAGGGAAATGGGGAGGAATTTTCAAAAAAGGTGTTGGATTAGAAAATCCCACCATAAATGGAACCCTGAAGATGCCTGTCAGAGACACTTACCTCACTCTTGGGCTCTGGAGAACTTTTCTCACCCGGCTCATGAGCCAGGTCTTTCACCTCCTCATCAGGTTTTTCACAAAGGTCTTCAGTTTCACAGGTAATTTCTTTGAGAGAGAAAACAAAAAGGCTGTCATTCAGATATACTCCTACATAATTCTATGGGGATAGAGGCAGTGACACCCCAGTCTTGACCAGCAGAGGACATGCCCAGTACCACTGTCAGTTTGTAGAAGACACCACAGGCATCACTAGAAGACAACCAACCCACCATCCTGAGTGTCTGGGCAACTTCCTGCAAGATCTCATCAGGATCAAAACAGGTCTTTCTTAGTAACCTGCCAGATACAAAGGGTTAAAGCTATCAGGGCTGGCAGGTGAATCCCATCTACTCATGTCTCCCCAGATTCATGTGAAAGGCAACTCTATCAGGTTCACTTTTTTATCCCAAAGGTACATTTGTCCATGAGGACAAGACCCTAAGAGAAGTGAAAGAAAATTGCAGGCCTTTAGCCACCTCCAGCTGCCTAAATACACACCACTGTACCTGAACTTGAAATCCAGGATTCTCTCTGGAAGCAAATGCAGCCTATTAGGAGAGTAGGTGGACACTGGGTCTGACTGTCTAGTTCTAACAACCCATCCTAGTCCTCAGTATTGGGCCAACCTGTTACTGTGGACTTATTTCATCCCTGTCTCTACACACATTGTTCCCCCACCTAAGCTTGGCCCTCAACCCTGTCCTGGTCACCAACTCCATGGCCTGTGACACTGTAAAAGCCATCACATAGCAATGATGAGTCAGGGAAGGGCACTCACCTTGGAAGGTGGGCCGCACCTGCGGGTCTGCATGCCAGCACCGTATCATGAGCCCTATCAGGCTGGCACAGGCACGTGGCCGGGGTCTGCAGATGGGTGGCAGCTCTGGGCGGTGGCCCTTCACCACTTTCATCATGATGTGCAGGATGTTCTTCTCATCTGCAAAGGAGAAACGATGTCAAGACTTTGAGGAGCAGGAGATGGCTCTTCACTCAGATGTATGGACAAGTGCTGGGGACATGTTGTGACATGCCCATCACCTAGGACACTACCAAACCTGGTAGTTTCCCTTTCTTTAATCCATATCCTTATAGGACATAACATTCTCTGTTTTTCTCAGTTTTACAAACTCATGGGCACAGACTCTGCCATTATTATTACCAACCCTAATCAGGAAGGGCTCAAGAGGAACTCTCAGTGGGTGACCTTTGGCTCATCTTAAACTATATGGCCCATCAGCCACTTGTTCCCATGGGCATTTCCCCACCCCTGCATTCCAAGCACACCCTGTGGAGCAGCAGGCACCCATTGGCAGGTATGGAAAATTGGCCCACAGTCACTATCCGCTGCCAGGTCCACACTGACGCTTTGTTCACTTTCCCGTTAAGTCTTATGCAATGCCTATCTCTTCAGTATCTGTAGGTTACATCCATGATAACCCAGAAAGCTTTCCAAATGCAGTGAGAGTCAAGAGAACATCTACAACATTTTTTGCTGCTAAAGCAAGCTTGATGGGGTCTACATGGCATCTGAGAAACTCTGCTCCCTGATTCCCGTAGTTAGCAGCCAACAGAGACTGAAGGCCTAGAACCTTGATGCATTACACACCTGACTCAAAAGTCACTGCTATTAGACAATTTCATATCCAACAGGTAAGCTGTCATGCTGAAAAGAATTCAGTATGTGGACCTCCATGGTGAGGAACACAGTTAAAAGAAAAGCAATGGGGGAAAAGACCGGAGAGATGGCTCAATGGTTAAGAACACTGGCTACTCTTGCAGATGACCCTGGTTCAGTTCCCAGCACCCACATGGCAGCTCAAAACTGCCTGTAACTCTTAACTCTAGGGAATTCAATGCCCTCTTCTGACCGCCAGAGACTCCTGCAAACATGCAGTCCACAGGCATTACTCGGGCAAACACAAATACACATACTGAACCCAGGACCTCATATATACTGAGCATGATCTCTATTTTCAAATATCTTTGGTCATACCCCACAGTATGAATAGCCAGAAATGTCATAAAAGAAAAGAGACTTTTCTCTTCCCAATGCAGCTAAAAATGACTTAAATTTTATAAACTTGAGTAGATATGGTAGAACTTCTGGAGAGGGGCCAACCATATGAATGTGCTTACTGCTATTCAGTGTGTTTAGAATGATTAACGCAGTAGATTCTGTCATGTGTGTTCTACACCATTTGTTTTTGAAAGGGAGGGAAGAAGGAAGGTGAAGGAAGGGTATCTTGTTATATAGACTTTTAACAGCACAAAACACTAAGCAGCATCAAAGAATAAAGCTTCATATGGTCTGATGGTCCCATAATTGACTGTCCTTAAGTTAGGAACACAGCAGAAGGGCCAAGCCTGAATGTACTATCAAAATAAACTTGATGAATGGGGATGAAAGACCATGCAAGTGTTTTGTCAACCTCTTGCAAAAAGCTGGCTGCAGGGTGGGTGTAAGGCATCTGCCCTAAGGACAGGCCAAATGTCTTGAAGCCCTGGGGTCCCAGCCCAGTCAAGTACAAACCAGAGGCACTATGGAAGGGCTGAGACGGTTCAAGCACATGCCCACTGTCTTCATGCAAGGTCACTTACCTGCAAATGGCTTCTTCTGTGTAAGCACACCCCAGATCACTATGGCAAAGCTGAAAGAGAAACTAGGTATCAGTTGGTTCTGTAGCCTCAGGTTTGATAAGAGTTTCCAAGCTCTGAGCTGCCATTTCACAGGGGCATAGACCAAGTACTCAGACATCTAGGGGCACTTCTGTCTCTTGTTCTTCTCTGCCTTGGCTTCAAACCTTTAAATCCAAATATTCCTCTAAGAGGCCCGGGGGACTTCATCAGAGAGTAGCTAACGAAAATGTATAGAAAGTACTAAGAAGCAACAAGCTGAGCCTGAGATCCTCTCAGCTACTGGCAGACAAATGTTTAAATAAGTAAATTTTTCTAGGTGCATTGGAAAAAAAAAAAAAAAAAAAAAGACTGAAAAATTGAGTCTAACTCATTAACTGGAAAAATCAGGTTCAAAAGTTAAAGCCAACATTAAAATAAACAAAGTACTTGACTATTCCCAAACTCTGCAAGCTCTGACTAGTCCCCAGAGGGCCATGCCCAGTGGAACTCACTGCTCAAAAGCCCAACACTGGCACACTGGCTTCTGTCAAACCAGTTAGCTGGGCCTGGTGACAAAAGACAGAGCTGGCTGCTCTGATCCTTTCTTTTCCAAAAGGTTGTTGGAATAGGACCCCCACAATCTGAGGAGGAAAGGGAGGTAGTTCTTAAGTACTCAAATCCCAGATGTCAGATCCCTGATGGTTAGAAAAAAGCCAGCATTAACCAGGAACTCAGAAGCAGGTTCCCCTTTAACAAAAGGAGCTGTTTCCCTTATCACTAGCAGAAGGGACATTTGGACATCTGTGATGCCTATTAGCATACCAAAGCTCATGCTGGCCTCCAGGCTCCTTCAGTACTCTAAGTACCTACTACACATTTTAAAGCCCATGCTGGCATCCTGGCTCTTCTTGCCTCCCCCTACCCTAACTTGTCCAGATCTTTCGCCTCAGCCACTCATTCTCCTTATAACCTTGCTATGTTCCCTCTTTGCCTTCCTCTCTTGACCTGACTCTGTCTCTCCGTCTGACACTTTCTCTCCTCCATTCTCTCTCTCTCCCCCTCTCTCCTACTCTCACCCACTCTCTCACTCTCTCCCACTCTCACACTCTCTTTCCCACTCTCTCCCTCTCTCTCCTACTCTCTTTCCCGTTCGCTCGCTCTCCTACTCTCACTCTCTCCCACTCTCTCCCTCTCTCCCGCTCGCTCGCTCTCCTACTCTCACTCTTTCCCACTCTCTCCCTCTCTCTCCTACTCTCTCTCCCGCTCACTCGCTCTCCTACTCTCACTCTCTCCCACTCTCTCACTCTACTCCAAATTCTCTTCTGGCCAGGTCCAGTTTGTGGGCCATGTTCAGAATGCTACTTTCTCTCTCTACTCTGGGATCTTCCAGATGCCTCTGGCTGCTCTCTCTCATATCTACAATTTTTTTTTTTTTTTTTAAATCTTCCCTTTAACCATACCATGGAGCAACCAAGGTGCCAGTTTATACACTGGGGACTTAGGATGTGAACCAATGTCCCTCTTTCAGAGGCAAGTGACCAAAAAGTGAGTTGCTCACTTTGGTATTCAGAGGAGTGTGAGCTTTGAAGAGAGCAAACCCATACACCTATGGCTCTGCGGGCTATTCAAAGCAGCAGGTTCTTCTGACAGACAAGTAATAAAACCCATGTTTCATGAAAATGCTGTATCATATCCAAGCACTGGGCTAGTAACTGCTTTTTCTAACTACTGCCTAGCACCAGCCAGGAACAACCTCTTTGTCAGCCAGCATCACCCACAGGAAAGAAAAGTCTTTCATGCACCTGCGGAGCAGGTACCCACCAGCTAAAATCCCCAAGTCCAACAGGCATACACCATTTGCACATGCATCAAACCCCAAGGCTGAATGGTACCCCAGAGCCTTTCTGGAAACTGCTGCTAGGGCAGGAAGCAATGGCGAGGCTTAGAGCTCTTAGTCTGGCACATAGGGCATGGTGACATATCACACACCTGTATACATCATGTTTGGTGTCAAACAACCGGCTCTTCTCACGAATTCGTTCTGGAGGGAGATAGGCGATTGTGCCAAACAGGCCATCCATGCTGAGGTCATGAGAGTGGGACATACCATTGCACTTGGCCAGCCCAAAGTCAGAAATCTGTAAAAGCAATCCACAGAAGGCACGTCAGCCTTAAAGAGCCAGAAGAGGCTGTGGTACATTTCCCTCTGCCACAGACCACCCTGTCTCTAAGCACAGGGATGCAGAAGGGCCAAGCCTGGATGTACCATCCATATAAACTTGATGAATGGGGAAGACACCATGCTTAAAGAATGAAATTCAGTTGGAGAAAGAACTCAAAAAGAATGACAGCCAGCCCTGCTTCTGAAAGGCTTCACATCCACCCTGGTGGCTGATGGTCACAGTCAGCATGAAGGAAGGGAAAAACAGCCTTTAGCTTTCAGGCAAAGGGAACCACGTGACAGGCTAGGGCATCTATCATCTGTCGTCAGTCCGGTTATGCAACCTTCCAGCTGGGGCAGCTACAAGTGCCAGCAGGTCCTTTAAAGCGCAACACGCCTTCAGAGAGCTTTAGAGTGAGCAAAACACACGCCTCATCACCTTCCGGGCTCACTCGTCTACTCCAGACATGGCGTCCCCTCCCTTGGTGATGAAGTCACTGTTGGGACCCCATCTCTACTTCCAGAATTCATGGGGGAGGCAGGTTCCCCACTGCTAAAGGTGTCCTTGCAACTAAGACCTGCAGGCAGCTCTGGGAATCTTCCTTTTCTCCCCATGCCACCACATCTTGGTGCAAACCAGATGCTTTGAAGCACTGTGTATTTGTAAGATCCAATTCAGCACCAAGCAGCCTTCCAGTGCACATATAAATGGCCCTTCTCTAGTCTCCTTCAAGGTTGATGTGGTTTTAACCCTTTTAATTCACTCCTGGGCTCATCTTCAAACACACCCTGGCAGTAACAGGAAATGGGCTGAGTCAGGATTCTTGTTTCTAGACTAGCCATACCCACATGAGGGGATCCCACGGTCTAGTGTCATCAATGCCGAATCAGGAAAAGCGCACTTCTATTTGTTTTCAGCTTTTTGCCAGTGACTAACTTTTCTGGTAATAGCCCAGCACCACACAAAAGCAGCTTTTGCAGCTCCTTTCAGGGTGGCCTCGGCATCCCAGCTTAGGGACAAAGTCCCTTCGTGCTAATGAAACACCTTCTCATCATGGCTCCATGGCTTCCAGCCTAGCCATCCAGCTGACACTGTAAGAATTACAACTGCCATCAATCAGCCAGAAGGGACAACGGCCTGCAAGAGAATGTCAACCCAGAATTTGTCAAGGGCAGCCCTTAATTCCTCAATGAACAAGCATTCAGTGCCTGTTGTATACGAGGTCTGAGAAAACACCTAGATCAGTCAGCAACCAGACCTATAAAAGACAATCTACTAGTGACAAACTAGGTACCAGGACATCACTTTGTACTCCCAAAGGAGTGCTGTGTGTGTGAACCCTCACCCTCACCCATCTAGATAGCAACCCAGAAGTAAAGTGTTTTTACTCCACTTCTCAGCAAAGAGACAGAGCTGGGGGTGTTGTGTCCTTGTCCCAACTACTGGCTGCACTCCCAAGGATAACACTTGGAAGAGGATAGTACTGTGTCCCCTCAGAAGCACACCACAGCTCTCCCAAACACCCACACACCTCTCAGAAGAGGAGGGCAACATACAAGGGAATGAAACATTAAACATTGGCTGCAGCTAGGGCAGTACCTAGGGACTCTACAGAGACCCTGGGTAGAGTGACTTGGGCTACACCAGACCCATGGCCCCCAAGATGGTGCTGGGTATATAGCACCCTGGTTAAGCATCCCTGGTTAAGGCACATGTGATGCAGCCAGCTCCCAATCAGTAGTTCTTAAAGACACAGGAGCCTTCATATACCACCCTCCACCCAGTACTGCCTGCTGCTTCCCTTACCCCCTTCTCAAATGCCCAGAGTTTTATGTGATTTTTCTGGGTTTCCTTCCACCTCAAGTCTACTCTCCCCCGTACTTGCATGCCCTGCTGCATACAGAACCAAAGCCTGCCCTCTATGAAGGCTGGCCCCAGGTATGCCAGGAGCTGTCTGCACAGTCTACCTTCACAAACCACTCTGGCTTTCTGTGACTGTGGTGTGTAAGAGGGTTTTCCTGAGCATGTCGTATATGCACGGTAGTGGGTTGTCAAGATCTCTGGAAGCTATTGTTTCAACCTCTGCTCTAGACCTGCAGCCTCTAAGCAACTATACTGCTCCTCCGCTCTGTGGTGAGACCCTGACCCAGGGTATGGACTTGCTATTATTTTCCTTTTCTGGTTTAGGTTTCATATATAAGAGCAATGATTTTATGCCCACTGAGCCCATAGGACCTGTTCTGCCCAGGAAGAATGGAAGCCAAGCTCTCCCAGCCACAAGGAAAAAGAACCCAAGAAACTCAGGTCACAAGAAGATGCTGGAAGCCACCTTAGAGCTGGCTCACACCAAGTTGTGTGATATGCTGTCACACTTTTCAGGATGTAAAGGCCATGACTGGGCAACATCTACCTAAGTCACAACTCATAGCAACTGTACAGAGTGGAAATCAATTTCTCTGCCTGGCTGAGTCTGAGTCTACGAGTAGCTTCACACAAGACACACAGGTTACTGTGTGCTGAGTCAAGCTGAGTGTCATGATGAGCCTCCTAAAAGTCAGGCCAGCAGGGTGGGTCTGGGAATGTTATACAAGCAGACATATCTCAGTGACATAGACTGGGGACACTGTTCCTCATGTGAACACTGCTTGCTCCAGGGCCCTCTGTCCCTCTCCCTCACTCTGTCCATATGCTTTCTTGCACACAGAGGAAGGGAGGTTGTGACCAATACCGTGGGCCCATGATCTATCTGGGCTCCCCAAGGCCAATATGCATGTCATATGAGAAAAGTCCATGACAGGTACTGCCCTTGGTGTTGAAGCAGAGGTGTTCAGAGGAAAAACATGTCCAAAGCCATACAACCTGGTGCAAACTGTCAATACTTATATCTAGGCACATAGCACCTGTTTCCTGTATCACTCTTCACACTCTATTTTATAAATTTCCTAAGAAACAAAGTATCAAATCTTGTAGACCTCACATCAATGACTGCCCACAGCCTCCTACCAGAGGTCAAACAGATGAACAAGCCCTCTTCATAGTCCGTGTCTAGAATACAGCACCTATTCCACAGTCCTAGAACACTGAGGAAAACCAGGTTCCATTATCAGAGGACACAAAGTCTACCACTTCACAACCCAACTTCTGATGTGATTTCTCAAGACAATAAGCCTAGGACCCTTAAGTCCCTGATCTGCTTCAGGGTGCTCAGAACCTAGAACATGCCAGGATATAGGGGAGACTCCCATGGGTTTACAGGGGTCACTCTTCCAGGTATCTATCATATTCACTTCAAGTGTGACCAGCTGGGTTCTCCAGTAGCTCTTACAGTGAAAAAAGGCCCTGGCTTCAAGTTCTCTGCTCCAGGGACAATCACTTCCTTTCTCAGGCTCTATTCCAGAATCCCAGACCATCTAGACAGAGCCCTTCCTAAGGCATCCAGCATTGGTTGCCCACTCCCCAGGGCACATGCTGTCCCTCCCTACCTTGACATGGTAGTGGGCATCCAGCAGGATGTTCGCTGGCTTCAGGTCTAGGTGCAGCAGTGGTGGAGACATGCAATGCAGGAAGTTCATGCCCACAGCTGTCTCATGCACGATGCGGAAGCGCAGGTCCCAAGGCAATGGCTCTGAGGCCAGCAGTTTCTCCAGGGAGCCTGTCTCCATGTACTCCATGACCAAGCCAACAGGTTCCTGGCATATACCATACACAGGTAGAATGTAGCGGAACTTGGCCATTTCCATCTTCTTAGCTTCCTCCAGAAGTTCCATGCGCTCCCTGAAAAAGTTCATAGATGTGAGGGCATGCAGCTGTCACCTAGCTGGACAAAGAGCCACTGGCTAGGATACAACCAGTGGTAAATGCACAGGAGTACAAAGTTCACTGTCATAGAATTAAACCCAACTCTGCACTGAGAGGATAGAGCCTAGCAGTTATCTAGATACCTACAGGTGACATCATGTCCCTTGTCTGGATGGAAAACTGCTAGCTCCAAGGACCTTTACTCTCTTCTTCTTTTTAATCCCAACTCTTTCACTAACCAGTTACTCCTGGATCTAATCTTGAATGAGCCTATAGCAAAAGTTAACCAAAGGCCACATACAGCTGGCCACACTTTCTACTGATTACACAGTAGTTATCCATATTCCTCTAACTACCCATAAGTGGACAACACAGAGGCATTCCATTTGTAGCCATCGCTACCATCTACACCCAGGACAATGTCATCATCACCAACAAACTGTACCCATTAATCACCCACCAGACCCCACATTCTCCTGTTTCTGAATCCGGGTACCCCAAATGAGTGGAATCATCTCTACCATTCTTTCATGTCTGCCTTACTTCATAAAGTGTTTTCAAAACCCATTTATATTGTTGCACACATCCAAGTTTTATTTGTGCAGCCAAGCAATGGTATAGGAATATACTACATCCTGCTAATCCACCCTCATGGCTATGGACAAGACTGCTTGTACTTATTAGGTTTTTTTTTTTTTTTTTTTTTTTTTTTGACAACTTGACGTATCTGGAGTCATCTGAAAAGGAACCTCAATTGAGAAAATGATCCCATCATATTAGCCCGTAGGCAAGTCTGTGGAGGTGTTTTCTTAATTCAAGATTGATATACAAGGGGCCAAGGCCACTGTCCGCAGATGGCCCTGGATTGCATAAGACAGCAGGCTAAACCATAGCGAGGAAACTAGGAAGCAGTGTTCCTCCATAGCTTCCGCTTCAGCTTCTGCCTCCAGGTTCCTCCCTGACTTTCCTTTATGACATTCTGTAACCTTTAAGGTGAAATAAACCTTTTCTTCTCAAGTTTCTTTTGGTTAGTACTTTATCACAGCAACAGAAAGCAAGCCGTTCTTCCTGTTTGCTCCTGAAAATAATGTCTCTAGAGCTTTCGTGTTAGTTCTTCTGGGTATCGGCCCAGAAGCAGAGCTGCTAGATCATGTGGCAGGTTTATGCCTAATGTCTAGAGAAGCTGTGGTGTTGCTGTCCACAGCTTGCTACTTCCTAGCCAATGACCTTCCACTGGGGCTGTCTACTCACATATGTAGGCACAGTCTGTGGCAGAGACAGTTGCAGCATGAGCTGCACTTACCAGCCATGGCCAAAGGTTAATTCCATGATGTTTGTACAGATGACAATTGCTGTGTAATGGTCTGTGCCAATAACATGGGTCAAAAGTCTCAGTGTACACTCAAGGTAAAAGGTCCCATACCAAGAGGGTATGCCTGAGCTACATAGGATCTGGGTCAACGTTTCTCCACATACACACAAGAAGGTACTCAGGAGGCTGGGAAGAGGTTCTCATGCCAGGGCTACAAAATCTGCTTTCTAGTAATAGAAGAACTCCCTAAAGGAAACTTCTAGAACTACTCCTAGAGAGACCTGTGTGGAGCTGGGGACTGGGTAACCTTGGTGTCCACACATAGGCCTGGTAGGCTGAGGTGCCTTAGTGCCTCCCCAGAAGGCAGACAGAGTAACCTGAGACTCACTGAGTCTTCATTAGTCTCCCATAAAGGCTCTTCTGGGTCTAAAGTGGCTGTTGGGAAACGTGCTGGAGGACCCAGAATGGTGCCACTTCCTAACCTGACCCCCCTCTGAAACTATAGGAGGCTTCCAGGCTTCCCTGGCCTCATACAAGAAGGACAAAGACAGGCAAGCAGAGCTGCGTGAGCACCAAAAGCACAGCAAAAAGCATCATACTCTGGCAGGTGAAACTGCCACAAGTTCTGAGGGTTGAAGAGTTTAGCCCTTTGCCAACCAGTGCCAATCCTACCTGTATGTAGCTAGAGCTTACTCCTCATGAGTACACACTTTGAACCTATTACTGGAGTGACAGGCAACAGACCCCTGGCTAAAACGAAGCATCTGAAATGAGTCACTAAATGACTTCAGAATAGAGTCTAGCATGGTGTGCTGTCCCAGCCTTCTGGAGACAGTGCCGAAAGCAGCCAGTCAGTCACAGGAGAACAGGCCCAGCCGTGAGATACCTGGAATGGGTGGACAAATATCCTCACACCAGGATCTTGTCCATTGCTCCCTTCCTCATTGGAAGGCTCCAAGAGTCTGGCCCCAACAGGAGGCAGAACCCTGAGCACCATGCTTGCCTTGGACAGCGACAGTTTAGAACAGACTGGAAGACTCCCAGCCCTGTTTGGGTGTTCCACAAGTATCTGAAAAACAGGCCAGTAAAGAGCTAGATACCCAGGTCAAGCATTAACAAAATAAAGCTGGTACTTGAAGGAGAAGATAGTATTTCTTGGGCTGGGTTCCTTTCTCCCCAGGGGAAGGCAGGAGCTAAGGACCTTCCTGCTTAGTCCCCATACGCAGCATCAGAGACCTACTATCAGCTGTTGCTTGATCTTTTGTGTTAAGAATAAAAGTTATAATTTGTAATACACACACCCCCACCTCGTTCATTTTCTTCTATAATGTGGCCAGCTTGCACCTCCCAGTGAGTATCCTTCCTGCCCAGGTGATGGCCCTACAGAGTGTAGGGACCCATCACCAAGTGACCTGAGGAGGTATACCTGCCCATCTCCAGTCTAAGGAACTTACGTCTGCAGACTGGCTACATCACGGACCACTGTCCCCACTCTCTGGACATCTTTACCCAGCAAACCTAACCAATTTTTTTATTATCCCAAGGGTTTTAATGCACACAGCTAACCTCTGCTGGTAGATCTTGGTCCCCACTCCCAGCAGCCTCGATGGCAGAAAATGTCTAGTTCTACCTTCCTGCCACTCAAATTCAAGAAGTTCCCCCTCCTTGCCCCAGGTCCTTTCCAGAACACAAACCTCATTTAAAAAGAACAGGGCTATGGGGCTGCTAACCCCAGCACATTTACACACTCTACACAGCAGGCTGGAGGGAGCACATGACATCACCCCCTTGCCCTGGCCACATGCTTCAGGGCACTTAATTGGAAACTGGCCATTGTTTCCTGGGTCAAACATCAGTCATCTTCATGGTTGCATAACCAGAAAGGCTCAGGGCAGAAGGGACTAGCACTGAGGCAGAGTCCTGGGACATCCAGAAAAACCTTTCAAAGCTTTTGTTATCTAATATCCTATGAACTAAAACACTCACAGCATCATTCTGATGCTCTGGAGACATGCAGCCTGGGGCAACCTGAGGCCTGAAGTTCTAGCCTTGAGGTGTTATCAGGAGCACGCACTCTGGGCCTAAACTGGGCCAGCTCCCAGTCAGAGAGAGGCAGAAGGACTCCAGTATACATAAAATTTGTTTTATGTTGTTGGTTCTTATCATTTAAATACATCTTTCTCATAAGCAACATTTCTGATTAGTGTTGATAACATAGAAAGAACTGTACACTTGTAATCCTGACTATTGTTCTAAAACCTTGAAGGATTTTCCATCTTGTCCCTAGCCTGGATGCCTGGGTGGGGCAAGGATCATAGGTGGCAAGCCCAGGGCATGCTTCTGGTTGCCGTTCCGTTCCATTCTGTTCTTTCTGCTCACAAGGGACGAAGTTTCTGGGCCACAGAACCCACTGACTCAGGTTCTTTAAAACACAACTTGATCTTTGCTTCTGCACAGTGCAGGAAGTTACAATCTCATCTCCTCTGCCCCTAGAATAGGGATGGTAATTCAGCCTCTGAGGAGGAAGAGAAAAGATACCTCTGCCCCACTCTCATCCCTGTTTTGGGGCTCCATTTAGAAAATCTGGGCCCAAACAGGCAAAGTTAGGGTTACAATTTCTAAAGACATTTTTTATTTTAGCATAGCTGGCTACTGAACCCAGAACCCCGACACATGCCAGGCAAGGCCCTAACCATGAAGCTATAGCCCCCACTTCCCTCCAAGTTTTTTGTTTTTGTTTTTTTTGCCCAGACTGACCTTAAACTCATGTCAATCCTCCTGTCTCAACTTCCTGATTACTGAGATGAGAGTCTAAGATACTTTTCAAAAGCATTTACAATAATTCACACACTTGCAGCCCATTTACACCTACCACGTCTGGTCTCCCACCAAGGGAGGGAACTGGTGTACAGAGGAATGTCAGGGGTAGCTAACACCCATCACTTCTGGAAGGTCTGCCTCCCAGCTCTAGAAATTACTGAAAAAGGGAGAGAGAACCTAAGACCAGCTGTGAATGAGCCTGATGCCTGCAGGCAAAAGGGGGGTTGAGGAGGACTCAGCAACAGCTGCCAGGGAACCTGGGAAGCATTGCTGGGAGAAGAGTATTTCAGCCTCTCTGCTAGGCTCCTGCGCACCGATCCAATTAAGTTCCCAGGAGCCTTAGAGGGGTTCCCACACTGCTATTTTTAAAACTGACAAGAATCAGGCTTGTCCAATTGTCAGCTTTGTAGTTACAAACCTAGGGTTTGCTCGGGCTCGTCCCAACGAGCTGAGGCCCAACTCTGCATTAGCAGTTCTTGGGCCCCTGTGCCAGGGACTTTGTTTTTCTGAGTTCCTCTTAGCTGGGAGTAGGGAGAGGCATAGGGCCCCTAGGTCATTTTGTTCTAAGATTGCCAGGACTATTCTCCTGTACTTGTGATCTCCCAAGAGAGAGCCAGCCAGGGAAGATGGCCCTCTCCCCAAAGCCAGGGAACAGAACCCTCCTAAGACACCTGACCCCAGGAAGAAGAGAAATCAATGAATGGGGAGGTCACTTGTGAATTATGCTGAGGTCCTCTAAAGTGTCCCCACCTTGGCAAAAAGTTTTTATAAATGCCCCAGACCTGATAAGGCCCCATCTTCACTGAACAGAAATGGAGGGTCACAAACAAAAGGATGGGGCCTGGGCAGCTTCTGGGGAGCCAAGACACACACACACACACACACACACACACACCACACACACACACACACACACACACACACACACACACACACACACACACACACACACACACACACACACACCCTGAAGGGTGAACAGCCTGGCTAGTAAAAATGGAACTGGCCTACAGCTGTGGCTAAAGTGACACCCCCACCCCCAACCCCAGCCAGCAAGTAAAGGCCATAAATGACAGCAGTAAGCTAGCTTTGCAGAAGAGGTAGATGTTAGCTGGCCAGGATGTCATTAGGATGACTCCACCCTCACAAATCAGCTTTGAACACTACTTCCAGGACCCCTGGGAAGCACCACAATGGACCCTCCTTAGAGGTAATGTTAGCAGGGCTTTATCAAGAGGCCCACAGAGGGAAGGCTGTTTGCTCCTGGCAAAGTATGGCTGGCTTTTTTTTTTTTTTTTAAAGACAAGGTCTTTCTGCATCAATGGTTCTCAACCTGTGGGTTATGACCCCTTTGGGGGCCACATATCAGATATCCTGCACATCAGATACTTACATTATGAATCATAACAGTAGCAAAATTACAGTTATGAAATAGCAACAAAATAATTTTATGGCTGGGGGTTACCACAACATGAGGAACTGGATTAAAGGGTCACAGCATTAGGAAGGTTGAGAACCACTGTTCTACATAGTCCTGATAGTTCTGGAACTCACTATGTAGACAAGGCTGGCCTCAAACTTATAGAGATTCACCTGCCTCTACTTCCTGAGTGCTGGGATTAAAGGCCACCATGCCCAGCTTATTTACAAGGAAGCAAAAACAAACTTGATCCTCCCTTCGGAGTTAATGGAAGGGGGCCTGTCAAACATCTGGACAGAAAAAGACCCCTCAAAAGCTTTAACTTCAGGAAACACGATACACCTAAAGGCATGTTAAAGAGATGGAGGGAATAACTACCCTCTTAATGAAATGTAAGTGTGATGCCTGGGAAGCCCCTCCCTTAGGGAAGCTACTTGCAGACCCTCACTGCTAAGCCTGTATGCTTTTCAGTTTTTCTTTTCTCTTTTCCTAGCACCCTTTTTGGTATACTGGCCAAAACCCTAAGCCTGCTCACTCTGATACTCTGGGCATATTCCCACACTGTCTGAAGTCCTTCCTTTCTCACTCACCCCTTCCCCACCTAGCTTCCTGAGGTCTACTATGAAGCCTTCCTGCCTGACCTCTCAGAAAGCAGACTTTTTCTTTTTCTTTTGTGTCCCCACTGCCAAGACTGACTGCTTGTTGGCCTTGTTGTTTTCTCTCAAACCTCAAAAAAAGGTTCCTTCAAGTCCATGTTTAAATCCTCTTATCTCTGAGGTTAAGATCCTACAAATAAGACTTCATGTCCTCTGGCTGGGGATGGGGGGGGAGGGCTGCACACAAAGCCCCTGGGAAAATTCTGTTTCTACTTCTAGGTAACACCTAGCAAAGGAAGGCAAGGCAGACTACAGCATAATAGCCCAGGGAAAGTCAGCCTCCCTCAACAGCTATTTCAAGCTTCAGAAGCAACCTGGCTAGCCCCCAGGGCAACAGGCCCCTCAGGCAGAGCAGAACAAAGTGAATTCCTAAGCATTTCCCAGTCGAAAAACTTTGTGACTTCCTAACACCATAGAGAGCTTAAACACTTAACCTGTCCTGGGTGGGAGAAGTCAATCCAACATACAAAAGAGCAAAGGCAGCCCTGACCTGGTGGCCAAGTACTTCCTGCTGGGTGCTGCTGACCTCTACCTGTCTGCTGACATGCCACCACCTGCCTGCTTCAGGCAGGGAAGAAAGGCCTTGCAATTAAAGGACAAACAGTTCAACACAGGCTCTCTGCAAGTGGAAAAACCCTGCCTTCCACCTGGGCACCCCCCAAAAAAGACCTGTGGTTGTTCGGCATATTAACCCCAGGACACCACACCTGGGGTAGTTCATATTTACCCTCCATTAATCAAATTCTGTCAAGTATTTGATGGTGAATAACATTCACTCTGCCTAGAAAACAATCCCACTAAGTCTCTGAGGGCATAAGAAACACCCACTCAGAGGTTTTATTGTTGTTGTTGTTGTTTTGTTTTGTTTACCTTTGAAAGACTGTGGGCTGCTATTCAAAAATGGTTTGGATTTCACCAAAATAACCATAGTGCTAGTGCCTGAAGGGTTCCCAGAGTTGGAGTCGGGGAGGGTTTACACAGCATGGTGAGCTGGTAGTGATGTTAAGACACTAGTTCCCACTGTGCCACAATTTCTAAGAAAAACTGGGTGATAGCAAAAGGCAAGCAAGCAAGCAAACACAAACACCGGATAGCTCTGATAGAGTCTCCAGGCTAGTGATGAGGCATGAAGGGAGAAGACTGAGGTCTCATCCTCAAACCATCCTCCTTATTACCACCCAGGCAGCCATAGTCACCACTCCAAAAGTAACGTTGGAGTTCAGAGTTCCCGTGGCTTAAGGCTTGTCCTGCAGGCAGCTCAATGGAGTTTAAGAGGTATCTCTGGGTAAAATGCAAACACCACCACCATGTCAGCTTGGTTAAAGAATAAGTCAAATGCCGTTCGGAAGCTCATACATAACCTATCACTATCCAACGTAAACAGTGAAATCTGGAGAAAATACTTTTGAAGAACTGCTCTGCACCTCACCTCCAAATTCACTCACAAACCACAATTGTCATAGAATTTACCGGGGACTGCTCTGAGTCCTTTCCTATCGTTGGAACAATCCGCTAGGAGGGACAAAGAAAGGCCCAAGGTGCCCGGAGCCACCTGTCCAGTCAAAGAAAGACGTTCCCGGGGTTTCGGCCCCCACCCGAAGTCCCCAAAAACAAAGGTGTGCGGAAGAAAGCGGTGGGAGGAACCAGATCCCAGACCCACGCGGGACCCGGAGCCCTGTAAGCGGCTGTGCGCCGCGAACGCCTCGCCCGAACCCAGCCTGTGCTTCCGAACGAAATAATTACGGTCTTACACCAATTTGTGCTCCGACGAAAATTACTAAGTGGAACTGAATCTAACTCGTTCACAAAGCGCAGAGGCCCACACAGCAATTTCTCTAAGCCCGGAGCGGACCGCAGCGTTTGGTGGGTCCTGGACGAGTCCGACGCACCTCGCAGGGCTCAAGGCCATCGCTCCGGGCCAGCTCCGGATCCCAGAAGCTCTGGAGCTGCGAGGGACCGGTGGCCCGAGTGCCGCAAACTCTTTTTCCCGGTGCCTCACGTAGCGCGGGGCTCCCATCCCACCCGGCCCCGCCCGGGAGCTGACCTGTCGTCGACGTGCAGACTGGGCGAGCACTTGATCGCGAGCCACGTCTTCCAGTGCACGTGGCGCACCTTGTACACCTGCCCGAAGCCGCCCGAGCCCACCTTCTCCCAGCCTGCGAATTCGCCCGCGTCGAAGGTGCGCAGCAGCCCCAGCGCCCACCGGCCCCGGCCCTCGCCCTCCATCGTGTGTGAATTGCCACAGCCTGGCTCAACCGTGACCGCCCAGGTGTTCAGGTGCGCGCCCCGCCCGTTGACGTCACTTCCGACGCTAGCCCCATCCCGCCCCGCCGGCCCCCCTGGGCCCGCCCCCCAACGCCCTCAAGGGAGCGGCAGAGGGTGAGAGTCTAGCGCCGGGTGTTTCGGATCCACCGGGGGTCCGTGGAATCCCTGCGCTCCCTAGAGCGTGCGCTATGGCTGGGCAACTTCTCACTGCAGTTGTAATACGTACCTAGTTCTCTTCTCACAGTACTGCCACTCTGCAAAACACAACAAAGTATAGTCTCTAATTGGGACATGGACTTAGATCCGGGCTTGCTCAGGTTTCCCAGGTTATGCGCATCTTCGTTTGCGAACGTTAAATCCTACATAATGTTATCGTCTGGGTCAGTTCGTGTACCCGACACCAGTGGAGAAACAGAATATTCTGCCTTCCTGGGAGCCTTTTGTAACTGCACTCTTACGTCCTGGCAATTGCTAATCTTTTTTTCTCTCCTCCATCCGCCTCCACCCCTTACCCCACCCCCACTCCCGGAAAACAGTTGTTTATATTAGAGAGTTATACAGTATCCAACCTTTGGGACTGGTTTTCCACTTCTCTCGCGTCTTGTTTTTTCACCAAACTCTTCATAGGAGGTAACTGGTTCTTTAAAATTCAATCACCCCTGCCCCATAGCTCAAGCCTGTAAATCACAGTTCTGAGGAGACTGAGGCAGGGGGAATCACCTCACGTTTGAGATCAGCCTGGGCTTTAATGTGAGACCTTGTTTTAAAAACAAACAAATATCCCTTCATTATGGAAAACAGTGACCTTTTAAAGGTAAATAGATGGCTGGAAAAGGAAGGATAATGGACCTGTTCATCTTTGGGAAAATTCAGCTTTGGGAAGATAGCCGGGTCAGAGGTGGAAGTGCCTGCTGGTGAGTTCTCTACCTTTATGAAACACTCCTGCCCGCTGTTTAATAGCGGTGAGGAATAGCTTAAGGGTGAGCTATTCCTCACCAAAGCAAGGTGAAAACTGGGCCTGCTGGGAGAAGAGGAGGCAGTGTTGTGAGGATAATACCATTTCAAGTCACACCTGGTAACTGAACCTTCTCCCCTGAGCCTCATCTCCCAGCTGGCTTCCCAGTGGAGGTGTCCACAGTCCCAGCCCCACATGCTTGCTTGAGGTTGGGGGTGGGGTTGGGGGTAGGGGTCTCCTGGGAGCTATAGGCACCGCCTTCCTTTTCCACTAATTTCTGAGTCCAAGGCAGCAGATAGCTATTTAAAACTGATCTTTAGCGAATATACCTAATGTATAAGCTAACCCTTTAAGAATAATTGGGGTTTTTCAATGGATAAAAATAACTTGAAAGTAAACAAAGTCATTATTTTGGTAAGGAAAAAAACTGACTAGAAAATGAGTCATGGCACCCGTTTCCGGGGTACAGCTCCAGGTATCTTTCTCTCCACGTTTCTAGTCTTACCCTGTCTGCTCAACATCAGGGAGGAAGGGGGTGACTAACAGCCCGTAGCAGTCAAGTAATAAAACACTCCAATCTCATTTATTTAATCATCTATGTGCTTCACTCAACAAATATTTATGGAGTGTCTGCTGCAGGCTCCATATGGAAACTGGAGCCCAGGGAGACGAAAACAGCCAGCCCACTTAGGGACCCAAGTCACAGCATGGAACTGGCTTCTTTTCTTTTCCAGAGATGTCACTAAGTTTAGCCCTCCCTGCTGCCAGTCTGCTAATCTGTAAAGAGGGAACTAAATTCCTGGCTAGAACTTCTCTAGAACACTTGCTGGCAGGTGACACCTCCAAGTGGGAAGATGAAGTTGCAAGTTAAATACACTGTGGGTCAAAATAAATGCACAGATTAGAAGAAAAATAGTAAGTGAGCAATAATGCAAGTTCTGTGCCCCCCAAACTGGGAGGTTGCTGTACTGAGGATTCCTGCTACATTAATGAATCTGAGAAAGGACCTGTGTGATCATATGAGGAAATCAGTGAGCTTAGATCCCAGCTGCAAAGCACTGCCACAGTGCATAAATAAGCCTTGAAAGGTCTTAGCAGGTGAGCTGGGAAAACATGAAGTTCAACTTCGAGGCTTGCTTATCAACTAGGACCTTGGGGTGGGTGGGGGTGCTGCTCACATATTCAAGCCCCTCACCTTACCAATGTTTATCCAACCCTTTAGTTATAAGAATGCCAAAGTTGGGGTTCTACCTACACCAAACTCGACAGTTTACTTAAGCAGGCGATACTTAGATATCTTAGATCTTGACGTGAACTCTTCTCCATCTGGCCCATTTATTACTAGGCCCAAACCAGTGAGGCTGGCAGAGGACCCTGAGGGGGGCAAGGGATTTGCCTTTGGCATTTTCACTGGAATTAAGCTTGTGGTCAACCTAGGCTATGTCTCCCAAAGCAAAGCAAAGCATTCAGGAACTCCTCCAACTAGACTGACCCACCTCCTTGGAGCCAGTGGAATTGTGGGGTTAGAGCCTCCCTGGAGCACCCTGAAGCCTTTGCTTTTAGCTAGCTCCTCAAGGGAGTCCTACTTGGGGACCCCCTGATGCCCAGGAGCTACTGTGTGTGCTCCCCATACCAGATTCACTCTACCTGAGACACCCAAGCCTGGTCATTTTTGTCTAGTGTTTCCAGACCCAAAGGAGTACCTGATGGTCTCATTTGTTAGGTAGTTAGAACCAAACAATTTTCTAAGCTATGGGAAAACAACCTGGCACTTCCTACAAACCTAAATCTCAAATTACCAGGTGACCCTACAATTCTATTTTTAGGTATATATCTTGTTTAAAAGGCTTATACCTTTTAAATAATTGTATATATCTTGTTTTTAGGTATATATCTTATTTTTAGGTCTAATACTTGTTTGAAAACAAGGATTTAAACTAAAATATAAGTATAATGTTCACAAAGGTGTTATCCATAGCAGCAAATAGTAACAACCTCCAAGCCCAGTAAATGCATGGGTAGATAAGTCAACCAGGGCATCTCCACACTGTGAAATAACTACGAAACCACTTAAAAGAGATAAATTCTAGTGCTGGAGAAAGGCTCAGTAAGTAAGCCCCTGACAACCTGAATTAGACTTCAGAACTGTGACCTGCATCTGTATTCCCAGTAACTGAGTGGCAGAGACAAGAGAATCACTCAGACACTCAGAGAAGCTCCTGGGCTAGCCGGGCTAGAGTACACATCACAGAAACAACAGAGACCCTGCCTCAGAAGCAAAGAGGAAGGAGAGAACCAACTCCCAAAAATAGTCATACCATGCCAGTGACATGGCATGTCTGCGTAGACACACACATACACACACACACACACACACACACACACACACACACAATTAATTTTTAAAAAATTAAAGAGTAAAGTTCTGATATGTGCCATATGGGTGACCTTCAAAGAAACAAGGTAAATGATAAGAGTCACATACTGAAAAAAAAAAAAACATGATTTGTGTGATCCATTTACATGACACATTCAGAGTAAATGAGCTCATAAGGGCAGGAAGTTGGTCCCTGCCAAGGGATGAAGAATGACAGGACTGAGGTTTCTGTCAGGTCAACGACCATGCTTTAGAATTAGAGAGCATAGCTGGGTGGTGATGGTTTATGCCTTTAATTCCAGCACTTGGGCGGCAGAGAAAGGCAGACTCTCTGAGTTTGAGGCCAGCCTGGTCTACAGAGTGGGTTCGGGACAGGCGGGGTACACAAGGAAATCATGCCTGGAAAAGCCAAAATATAAAAAATAAAAAAATAGAGACCATGTTGGGAGTTCATCTCTGTGAATGTTCCATTTGTGTTGCTTGTTCTTGAAGAGTTAATTTTATATTACGTAAACTTTACTAAACTACTAAAAACAATATACCCTAACTACTTAGTCAGGTATCACAAAATTAATCTGTATAAAATAAAGGAAGAGCTGCCTGCTGCTCAATGGAGAGCACTTGTCTTGCTTGTGTTCAACTCTGGACTGCATCTCTAACCCTGCAGAGAAGAAAACAAAAATTTGACTTGGGCCAGTGGTGATGCACACCTCTATCCTAGCTCTAGGAAAGTGGAGGCAGGAAGATCAGGAGTTCAAGGCCATCTCAGCTATGTTGTGAGTTTAGGGCCAGCCCAGGCTACATGAGACTTTGAAAAAATAAAAAACTTGGTAATTAATATTATTTCAGTAGGGCATGATGATATACACCTGGAATCCCAGCACTCTGAAACACAAGCAGGTGGATAACTGCCTGGCCTCCATAGCAAGCTCTAGTCCGGCCAGGACTTCATAGTGAGAGAGCTGCAGGCATCCTTTCTCCCAGCGTGGGAACCTCACTGGGCCTGCTCTTACCCCACATTAGTGTGCACTCATTCTATATCACAACAATCTCTGAAAACCCAACTATGCAAAGACATGACATCATCAAAAGGAATTCGTTAATACTGCCTGGCATGGTGTGGCATGCTTGCAATCCTGTATCCTAGCGCTCAGAAGATGGAAGAGGAAGATTAGACAGGACAACCAGGCAAGACCCTCATCTTCAAAACCAAATAAATATACAACAAACCCAAATCAAACAAGAAATTATCTCCACCTGAAGTTGAAGTGCCAAGTTCATATGTTTCTAACAGACTTAACTGGCTCCCTCCAAAATTTGAGCTATCCCACTGCCTTATGTGAGTTCTCTGTGCTGCCCTTCCCACAAGCCTGGGCTGTCCTCATCTGCCTGGATTACTCTGTTGCCTGCCAATACTTACATGTTTCCTTAGGCACCAATTGCCAGCTCTAGCTTCTCCTTCCTCTCTTGTTTATTTGCTGTTACCTTTTCCTTTCAAGTGACTTTGGAAATACTGGCCAGTTACTTCCCAAAGACTCACACCTCTGGAAGGCTTTCTTGAACTTACAGACCCCACTCTCACTGGGGCAGCAGAGAGCAGGCCCTGATACCCACCTCCACACACATCACATGGATGCTTAGGTCCCATTCAGGGAACTGAGCCTAGATTTTCCATAGTAGGAATACAAACCGTGGAGGCTAGAGCATGGTTCCAAAGACAGATGGACAGACAGACAGACAGGCATGGGCCATATAGGACATCAGTGAAAGGATGGAGAAAGCCCTAGAAACGTCAACCCAGTGTTATGATACCAAGATGAGCTGAGGAAAAATTAAACAAGCCTTCCACACCAGCCACTGTTACTTTGAGAGAAGGAGAAAGGGAAACGGGAATGATTCTGCAGGGAGGTGTGTGTGGGGGGTTGGTGACAATAGCTAATGAGATCGATGTGCTACCTACATGTGAGAGGAATCAAAGTGAGACAATGCAAGGGTATGTATGACCCCCAACCCCCATTTATAGGAGTACCCTAAAAGCCACTTTTCTTTCCAGGAAGCCAAGAAAGGACTGTAGTCTAATCTTCAGCTGGAAAAAGTCCAGCACAGGGTCCAAAACTTAGCTCAGTGGGCCAGCCAGTGTTGCATGCAGACTTCAGGCAAGCTACAGAGGGCAGATCCGCTGGATCCAATCTTAAGTGGTTCAGGGAACTTGGTTTCTTTTCACTAGTATAGAGTGCTAAGGTCTGAACTGGTCAAATGCTCTCTGAGGATGGCTGACTCCACTTCTTGGAGCTGGCAGCCCAGGAGGTGACCATGTGCCTTCTTGGTAGCCTCTGTGATGTTCTGATGACTGACCAGACAGACATACAGGAGAAAATTGATTGTCAGGCCTTTTCTCTGTGCCTTAAACTGGTTCTAGGGAATGGGTTATGGACCTGCTAAGGTCACAGAACAGAATCAAGCACACAGCAATGTACTTGTTTGTCCGTGGGTACAGAGATGCTGTTCAATAGGTAACATGAAATATTGCACACTTGCTGTCCAATGGGCTTTGGGTTGGATAACTCTGCCTGGCTGTAGGCTGATTTCGGTGTTTAGAGAATGTTTAAGGCTGACAAGGCCAAGCTGGGAGGGTAGGAGGGTATATTCACAATATGTTGATATTTTTTAATTTTCTGTGATTTCAATGGGACATATTCTCATAGTAAGGCAGGAGCATGTGTGATTATGTACATGTTACATGGACACATCTCCTATTAGTCCTGTTTTTCTAGAGAGTCCCAAGTGAACATGGGATCTTGAAGATTTTGTTTTGCTTGAACCACAATCCCTAGAAACAGAAGAACTCTTTATTTCCTAGACTTACTAGACTCTCTTGTATCTTGGGTTGGAGGCTGGTTTTTGTGTAGCCCAGGCTAGCTTCCAACACTCTCTGTACCAAGGATGACCTTGAACTTCTGATCCTGCCTCCATCTCCTGAATGCTCATTTTATAGGGAGCCACTACTTCTCCAGAATATTCAACTTCTTTGCAGCCTGTTTTGTAGTTGTTTTTCCTTTAAATTGGAAGTCAGTTTCTAAGCCCCAGCAAGGAAGCCTGTGGCTGCAGCTGCTGCTACAGTAGTACATCCTGTGCACAATGCAGAGACTATCACCCTCAGTTCCTCTAGACCATCTGCCAGAAAGCTGTCAAAAAGTAAACTTGAAGGCAATCTTCCGAGGCCGACCGACCACAGTGGTCAGCGCCATCAGAACCTGTGAGCAAGGTGGGAGCCGCCTCGCCGGAGTTGGTGTTGGTGCAGTGTTCCTCCCCCAACCTGCTGCTGTTCCAGGGAGGCGGTCCCAGCCTGCCCCAGCGTGAGTCACCTGCTGAGTCCTGAACACAGCAACTCTGCCAGCGGGGTCCTTCCTATCAATGCTCAGATCACACACCGGCAGCCAAGACTTTTCTCCTTAAGCCCTCTGTTTGGAAAAGAATGCTCTCAGGGTTCTGTTTCTCACACACGCCCCGTACAGCTCTGCCAAAGTCTCCAAGCCGTCCCCACCTGCCACCTGCGGGCTGTTGTGGGAACTGCAACCTGGCTGCTTGGCCTTCTATACTTAATGAACCTACTAAACTCCAGCCAGAGTCCTTAGTCACAAAAGCCCCCTGGGCTCCAGCGGACACAGATGTTGGTGGCCTGGCTACTAGATCTAGATCTCTTCTGTGCCTCAGTTACAACGCTGGACTCTATTTGGCTTATTGAGCATATGATGTACAGTTAGAACGGAAAATTCTCACTTTTTATTAGTGCTAATGTCTCCTTAACTTCTGGGTTGGTTTAGGTCCATTAGTTTTCCTCCTTGTTTGGAGCCTTGTCTAGTCTCTCATAAGGGTGGTAATCTTCAGTTGAAATCCAGGCATCTTAGTTTTGCTCTCTCGAGTCCTGGGTATTTCCTATTGGGTCTCAACTCCTTAAAAATACCTTATACTTGCATCTCTCCAGTCTGTCTTCTCCAGCACCTAGCTTCTCCCATGTGCCCATCTGTGTCCCAGATACCCTCTTCTCATAAGGATTTAGCCCCTGAAAGGCCCATATTAATCTAGTATGTCACAATAATGGTGTCAATGTTCCTTCCAAACTTGTGTAGAAAATTTTTGGCTTGGCAGTGGCATTGAGGAGCAGGGCCTTTAAGAGATGATCAGGTCAAGAGAGCTCTGCCCTTGGGAACAGATGAATGTGATCATAGTTGAGTGGATTTTTTATACCAGGACCTCACCCCATCCTATGATGCTGGGTGCTATGAAACACCCAGAGGCCCTTAGCAGAAGTGGCCCTTCCATTCTGGACTACGATCCCAATAAACTGTTAGCTTTGTTTATCTGTTTTTAAATCTTTACATCTGAAAAAGTCCTGTCTCAATAATCCCCTGACTTTCCTCAAAAATACAATTATACATCTGTTGGCACAGCTTTTGTCTCTATTTATGATCTTTCCAATTAACTTTTTACTAGAGTGTGTGTATGCTTATGCATGTGTTTGATGTGTAGTAAGGGTGTTTTTCATGCCACAGCATGTGGAAGTCAGGGCAACTTTAGCAAGTTGGTTCTCTCCTTCCACCATGTTTTTGAGGCAAGGTCTTTTTTGTTGTTTCTGCTGCTGTACTATGCGCTCCAGCCTTCAGGCTTCTTGAAGATCCTCCTGTCTCCACTGTTTGAACTTTCACACACACACAAATATATATTCCCATATATTATATTATTATATATCATATTTATTATATATGTACATATTTATTAAATATATATTTAATTATGTATACTTGGGGGGTGCCTGAGAATGCAGGTGCCTTTGGAGGCTTAAGACATTGGATTCCAGCCGGGCAGTGGTGGCGCACGCCTTTAATCCCAGCACTTGGGAGGCAGAGGCAGGTGGATTTCTGAGTTTGAGGCCAGCCTGGTCTACAGAGTGAATTCCATGACAGCCAAGGCTACACAGAGAAACCCTGTCTCGAAAAACCAAAACCAAAACAAAACAAAACAAAAAAACAAAAACAAAAACAAGACATTGGATTCCCCTGGATCTAGGGTTACAAGGGGGTGTGAACACCTTATTTCAGTGCTGAGAACTAAACTCAGTCTGTTGACTGTATGCTACATCTGGTTACTTAGTTCTTTAATATTAAGCTCATTTCTCACTTCTTTCCCTATATTGATCACTTATTTCTATCCATAAGCATTGGTGAGTTTTTAAAAAATTATTATTATTTTAAAACTCGTTGTGGTTGGAGAGGTGGTTCAGTGGTTAAAAGCATGTATACAGTGTGTATATATCCACACATGCAAACACTTACATGCATAAAATAAAAATAAATAAATCTTTTTTGAAAAGCTGGTTACTGTTTATTTTAAAGGCCAGCAAAAACACAACCAGCTTTCCTTTTTTTTTTTTTTTTTTTTAACAAATATTCTATTCCATTTTATTCTTTTTAAACATTTTCTTTTTTTTTTTTCTTTTTCTTTTTCTTGGTTTTTTGGATTTCTCAGTATAGCCCTGGCTGTCCTGGAACTCACTCAGAAATCCGCCTGCCTCTGCCTCCCAAGTGCTGGAATTAAAGGCATGCACCACAACTGCCCGGCTTCCATTTTATTTTTTAAAAAGAATTAAAGGCCAGATTGAACTTTCCTTGAGAAAGAGAGGCAGGTGGGGAGAGGGAAAAAAAGGGAGGGAGGGGAGAGAGAGGGAGACAGAGAGAAAGAATAAAAACCTTATGTTATAGCCCTTAAATACAACATAATAGTTTTTATTTTAAAAATTACAAAACCATTCAAACAAAAATAAAGAATAAAAATTATCATGCAAAAAGGCAAAAGAACTATATTTAAGAGGGGAAAAATAAAATTTAAAAATTTAAAAAGAAATGGTTACAGAGCAAAACTAGGCCTAGTGTTTATAACTAAGTAAAATGAACTCCTCAGAATCAGGGCTTTGAGCTGCCTCAACCTGCTGGTATCCTGACTCAGAAGCAGAATGCCTGTGCATGTGTGTGGTACGATCACTCCATCTGTCCTTATAGATGGCCCCAGAAGTACCTGCTTACCTATACCCTATGACAGCTTCTGGGATCAAATGAAAGAGATCTTAATGAAAATAATCTTTAAATGGTATTTCATCATACCTGTATTTATGATTTTCACCTCATTTGTAATCTAGAGATTAAACAAAGTTCAACATTATGTAAACAATCATTTTTAACTTGCCGAAAGCAAAGTCAGTATCCATCATTAAAAATGTGACTTGGGGTTAGAGAGATGGCTCAGTGCTTAAGAACACCAGCTGCTCTTCCAGAGGTCCTAAGTCCGATACCCAACAATCACATTCATGACCATCTATAATGTGATCTGATACCTTCTTCTGGCATGCAAGTATACATGCAGATAGAACACTTATAATAAATAAATAAATAAATAAATAAATAAAGAAAGAAAGAAAGAAAGAAAGAAAGAAAGAAAGAAAGAAAGTTTAAGAAAAAATGTGGCTCAAGAAACCAGGAATGGTGGTACATTTCTTTAATCCCAGCACTCTCAGGAGGCAGAGGTTGGTGGATCTCTGTTGAGTTTTAGATCAGCCTGTTGAGTTTCACAACAGCAAGGATTATGTAGATAAACCCTGTTCTCAAAAACAATGTGGCTCAAGTATAAATCTATCTAGCAGAAAGCAGAATATCCAGATATAACTTTAAAATATGAATCAAAGTTTTGAAACCTGTATTGTCCACGCCAGCCTGAAACTCTTTTCTGCCTCAGTGTCTTCTGTGCTAGGATTACATGTATAAGCCACTGTGCTTGGCTTTGTATTTTTTATCTAAAACTTTATCCTTAACCTACTTTCCTTCATTTTCTGTACTTCATTCTCTGCTTTTGTGCACATGGGTCAAGTGTGTAGGGCATGTACACATGGGTAGATGTTTTGCTTGTGTGTTTGCATGTGTGCACACAGGAATGTGCAGAAGATACTTTATACCAAACCTCAATGGGACAGTCTAAGGTGGATGAAACATTCTAGTGTGGTTCTCATCTTTCTCCCCCACTGCGTTTATCATCTGGAATACTGTCAGTATATGCACCTGTCTCTCTGGTGTGGATTTATTATGATGGACAACTCAATATGATTATTAATCAATGATTGAAAATTAACATCTGGGGGCTGGCTCAGGAGTTAAGAGCACTCACTGCTCTTGTAGAAGATTCTCAGCACCCATGTGGTGGTTCCAGACGTTAAATATTCTCTTCTAGTCTCTTCAAGCACCCAGGTATGCATGTGGTACATAGACATACATACAAGCAAAACCCATGCATTTACATAAAATAAAATAAATATTTTTCAAAACATTAACACTTAACAAACCAACAAAACTAAAGTCCATACCTATATTTGCTAAACATTTTAAATATGTACATGATGAAACCATTAATTTGCTACATTTTTGGTACATTTGTAAAGATGTACTTACCTTCTGTGGGAATAATCTTTGTCTGCAACTAGCCAGTATATGTGTACAATTCTGAAAATGCACAACAGGGAGGTGCCTACATGAGAAGCAGGCCAGAGAATTCTAGCTGGGTAAATATTGACATGGTTGGTGCCTGCAGGAGTGAACACATCCTCCAGATGGGACACACCCCAGGTGTCCAGTATAGGTGGCTGGCTGCTATAAGCCCTGTGTGGGATGCTTTGAGTCTATTACATTAAAAGCTGCCCAGTTACTCTCTGGAACTTGTGCTAAGACTAGGACACTTATAGCGAAGATTTATAGCAGTGCCAACTATAAACACTTCCTAACTCTAAAATAGACATGGTAACTTCGGACCACTTTTTCATCTGTTCTTGACACTTAGCTAGAACAAAAGTCATCCCAAGAGCCATTGGCTTTGCTGCCTAGGGGACAGCTGGGGGCTTGACTAGAAAAAAACTTGAAGGGAGCCCAAAGCAATGTGAGTTGTTTTGTCTCAGGAGTTTGAGTCTTTAATTTGTAAAAACAAAAACAAATAAAAAGAAAAACCTGTGTGGTTTTGTTCTGTTCGGTTTTAAATTTTATTGTTTATACAGAGGTTCAGGTTAGCTTTGTAGTTGTGGCAATCCTCCTGTCTCAGTCTCCCCAGTGCTGAGACTATAGGTATGTATCACCATGCCTGCTTGATTTTTTCTCAGCAGTGAGTATCGAAGCTTTTGGACTTTCCTATTGTTGTATTTTGTTTTTTAAGAAAAAGCGAACTATTTTGTCATTCTTCTTTTCAACTTTGTTAGAGTACAATCAAGTTGGTTAGTTAGCATAGATGGTTAAATAACAATAGAGTCTTTTTATATCTCTGCAAAGCAGTGTGTATTTATTGGAAAGACAAAATGAGGCCTCATTCCCAGTTCTACCTTGGCTTCCCACCCAGACTTCCTGGTGTTTCCAGTAACATTAGCAAGCATCTACTTAGGAATGAAATTAATTTTGTCAGTATGCTGTGGTTAGGTAAAAGAGTTTTTAAAAATTTAATATACATTCCATTGACAATCTATGTAAGATAAAAGTATGTAAGAATGATGTCCACAGACCCAGTGAAGGTCCAGCACAGCTAGGACAGATCTGGTTAAAATCCAAGAATAACCCAGCAAACAAAACTTTCTGAAAACAAATTCCCCAGCATACTTCAACCTGGACTCCAGTTTACCAACATCAGACACTCACCTGAAAAGACAAAGTCAATATTAAAGATAAAGTCTATTCTGAAATCTTAAGTTTAAAATGTACAAGCACATGTGGGTGTGGGTGCACACAGGCGTGCACACACACAAATGAGAGAGAGAGAGAGAGAGAGAGAGAGAGAGAGAGAGAATGAATATAAGGGTGTAAGGGAAGGGGAGGAGAGAATAAAACATGTTTTCTTACTCTGGCCACCTGTGAGGGTTTTAAAGTTTGCAAGCATACATTACAGGCTAGGAGCCAACACAAATAGCTCAGTCTTGTGATGTTCTCATGTCTGCTTCTCTGTAGAAACAGAACCCAAGGCTACACTGTCTGTGCTAATTCAACATAGACCATGGCAACCCAAGACTTATGTGGCAAGAAACCTGAATTCCCCACATCCCTGCAAAACTCATGTTCCTGAGAACTGGGTTGTCAGGAGGCCTGGAAACCTAGGTTCAATCCCTTGAATCCAACATGGAGAGAGAGAGAGAGAGAGAGAGAGAGAGAGAGAGAGAGAGAGAGAGAGAGAGAGAGAGAAAGAGAGAGAGAGAGAGAACGAGAACCAGCTCTCAAAGGTTGTCCTTTGACCCCTCTATTGTGTGTCGAATGCAACCGAAAAGAGTGCTGAATTTTTTATTTTAATTTTTTTTTTTTTTGGTTTTTTGAGACAGGGTTTCTCTGTGTAGCCCTGGCTGTCCTGGAACTCACTCTGTACACCAGGCTAGCCTCGAACTCAGAAATCCACCTGCCTCTGCCTCTCAAGTGCTGGGATTAAAGGCGTGCGCCACCACTGCCTGGCTTAATTTTTTTTAAAGATTGTATTTTCAGGAGCTGGAGAGATTTCTCAGTGGTGAAGGACAATTGCTGCTCTTGCAGAGAATCAGGGTTTGGTTCCTAGCATATGCACAGTGGCTCACAACTTGCAATTTCAATTCCAGGGAATCCAGTGCCCTCTTTTGACCTCCAGGGGCACTAATAGCAGGTGTAGTACACAGATATACATACAGGCAAAACACCTATATATATACATACATACACACATGCATACATACATACATACATAAATCTTTTTATAAAGATTTTATTTTTGTTATTTTTAATTATGTATATTCATGTGTTTCTATGTTGGGGCATGTTCATATGAGTACAGGCACCTGCAGAGGCCAGAGGCTCCCCTAAAGCTGGAGTTACAGGTGGTTCTAAGCCACTTGATGTGTGCTTGGGTTCTCTGTAAGGTCAGTATACACTGGTAAACACTGAGCTTCAGTGCCAGAATTGTTTCTTTGCAATTGTACCTGAGCTCCAGTCATCCAATAGGTGTGTGTATGTTTACATATGTGTCTTTGTACATGTACATTCCTTATGTAACATGGGACTGCCCCAAACCTGATTGTACTAAATGACCACCATCTCAGTGAATTTCTATACATTCTATTGATAAAGATGGACCAGTCAGAACATTCTAAAAGATCCCTGTGAACTTGAGTCATATACAACTGAAATAAGATGCTCTGGAGTCCTAGGATCACTAGCTTCTGATCACATATAACCCTTCAAGAGAGACTATTACTGAGCATGTGCAGAGAGTCCCCTCCCCTCTCAGCCTTCCAGACAGCATGTGAATCCCTTACAGGTTCAGAGGGGAGAAAGTGTCTGAGAAATACTGGCTGCTGCTGAGATAGCCTAGGGGGTCTAAGAAGTGAAAGGCTATTAGGCAGAAGGCTATAATCAGCTCTTCTTGATCTTGACTGTGACCAAGAACAGAATAAGAGTGGGCACTGCCAATTACCTGGCATGAGGCTGCTTTGGAGCAGAAACACTGTGGGAGGATTGTACATTGAGAAATCCATTCCATCCGTTCCCTTCATAACAGAATAAATCATGTCTGGGGTAGTTCAGCCATGTTTCTGTTCTTGGCTTCAAATAATGGCCCTCAAATTACAGCTGGGGGCTATAAAATGTGATTTGTCTTGAGATGAAGGCAAAGATAGTAGGCTCAGCCATAAGTCAGTGCAGGGGTCATGAGCTATCCACCATGAATTCTCACAGGAGCCTGCACTGCAGAGCGGTATGCCAAGCCTCAGAAGGTCACTTTGACAAATCAGTTCAAATGTTGGCTTTGACTCTACCTGAAGGTAGGTATGGAGCAGGCAGTGAACTGCACCCCAGTAGGGAAGCTGGAATGTAGTGCCAGCATTACCAGTATGCCATAGGAGCCAGCAAAGTTTTTTTCTAATTGTGTACTTCTATTTGTGTGTGAGAGTGTGTGAATGTGTGTGTGTATGTTGGAACATGGGGTGTACATGTATATGTGTACATTTTGTGTGGAGACCAGAGTTGAACACTGGGTGTTTTTCTCAGTTGTTTTCCATCTATTTATTAAAACACTGTCCTGGAGCTCATGGATTTGACTAGCCTGGATCGTTAGAGGGCCCAGAGGCTCTACTTATCTGACATGGGAATTACAAGCATGCACCCTCATGCTCAGCTTTTTTACATTGGTTCTGGCATTTAAACTCAGGTCTTTATGCTTATGTGGCAAGCACTTTATTGACTGAGCTGATTCCCTGTTCCCTCAATGAAATTTGTGTTGGTATCTTTTAAAAAAAAAAAAGAAAAAAAAACCACAGATTTTTTTTTTTCTTTTTAGGTATATATTATTCAGTGCCATATTCACAGACTGGTTATCCCTGAAAAGTTTTGTCTTGTTCTGTTCTGACACAGTGTGTTGTTGTGTAACCCAGGCAGGTCTAAAGCTTTCAATCTCCCCCTTCCCCCCCCCCCCCCAGCCCCCTGAGTGTTGGGATCACAGCCATGAGCTTCTGCTCTGGCTACTCTGGGGCACTCTGCCTGATGCCAGGGAGACTCACTCCATGTTAACTCTCTACATGTCACTTTTCTCCTGAAGGGCACCCAATAGTTTAACCTGTATAGAAGCAGAAGACCTTGGAATTCAGGGTTTCACACAAAGTACTGATGATGAGCCCCATGGGTGGGATCCATTGAGACAAGGCCATGTGTAGATAACACTGCAGTATGTTAAACAGCTGTTTTCCCCTCCTGATGGCTGAATCCTGTATCTTCTATCTGTGCTTTCCAGTTATATTGCATAGTCAGTTCGGGTCCCACTCAATCTCAGCCACAGCAGAAGTGCTCACACTAGGGGACCTTCTATATCCTTCTTTCCCCACTACTTGACAGCCAGCAATGTGAAGTAAATTTTCTAAGAATGGTTCTGAGAATTTCTCCCCAATGTCTGTGCAGCTTGAGGAAGAGAGAAACTCTTTTAAGCTCTAAGGTTTCAGTATTACTGTATCATAAACTAGTTTATTCTGACTAGAACAGGTTATATAAGAATTAAATAAGATGGGCTGGGAAGATGGTTCAGCAGTTAGGAGCATTGGCTGCCCTTGGAGAGGAATTAGGTTCAGTTTCCAGACCCCACATGGTAGCACACAACCATCTGTAACACCATTTCCAGGGGATCCAGTACCCTCTTCTGGCCTCCATGGGCAACGTATGTACATAGTGTAGACATACAGGCTGGCAAAACACCTATACTTGTACATACACATAAAACAAAACATTCTACTGGTACATACACATACAAAAAAAGAAATTAAAAAAAAAGAAGTTGGGTGTGGTGGTACACACCTTTAATCCCAGCACTTGAAAAGTAGAGACAGGCAAATCTCTGAGTTTGATGCCAGCCTGGTCTACAGAATGAGTTCCAAGGCAGTCAGGGTTACACTGAGAAACCTGTCTTGACAAACAAAAACAAAACAAAACAAAACAAAACAAACAAACAACAAAAAAATGAAGTAAGACAAAGTATAAGATCATGAAGCACACAAATAGGACCCATACAGAGTATGATCAACACGTGCACACACTCACATATGCATATGCTCACCCATACACACATGCACACAACATGAAGGTACCCTTGGTGAGTAGTAGTTGATTGTTCTGTCATTGACCATTAGTATTTACTGGGCTAGACAGGCTTAAGGGAATGTTGAGAAAGTAAGGAAATAGTTGTTCCTTTCCTCTGCAGCCTATTGAAAGGCAGAAAAAAAAAAAGCACATAAACAGAGTAGATAGGAAATACTTACTCACTGTGACTGCCAGTCTCGAGTCCAATGAAGAAAAGACAGACCATTGTCTGAGTGGGAAATGAGAGCTTCTAGAAGATTCCTAGAAAATGTATTTGAGCCATAATCTAAGAGGCACATAGGCATTAATGGAAGGGAGCGGCAGAGGCCAGTGCTCAGTGGGGATGACTGGTTCAAAGATGGAACAGCATGAGGCCACCAGTGGGAAGGAAGCAGGCAGGTTACTTGGGGTCCAGCATGTCACCAAACACACTCTGAACACCTCCAGAGACTTTTTCAGTCTCAAGGTCTGAGGGGATCTTGTGGCAGTTAGATGACAGAGGGCCCCACAGAGGGTGTTGGGCTTGGTTTTAGGTGCCATAGTGGAACACATCTTTTTGAATGCCACTGACAGCACAGTGGTCCGTCTTTGGAGGATGGGTGATTAGCTTGATAGCCTTCCGGAGATGAGAGCTAAAGATATGAACTAGGGGAATATGGAAGAATGGGAGTTAAGCTGTACATTGAGTGGGCAGTGGGCTACTGTCTGAGTGTGAGGACGGGGGGATGACTAGGTCTAGGTGGCAAGACCGTGACTCCACAAGTTACATATAATCTTGATCATTCTTTGAGACACTGGGTGGAGATGGACTAGTGTTTAATGCAACAAGAAACAGCAAAACAGGCTTCCTGTGGCTGCAGCCAATGCATGTTCTAACCATGGAATATTCTAGAAGATAGCTCATAGTCTGGCCAGCAGCTCCATTTCATCCTGGAAGGAAGAGAAGAGCTTACTGGGGGCTAAGTTCCAGGCTTCACACAGTGAACAACTGCCAGTGTTGGGATGACGTGCATCCTACCTGTGGAAAAAGCTAAGCTCAGCAGGAAGCAGTTCTTGGGTCCCCAGCCTCTCTTTTTCCTGGAGGATCTTCTCTGGAGTAACAGCTGGGTCTATTGTAGCAAGGGGTACCCTTACCCATGTGTTTGTGGAAGCGAGAGGGCAAGCACGTGAGGAGGACTAGCAAGCTGCTGCGGTCTGAGGTACCTTATGTACTCCTATTTCTAGCACTCTGGGAATGCTAGCAGCCTGTATACTTTAAGTCTCAGAAGAGTCAATCACTGAAGAGGGCTTGGGTAGAAGGTTGGTTCAAGCCAGATCAGCATCTTCATTTTAACCTGTCAACACTGATGTGTTCAAGTCACACAGAAACTGGTGAGAGAAGCCAGTGGCCCAGTTGGTTCTATTTCCTTGGGATCTTGTTTTTGCTGTATGCAGAGAGAACATTAATAATGACTTGGCTTATATATGTAAAGATCTGTATGTTAAGTGTCCTCCCAACAGCTAAGGTTTGACTACATAGTACATGGAGGCTGCTGTAGCCATAGTCCAAGGGGATACACCTTGAGCTGCAAGCAGAACTTACATTGTTTATGTGCTGCTGGTTTTAAGCTGGTGCTGAACTCAATGTTTATACCAAGGTTCCAGAGAAAAGCCTGGGAGGCCAGGCAGTACATAGCATGGTTGTGTTTCCTTCAGGGAGTTCCCAAAAATCTGTAAAGGTGAAGCCTCAGTTCCAATGGAGACCCCTGGGTAGATTCCAAGAAAACAAATCATCTTCCCAGAAGAGCTACAGGTACTGACAAAGTGAAGCTAGCCCAAAAGAAACCACATGTGCTGCAAATCAAGTGGAAGTGGGAGCTGCTCTAGCCACTGGCACACAGATGATGTGCTCTTAAGCCCCAGATATGGGGCTACAGGGTTTAACGTTTACCTAGTAAGGTTGAGTATGTCCTCACTATCTCCTAGGTTACTCTATGCCTTTATTTTCTCACATCTAAGAGGTTATCTTGAATCTAAGAGGTTGCAAGTGTTGGGGCTGTAAAGATCTGGGACTGTTATAGTTGAATGTACTTGCATTATGAGGTTTCAATGGTTCAAATCTGCAACGTCTCCCAGAGACTATTGGGAAAAACTACTGACACAAGTTCTTGATACAAAAGATTGCTATTTCAGGCACCCAACTTCCCCTGCCAAGAAGGACTGTACCAACTGAAACTGGGAGACCAGGTAAGCCTTCCTTTAAGTTGTCATGTATCTTCAGATCATGTGTCTGAAAGCAGAGTACCATAGGGTACCTTATGGTGCTAGTAGATCAGCTGTGGAAATTAGGAAGGGCTGCCCCATCTCTCCCACTGGTACACTCAATGTCTGCTGAGTGCAGAGGGAAATACAGGCTTGGACCCATAGGGAAGGGCCCCTAACTATTAAGGTTAAATAGGTTTTACCAGCAGAAGAGCTAGCTGCTACTAGATGCTAAGATACATGAAATGTAGTTCTGGTAGTTAACTCCTTTGAGGACTGACAATAAAGGTGTTTCATGGCTTTAAAAAGATTCTTACCTGGACATGGTAGTGCATGCCTATAATTCTAGTACTTGGGAGTGCAAACGGGGGTAGTTTGGGGGGGGGGGTAAGAAGACGACTGGAAATTCAGAATCTAAAGCTAGCCTGGGCTATATAAGATCCTGTCTTAAAACAAACATAAAACCTATAGAGACAAACTAGAACCCACCACTTAATTTGATCAATATAAGTAAGAGACCATCTGAGATCACAGGCCAACAGAAAAGCTTTGCCAAGGACTATCTGGTGGTCATTGTCTGACTTCAGCTTTACTAAGAAGCCGACACTGTAACTCTTGGGGAAGTTTCTGACACTCAGTATCTCAGGGTGTTTCAAATGATCCAAACATACACCTCAGGACTGCAGGGAAACGAAAACATCACCTATAACAGGAGCCAGAGCCATTCTCAAAGATTACCAGGTACAACTTTATCATGGGCAGGAGAGCAGAGGGCCAGCAATTGAAAAACACAGGTCACAGCACCTTTATTTACCACCATACAAACAGATACAACATGAAACACCCTCAGAGTTATAGAACGGTCTTCACAACCCTCAGAATCTATGGGAGTCAAAGGCACTGCTTCTGCCTTTGGATACTGACTGAGAATGGTGTGAAGGAGAAAAGATCTGCCTTTCATGAGGGCCCGTTCTCCAGCAGGCTTTCATGCCCGACATAGGAGAGGGCACCTGGTACAGACCCTTTTCCTGAGAACTTATCACTGGTTAACAGCATCCCAGAAGGTGGAACCCTGTGCTGCAACTATGAGATCCATCCTGTCATGACATGTGACCCTATAGCATTACCACTCACAAGGTGTAAACAAAATCTGATACATTTATTTATGCAAACCTAGACATAGTCACAGGGCTTGTTGGATACATACCTATGCCCACTTTAGACCAGTTAAAAAAAAAAAAAAAACTGAACACTTCCTACCAGTCAACAATGGTTTATGTGTGTAGGGCACCTGGAGTGTGGAGATGCCTTTGATTTGCTATCCAGTTGCTATATGCAGAGGAGCTGTAACTATGTAAGACAACCTGCTTGCCTCAGTCAATGACTGGTGAGACCATGTGTCACAGACACTTGGGGAGAAAGGCTGGTTCTATCTGAGTTCCTGCTCATAATAGCAGGAAGTAGATGCCTCTGTATATTTAAACAAACAGTGGCAGCAGGAGAGACTGTACAATCTAAGCTCTATCTTTCAACAGGATTTGACAACCTGGCTGTGGGCACAAAAATACATCTTTAAAAAATAAAAATGTGATTTCAAAGGCCTTTATTTCAGTGGGAAGGGAACAAAAGTCAAATGCTAGTGATGTTTGATTGAGCCCAGTGCTCATTTGAGCTCAGCCCATTCATCTTTGAGAGGCTATAAAGGCAAAGAGGAATTGTGGTTGAATTTTTAACAGTGTAGAACTATGGATTTCCCACTGCTTCCACTTTCCTGGAATAGTTTTATTTGGAGAATGAAGGCTATGTTTTAGAAAACAGTTCACCCCTAGGTCAAGTTCATTTCATAAGGGTACTGTGTACAAAGTAGTTAATTATACACATAAATAACATAAAAACAACTGCCATAAATTAAAAATCCAAGAACTCCCAGCATGCCACCTGCCAAGAGGTGAGACTGGCCTGTGTGGATGTGGAGATGGTGTGGGCCAGGTGACCCACAGACCTGCAGACCTGTCCTCAAGTGTCATCTCCTCCTTATGCTCCAACTGTGTAACACAAGCTCCAGCCTCATCCTCAAAGCTTGCTCTCTGGAATGAGGTACTGAGAAGTGGCATCTTGTCTGACATCAGGCTGACTGTAACTTCCCTTGTCCACTGCTGGTTAGTATTCATCTCTGCAGGATGGCTGCCCACGGGATCAAGGACAAAGTAAGGCAAGTTCATCTTTAAGTTCTTCTTTTGTATGACATTAAAAACTGATGAGAAGAGTGAGACCAAACTCTCTTCTTACCTCACCTCTTTGTGTCCCTGTGCTGGACCCTATGATGGCAGCCTGGCCTGTTGCCACTGGGATAGCACAGGTTTGTGCTAGCCATGTTCCCTCAGAGCTGGGTGTGGCCAGTTTGTATTCACTGTCAAGATTACCCCTTCTGCTCTCACAACCACAGGAAAGCACCTCTCAGGTTTCTTAAATCACTAGCTACAATTCTCTCCTGCAGAGCTGAACCTCTCCATTTCATAGGGAATTGGTCTTCAGACACAACTACCTTTGGAATTAAGGCTTACACAGAAAGAAAATATGGGTTCACTCCCCATCCTTCATTCAGGGATGTGGCTAAGCTGCACCATAATACATATGTTTGGATGGCAGAGTCCTGAGATAGCTCCAGAGGAGCACCGGGTTTCAAGTGTGAGGGCTCACTTTGCACACAACTGTGTGTGGCCTCACACAAGGCATCTGTGCACAACTGGACAGGGACCAACACCCTACAGCGCAAACGACTTTATCATATTAAAATAAAAGAAATCAATATTGGCCACAAGAGGGCCATAATACATAACGTGGTTATGAAATAAAACAGACTGTTCATAAAAATCAATCTATAGATGTTCCCAAGATGTCTTTTGTGCCTGAGCTGGGGGCCTCATGAAACTTCTCACAGAAGGTCTCAGGCCACAGCTCTGTAACATATGAACTGAGACTTCAGAAGAAGAGTTACTTAACTTCTCCCTGCTTGTGACTCCAGGAGCAAGGAGAAACCTGGGTTTGCTTCTGTGTGTTGCCTGAGAAGGCTAGCCATATTTCAGTATCATCACTGGAGTGCTAAAGAAAACAGATCAATTCTCCCTGGTCCTTGGGATATCACACCTGCTTCTAGGATCCTGCTATCTGTGTCCCTGAGCCCCATGACAATTACAGACCTCTGAGGGTGACACTGTGGTCTAGCCAGGCTGCACCACCTTGGGGAAACACATGGCGGAAGCTTCTGCTAGCCAAAGGCCATGTCACCAGCGAAGCTGAGTTCATCACTCATTAATGCTAATCTCAGCGATCTTGACATTCGCAAACTCTTCTGTTTGGTATCCAGCAAACAAGACCTCAGAGGCCCCCTGCTGCAGCTCAGCCCCTTCTGCAGCCACAGATCAGTAGCTGTACATCTGCTGCTGCTCATTCTGTACCTGGGGTTGCACCGCCTGCTGCGGGGCTGCAGGAGCCTGTGGCGGCTGCAGCACATCTGTCTGGGGCACTGCTCGCCAGGTGAGTGGGTGCTGCTCACTGAGTTGGTTCCCCAAGGGTGTGATGGAGTTTACCAGTGTGGTGAGGTTGATAAAGTGGGCCACTGACTGAGGGTTTGTGGCTTCTGGCTGTGGGTGGATCTGGACATCATTTTGCCGGTTGTGCAACATGGCAGAGCCACTGACAGTGTCAAAGGTCACAGTCAGGATGGAGTTATCTAGCTGTAGCTGGCGTTCAGGGTTGGTAAGATGTCCAACAGCCACTGGCTGTAAGTTGGTAAACTGAGTCCCAGCTGCAGTGGTGATGGGGGTCACGGTGATGTTGGTTAGGCCAACAGAGCTTGATGGAGCAGTCACATTGGGGTCCCCTAGGGTCACCACCACCTGTAAGAGTCACATGGAGAAAGAAACAATGAATTGTTTCTGAAATAAGGAGAGAGAACCTCCAATAGAACCTTCCTGCTAGAGGCCACAATCTGTACTAAAATTGCATGCTCAGGCAAAGGAGCTGGAGCAAGGCCTCCACTGGGGAAAGCAGAACACACTGTCCTGCGAGAATTGTACCAGTGGAAAAGAGAAGGAAATATGGACAATCCTTAAGGGCAATGCAGGGATGGAAAATCAAGCAGATGTCACTGGCCAGAAAAAAGAATGAATCATAATGAATCATGCTTAGAGCTGGGGAAGACAGTTCCGTTGGTAAAGTGTTCACCACTGATTCAAGAGGCCCTGAATGCTATCCCTAGTATCCATATACCATGTAAGAGAGAAATCCTCTCTCTCTCTCTCTCTCTCTCTCGTACGTACACACACACACACACACACACACACACACACACACACACACACACACACACACACACACACACACACACACACAAAAGGATGTGCCCCATAGACAAATCTGAAAAGCCAGGAAGCCAATGCTTTATCTTCATCCACTCCCTGACCAGCCTGTCTTAATGGCATGTGAAAACCTTGTGACTACAGAGGCAGCCACAGCTGCAGCTTCCTCGTACCTAGTGCTGAAAGGCAGATGAAAACAGGTTTACTGCAGAATCATCATCTCCAAAAATGAGATACACTTATGGACATGGTGATATAGACTAAGCAAAGCAGAGATTGCACAGAGAAGCCAGCTCATTGGCTAGTAGCTGTCCAGGCTCTTCTTGGCAGGTCCCTTGGAGCACCCAATTGGGAATGGTATTTCAGTCTTTCAATATTAGAGTGTGTCACACTGTTATTAAAAATGACATGTGTGATCTGGAGATCACACTTGACAGTTTGCATGAGGTAATAACTACATGGAAAGTGAGGGTAAGAGCTGGAACCACTGTGGACACACCCATATGGACACATGATAGGACTCAAGTCCAGAGGAGTTGCCCCTGCAGAGGTGGCTGTCACCCGATACAAAGGCACCAACCAACCTGTTGGATACTCTGTACAGCAGAATTTGTCTCATCACCCACATTGCCTGTGAACTCTGGCTCCTTCTCAGGGTATTCGCTGAAGGTGGTGTCCTCAGGCACGGAAGCCCCTGCCTCCTCCTCTGGCTTCTGCTTTCTCTTGTGGCTGCGTTTGGCAGCCTTTCCATGCTTAGCTTCTGCCAGTTCCTCCTGCTCCAGGCCCAGTGCAGGCTGTGAGGAGATTGGTATCAGTATCTACCAGGGCAGTGGGTCACATCTGGATGGGGGCCAGGGCAGCATGCACTGCCTTAGACATAGCCACAGGGCATCAAGCTGTCATAGGAAGTGGCTTTGTGTTCAAAGAGAAATATCTTTAAAAGGAAGAAATTTTTCCCTCTTGGGGAACTCAGACCAACCAAAGTGCTTGTGAGCCACTACCCACAGCAGGAACACTAGATATGTTTGACTAAAACTCTGCAGGCATTTTCTGTTGCTTTCTGTGCAGGCTTATCCTTTCTCTTACACAGTTCTGAGAGTGTTGGCAGGATGGGCTGTGGCCAGCACAGCTGGAGGGCAGAGGCAGGGTAGTCCTACCTACTTGTCTTCCTTACGGTAGACAGACCCACCAGCAGATGGCCAAAGTATGGTGTTGGAGAAACTTTCTTTCCCACCCTCACCTATGAACTGTCAGGCACATAAATGGCTCATAGAAGGGCTATGTATGGATTCTACTCATTCATTCCATAAGACATGGACACCTGAACTCATGGGGCACTCATTAGCACAAGGCAAAGCACTCAGGTATAGATTTAAACACTGACAGAATAAAACATTCTCTTTGTGATTAAAAATAAAATTGTCATAAAAATACGGTGTATATCCAGGCATGATAGTGCACATCTGGGATTTTTATTACTTGAGTAGTAAAGACAGGAGGACTAGGAGTTCAAGGCTAGCCTTGGCTACATAGCAGGCCCAAGATCAACCTAAACCACATGATGTCCTGCCTCCAAAAAAAAAAAAAAATTGAGTAACAGTCCCTTTAAAATCTAGGTTTGGCCTGGTGTGGTAGTGCACACTTTTAATTCTAGCACTGGGGAGGCAGAGGCAGGAGGAACTCAGTGGGCTCAAAGCCAATGTGAAAAAATTTTTAGGTTTGTTTTATGTGTGTGTGTGTTTTTTCTTTTTTCCCAGAGTTGAGGACCGAACCCAGGGCCCTGCACTTGCTAGGCAAGTGCTCTACAACTGAGCTAAATCCCCAACCCATTTTTTAATGTATATGAGTGTTGCTTGCATATATATGTGTGTGCCACATATGTGCACCATATATGTGCCTTGGTGCCCACAGATGTCAGAAGAATGGTACTGGATTCCCTAGAATTAGAGTTACGAATAACTGTGAGCCATCATATAGTTGCTGGGAACTGAACCTAGTCCTTTGAAAGAGCAACAAGTGTTCCTAGGCACTGAGCTATCTCTCTAGCCCCCTCCCCAAACTACCTGTTTTCTTAAGATATATGCACCAGCATCTGAACATTTGAATTCATAGCTGCTACAACAAAACTAAGATATAGTCTATAAGGCTCTGGAAGAAGGACAACCAAATCCCACCGAGACTATATTGATGTATGATCATGGTCAATGGGGTATGTCTAGAGCCTGCTCCTGTATGTAGTCTGTTCCTTAGGGTTCACTTGATATGTTGAGTTCTGCTCCCCTCACTCCACCCCTGTAGATGCGTTCTATGCTGCTTACCTGGACAATACCGATGGAAGATGCATCGATGGTGGTGGTCTCTGGGAGGTGATCCAGATCGTCAATCCGAACAGCAAGGACCTGCAAGGGGCAGAAAGCAGTGGGTAGGATTGTTGTACCCACCCAATGGCTGCCCTGATGATGCAGCAAGAGTCCAAACTCACTGTGCAAGGTTCACTGCTGTTGGTGACTGGCTGCTAACTAACTACCTCTGCTTCTGACTCCTAGGCTCAGGACTGACTGAAACTATTTCTTTTTCTTTTTTTTTTTTTCTTTAGTATAGAATAGAGTTTATTCAGGGCATGGAGAGGGGACTTGAAAGGGGAGTAGAGAGAGAGAAAGGCAGAGAGAGAATAGAGGAGTAGAGGCTGGCCATGAACACGTTGAAAGAGAGAGAGGGGAGGGGAATGGGAAGAGAGACCGGTAAGGGACAAGAGGACAGAGCAAGAGCAAGTAAACAAGAAAGCGAAACTATTTCTAGAATGCTTTCTAGGGCATCCCCCAACCCTGTCCTCTGACCCCCATCTCAAGCCTCTGCAGTGTTATCTGGCCTTGTGGGGATACCTGGTGCCTGTTTGTTATGTGTTTCCTGTCTTCGATGGAGGCTACTTCCTCTTTCTGTGGCCTCCATGACATGTGCTGTTAGTGAGGTATCAGTGCACCCTCTGTCATCACAGGAAGCTGAGTGAGCTAAGACAGAGCAATAAGCCTGTCCTACAAGGAACCACCAAAAGGAGGCTTCTATGGGTCAAACACTACAGCCTTCACATAATACATACAGCTACATGCATGTCAGCTTTGTGACAAAGTGAGGGTCTAGCCCTACCTTTCCTTTATTAGCCCTGTTGAAGACGGTGCTTAGCATGTGACACTCACACCATGACCTGTCCTATGAGCCCACAGGGCCTCCCACCAACCCCACTGTCCTATTCATGGTGAGCAATACTCGTCAGCTGCTTACACTCATTGCTTAGAACTGGAGACTAATTAAGTCCTATCTATGTAAGGCAAAAGACACAGCACAGGGAAGAAAATGAATGCCTTGGGAAGGCATATGAAAGGTGAGCTGCCAAAGAAACCAGGTGTAGAGAAACTGCAAGACTGAGAGGAAGACTACACATCTGACCTCACCCCAACAACCCTTAAATCTGTTGCTCAGCGGAAGAAAGGAAAAGTGGAATTTTACTTATCTGGTTTTGTTGTGAGAAGAAGGTGGTTGGGCTGGGGCCAAGTTGACTGAGTGCTTGCCTAGCATGCATAGAGCCATGGGCTCAAGGTTCAGCACCACATAAAAATGAGTGTTGAGGTGCATGTCTGTAATCCCAGCACTCAGGGAATTGGAAGGAGGAGGATCAGAAGTTCAAAGCCTTCCTCAGATATATAGTGAGTTCTAGGCTAGTCTGGGCTACACAAGATCTTGTCTCAGGATGAAAAAAAAAAAAAAAAGATACAATTCAGAGATGTTAAGACCAGGGCTCTACCTTAAACTCACATCGCACCAAGACAAAGGTGTCTCAAGCACAGCAGGCACCCCCAGCCCACAGTAGGGCCAGGACATGCTATGGAGATTTGGGAATGGGTCCCCACCAGGCTAACCTCTGGGTGCTTGCGCCGCATGTGTCTGCTCATGGATGCCCGGGTTGACACCTTGGTGCCACATAGCTGGCAGCTCTGTGCTTCCACCTTGTCATGGGTGAGCTGGACATGTTTCTGAAGCATGTACTCTGTGACGTACTTCTTGTCACACACGGAACAAGTCCACTGCTTGCCTACTTCTCACACACAGAAATGGGGTAGAATAGAGAAATGCCAGTTAACAGAGAGCTACTAATGCTTCATTCATCTTTTAAGCCAAGCATCTACCATAATCTCTTTTCCTCTAGAGAGAGCCATCACCTGGTCAGACCAGTGGGATACCACTGGCCTAAGACTAGCAGGAACAATTGATCGTGGCCCTTGAAGAATGGACAATGCAGAGGCACAGTGGGAAACAGAGGCCAAGGAGCTGCATTAAACCATGACAGTCCTATTCTGCTAGTGTTTATGAAACAGAGCAGGTGTTCTCATCTCTGCACATTTGCACAGTCTGGACCATCCTTAAGACCCAAGTTACCTGTGTGGATGAGCTTGTGTGTCTCCATTGTGTTCCTCTCACTGAATGTCTTCCCACATAATTCACACATGAAGTCTTTAATTCCTGCAGGAAAAATCATGTTTGATATCACAAGTTTAGTGAGTTTTCAGTATAAATGTACACTGCTTCTCTTCATGCTTCAGGATTTGTAGTACCTCAGGGTAGTGGTAAATTGTCAAAAAAAAAAAAAAATCAGTATTTATTCCAATATTTACCCAGAAAACTGTGGCCTCAAATTTAGGTCTTTTTTCATGTTTTTAAAAATGATGAGATTTGTGAAAGCCTGAGAACACAAATGTAGAGAGGAGAATCCAAGGGTGAAGACAAGAACAGTTTCTCTAAGCAGGGTAGTTCACTCTAAGACTCAAAAGGCCTCAGGTAGCTTCTGAGATATGCAGTAAGGGACTAAACATCAACAGAAAGCCAGGACCCAAGGCAAGAGCAGGAATATCTCCATGAGAGACAGCAGAGCTTCTGTGGACACACGAAGGACTGGGATTTTTCACTATTGACCATCACACCCACAGGACAAGCATGATCAAGCAGAATCACCCCAGGATGCAAGGACGGGTCAATCTATGCAAACTGACAAATGTGGTAGCACATCGACAGGATGACGGGCCGAAAAAAACCTCATGGTCATCTCTCAAGTCGGTGCAGAAGACGTATGTAATAAAATCAAATGTCCTTTCAAAATAAAACATTAACAAAGCATGTGCAGAAGGATCATGCCTCAGCATGAGGCTATGCATGGCAAATCCACAGCCAGCATTGTACCAAAAGGAAGACACTGAAGCAGGCTCTACTACAATCTGAAAGGAGACAAGGTATCGTTTCCCATGCTTGTTAGTCAAGATAGCACCTCAAGTTTTAGTACAGCGATTATGCAAGAGAGAAACAAAAAACAAAAATGCAGGAAGAATGGAAGTCAAATCATCTCTATTTGTACACAGCATGTCTCCATGTGGGAAAGCCTGAAGACTCCCCTAAGATCTTCTGAACTGATAATGAGGAGAATTACATAACACACAAAAAAACCCAACACACAAAAATGTACAAACAAAGAACTGAAGGCTAAGGATGTGGCTCAGTGAGCAGAGTGCTCATCTGGCATGCACAAAGTTCTGAGTCTGACTCTGTGCACTGCATAAACCAGGTGTGGTAGTGCACATCTGTAATCTCAGATAGCAGAGACAGGAGGATCAATAGTTCCAAATCATCTTTAGTTACAGAAGGAGTTCAAGGCTAACCTCTTGAAATAAAAATTATACATCAACAATATATATCTGCTGGGGAAGAAATGGAAACATACATCATCTGCATGTATAAAAATGTTACGAAGCCTGTCATTTTGTGCAGTAAATACACAATAAATAAACCACACACTATGTCTATACTGGGGAAAAGAGACAATAAAGATGCTGGGGCTAGTGGAAGAGCATATCCCTCAAATTCACAAGATCCCTTCAGGTAATAGTAAACTTAAAGTAGTCAAGAATCCAGCCCCTGAAGCTGCCACAAGGCTTTACAACCCAGAGTACATGTCCATCATAGACCTCGGGAGCACTGCTGTTAGAGTACTGGCTGCTAAAGCCTGGGAGCAGGTGGTAAAGCCCTGATGCCACCACAGCTTCAGATGACAAAATACAAGTCATTTTTATTTAAAAGGAAGTCTTTTCATTAAAGTATACTCTATGGGTTTTTTTGTTTTGTTTTGTTTTTTTACTCTATGTTTTTTATTTTTTGTTTTTCGAGATAGGGTTTCTCTCTGTTGCCCTGTATGTCCTGAAACACACCCTATAAACCAGGCTGACCTCAAACTCACAGCGATCTGTCTACCTCCTGAGTGTTGGGACTAAAGGTGGGTGCCACCACCTCCTGCCTTAAAGTGTATCTTAAATTAAAAATCATGAAGCTATTCCAGTCACAATAGCTACAAAGAAACAAATACCTAGAACAGATATAATAAAATCAGTGAAATGTTCCTACAGTGAAAATTGTAAACATGATAAAAACCACTGCAGCACCAAAAACTGGAGAGATGTTTCACATTCATAGACTGTAAGAATGAAGAATGTTAAAATGTTGAGTCAACCCAGGGATTTACAGGTTCAGTGCAATACACCAAAGACTTCTTTACTGAAATCAGAGACATGATCCTGAAGTTTGAATAAAAGCATGGCAGAAATAACAGAAATGACCTGGAATAAAATGTGAAGAGCTGCAGGTATCAGTACCTTGTGTCAAGACACTATAGTACACTAAGTACAAAACCATGATAGTGCTAGCATTAGAAACAAACACACAAATCCAAGAAATAGATCCTAAGATAAAGCCATGCATGTACAGCCAACTGACTCTTAACAATCGTGCCATGAAAAATGAATGTCTACATGCAGAAGCTTCAAACTTGACTCTAACCTCTACAAAAAACCAACTTAGAATGGATCAAAGATTAAATATAATAAGACCTTGGTACTAAAAGAAAACTTAGGAGAAACATTTCAAGACATTGATACAGCAATGCTATTTGAGATGAGCCCTGAAGCACAGGAAACGAAAGCAAAACTGTATATCACACCACGAAACTTCTCCAGAGAAAGGAAACAGCTCAGAGAGTGAAGGACAATGGATAGAATAGGAGAAGACACCTGTTAGCCAACCATCTAACAGTTAATATGAATAATGTGTAACGAGCCAACATTTTAGAAACAAGCAATCCAAGCTGAAAATCAGAAATGATTATAACAGACACAAATATATGAAAAATGCTCACTACCATCAGCCACCAAGGAAATGAAAACCAACACTCCAAATGAGGAGCCAGCTTACCCTAGTTAGAATGGGTATTATTAAAAATAAAAACATGCTGGGGGGGGGAGTGGCAATGGTGCACACCTTTAATACTAGCACTCTGGAGGCAGAGACAGATTGGTCTCTGTGAGTTTGAGGCGAGCCTGGTCTACAGAATGAGTTCCAGGACAGACAGGGCTACAGAGTGGAGGGTGGGGAGGAACACTAAAGAGACATGGAAAAAAGATCTCACGTTGATGATGATGATGGGATAGGTTTGTGGTTCTTTGCAGAAATGGAGTGCCCCAGTAAAAAGATCTCTGGCACAGACATTTACAATGGGGTTCTACTGGTATACACAGGGTCACAGTGCTCATGAAATAAGGGAGCTCTGAGATGCACAGCCTCAACCCACAACAGCCAGGATAGTAAGCAAGCCTGGGGCTAGGAACAGAGAGAGAAAGCCCTGAGGAACTCTCTGTATCTCTACTTGCTCTGGGGCCATTTGGTTTTTAAGAGGTGGGACACCTGTGTGCCGTTTGTAGTGCTTGAGCATGTTGACCTTCTGTGCAAACTTGCGGTGACATTCCTTGCACTCATACTCCTTGATGCCTTTGTGCAGCTTCATATGGTGGCGTAGTGCATGCTTGGTCTTCATACCTGCAGGGAGCAGATCAGTATGAGCACCACACTCCCCAGAACTTGCCCCAGGGCATTTGTGTCTCATTCCACTCCCCTAAAGCACCTATCTGAACCTAGTGGGCACAGTATCTACAGACACAGAATGGGTAGTGGGAAAATAGGCTGTGGTCTTATCTCAGAGGGTCCCACTCCACCAGATACAGAATCCACAAACTTACCACCTCAGAAGGCCACTAGAGATTTATTGTGACATTAAAACGGCAGTGTGCCAACAACAGCACCTGAGATGATGTAGTGAAGTGTACAGGAAGTCTATCTTGATGACATAAATGGTAACTAAGATGAGAACACTAGATCTACATTTTTAAAAAAGAAGCCATTCTTTAAAAAAATATTTTTAGCTAGGCAGTGGTAGTATGCACCTTTAATCCCAATACTCAGAAGGCAAAAGCAGGTGGATCTCTGTGAGTTTGAGTCCGGCCTGATCTATAGAGTGAATTCTAGGACAGACAAGACTACACAGAAACCCTGTCTTGAAAATTTGTGTGTGTATGTGTCTGGGGGGGGAGGGGAAGGGGAGGAAGGGGGGACATTGAAGGTCAGAGGACAATTCTCCAGAGCCAGTTCTTGTCACCCTACAGGGTGCAGGGATCAGTCATTACACCTGTGTAGAAGCACCTCTACCCACCAAGCCATCTTGCCAGATGGATACTTTTAACTTATTGCAGCCAATCTTAGGCATTGAAACAACCCAAAATCTCACTGACTTCAGGCTGCTGATGAGGAAAGGGTGAAGCATCCTCACCAGCCACAACATAGTTGGGTGAACAGCAGTGGACACTGGTAGCAGCAGTATACCCAGAGTGCTCACACATTAAAGCAGGCAGAGTGCAGTCCTTAGACTTCAGTAGACAAGCTAGCAGTGGTGTCACACTGAGTGGGAGCAGTGTGCCCAAAGCCCCCTCTCAGCGCCAAGTTCAGCTGGACAATAGCCCACCCAGTCCCATTTCATTACTATTCATCTTCACCTGTCTCTCAGTGTGGACAGACTTCAGGCAACCCAGCTGGGCCACAGGGCCTGTCAAACCAGAGCCAGCAGAGGGCGCATGAGTCCCACCCTGTGTCTCTTAGCTGCCAGTCCCTGTGCTAGGTCTTTCTGACTATGAAAGAGCTATTTTACCTTAATTCCCACCTCTGCCCAATCCTCATATTAAAAATGTCATATATCTCCCACCACCCAAAGACAAAAACCATAGGTGATGAGATATTCAGCCAAAGCCTGGCTACCCAACAGACTATTCTTTAGGTAACAGTTCTTAATCCCTCTCTGGCCCTGCCTCCATCACATCAGGCTCTGCTCAAAACAGTGGCACCAGTATTGTCCTCTGCCACTGCTTGTCTTTCTGTCTTGCAAAGGATTGCAGTCAGTTGGTACAAACTTCACCCTCACCTCACGGTTCTAATACCTATTCATGGTCTCATAACTGCTATGCTCTGACTATTTGTGTGCCAGGGACTAGAGACCTACGTAGTGGTATGCTAGACAGAGTTCCCTGGCTTCACAGGGCTTCTGTTCTAAGTGAGACTGGGGGATGATAGAACCCACATAGTATGAAGCAAGAGAAGGGAGAGCTAGGCAGAACCAAACAGAAAGGGGCTTGAGGGGAGAGGTTGTACTCAAGGTCATCCTTGGCTACACATGGAGTAGGAGGCCAGCCTGGGCTACACGGACATTGTCTTAAACAATAGAACATCACCAACTTGGAATATCCAGCTTTTCTTGCAGGCTATACAGATGTCTTGTGGATGATTTTGTGGTAAGTGATATGATTCTGAGAAAGATTCCTATACCTGGGACCCTGGACTTCCTTTGCCAAAAAGACTCTCATGACTCCTAGCAGCCCCCACCCTCTCCCCAGTTGTAGGCACAGACTATGTCTATGTTCAGGTCTAGAATTTTAGTGATCATAAGCAAGCTGGGTGCAAGGCTGAAGATGCTCTAGTGGCTTAGGATGTCCCATAACTCCAGAGATACTCTGTGGCTCTGAGAGATCTTCTGGTGCTCCAGGCACACACCTACCTTTCCCGCACTCAGCACACAGGTACTCTCGAATGTTGTCATGCACACGCATGTGCTCTTTCAGCATGTCCTTCCTGGCAAAGGACTTTCCACACTGCTCACAGGCATGGCTTTTCACACCTATAAACAAAACACAGCAGTGCCTGAAAGCCTTAGCTCACACAGAAAGAGGTCTCAGCAAGAAGCACATGTGGGCTGCCTTTTCAGACAAGTCCCATGGGAGTCTCTGGCATGAGAAGGCCCCAGGACCTGGAGTGGACACAGGTGGATCGGAATGATGTGCTGCAAGTGGCAGGGAGGCCAGGATGAAAGTCGGAGAAACAGGGACACAGCCAAGGTGTGGCTGTCTGTGTATGGAGCCAGGGAGAGTGATGGAGGAATCCTGCTGCTGGGGCAGGTGAGCTGGCATCACTACAGAAGCATCTTACCTGTGTGGATGAGTTTGTGGCGCTCCAAGTTTCCGATGCTGTTGAAGATCCGCCCACAGATCTCACAGGGATGAATGTACCTGAAAGTAGAGGCAAACCTCAGGAGCTACACAGCTGTAGGGGCTCATCACCTGAGGAGTTCATCTACAGTGAAGGCCTTATCTGCTATGAGGGTATGCTCAGCTGTGAGGAGCATGTGTGAAAGTTCCTTTATCAGTGGAAGTAAGGCAAAAAAAGTGTTATGACCTTAGCTTCTATAATAGGCTGAACTGTGTCCCTCAAATTGTTGTTGAAGTCCTAGATAAGAATGTGGCTGTATGTGGAGACTGGCATTTATAGAACAGATCAAAATGGAGTCACCATGGTGACCCTAACCCTTAAGAGGAAACGAGACAGACATATACAGAAGGCTGAGCATGAGGACACAGGGAAGATGCCATGTGCCAGTTAAGGAGAGTTTAAGGGAACTCTGAGATACTTGATATGAGACCCTAGGCTCTAGGACTAGGAAGTATGAGGTATTTGGTCACAGCAACCATGAGAGGTGAATTCATTCATCCTGTTGCTCACTACACAGCCCTGGAGTGACTTTTGACATGGGGCAGCATAAATGAAACCTGTTTATGATGGAAAGGTGCTGGCTTGTCAATTAGGCCAACATACCTTACTGTTAGAACCCTGCGAGGAAAAGATGAGGATGAGAAATGTGGCCTAGGAGGCCAGAGGAAGGACAGGTGCCCCAAATATCTGGCATAAGGTGACCCAGGGATTGTGATTTGCTAAGCTTAGCACTGTGGCTTTGCAAAGTTCCCCTCTTCCACACAAAGTCTTACTTCTGCACATTGGGGTCAGGCAGGTTCTCTCGGTGGATGACCATGTGGGCATGGTATGTAGCCTTGAGTGCAAAGCGTCGGTGGCAGATGCTGCAGCCATGGCCCTTCTCCTTGTGAACCTCCATGATGTGCTTCAGGTATTCCTTTCCACGGCCGAAAGTGAGCTATAAGAACACGGGGTGGAGGCTGCTGATCCACTGGCATTCCTGGGAATCTTTACTACCTACACTTGTATCAGCTAAGCTAGACATGCCAGAAGTGTCAGTTACTCATGCCAGAGAGGGGGTTGGGGTGGGATACGCACAGAAGTTTGCTGTTTAACAGGAGAGACTATGAAAATTCAGGTCACGGACTGCTTGAAAATCAGTTGTCCTCCCTGTAAGCATGCACCCTGCCTGTGTAGCATGGATCAGTTTCAGGCTGGTTGGATCAAGAGAGGAATGGATCAAGGCATCCCCAGTCTGAGGCCAGTGAGGCTACTTAGGCCAGTTCCCAAGACACTTGCCCTATCCTCGTAAGTAGTCCTGCTTATGGGTGTGCCAAACCATAGGTGAGTTCCAATGGATGTGAGGCCCACGGTTACCATCCCTAAGCCCAGGTGATATGGAACAACCTTCTTCAGTGGAGGAAATGGACAAAACTGTGCTGTGAGCTCCCCATAGCTCCATGGTCACAAATTCCTCCCTAGAAGCCATGCTTGGGGCAGGGTGTTGAGTACCTGGCACCTCTTGCAGCTGTACTTGTGTGGCTCAGAGTCTGCGCTCTCATCAGAGTTGTCATCATTCTCCTCTGAGGAGATCCCAATCTTGCCAATGAACTCCTCCCGCTGGTGGTCATCCATTAGCGCGATGTCCTGCAAAAGAGTCACAAGCCCGGCCTCTAACACAGTGAACTGGTATGCTGGTCATTACTTTCAGGAAATCAGTTGTTTGCCTAGCGAGCAATACCTATGCCCCTTGGGATGGTACTGTGCCTGCCCATTCTGTGGTACAGGCATTCACCAGCTCTCAGAGTCATCTGTCCAGTAAAATCCCACCTTTGCCCAGGCAGAGTCCTGGAGGACAGCCCAGACTGCTGCAGTACTGCTCTGGACTAGGCTCTACTTTGCACTGGGCCTTTGACTTAGACAGGTACTTCTCCCACCTGTCCTCACACCCAGTTCTCAACATCCTGGGGCTCCTGCACTGCTCATCTTTTCCCTAAAGGTAGGGAGGCAGCAGACTCCCACCCTCCTTACATCCATTGTTCTGGGAAAGGCCCAGGTAAGAGTAATCTGTCAAGTCCCACACTGGGAGAATCTCTGATCAGGCCTTATAGCTGGACAAACAGGTGTGCTAATATAAATCTGTATGAAGAGCCTGCTAGTGCCCATGTGTTAAAATTTCACCCCCGAGGTAAGAGTGTGAGGAAGCAGGCCCTTTGGGGAATGACAGGGTCTGACACCCATAAGTAGGATATAGCCTTTAAAAGGAAGACTCCAAAAAGTCTTATCCCTCCACCATGTGAGGACACAGCAAGAGAGTGATGGATGGATGAGGAAGCCTTCAGTAGATAGTGAACTTTCCAGTACCTTCATCTTGAACTTTCAGCTCCAGAACTATGAAATACAGTCTGTTGCTGGTGAGTGCCTCATCTATGTACTAAAAGATACTACCCCAGGGTAGGCCAGGTCCCCAAGTGCCACCTGTATGGGACTTGCACCTTGAAGTGGACATGAATGTGGTCCCTGAGTACGTCCACTCGGAAGAACTTGCGCCCACAGATCTCGCAGGTGTACTTCTTGTCACCATGGGTCAGCAGGTGCTTGTTCATGTTGCTCCGGCAAGAGAACACCTGGGGATTGGGAGTCAGTGCAGTGAGGGCTAGGTTACTGAACATACACATGAACAATACAAATGAGTGTATTCCGTGACACGGTCTAGACTTGTGGTGATTTAGACATCTACTCATACCACAATAGAGGACACACTGTTTCCAGCTCTGCTGTAATGGTAATACAGCAGAGTGCTTATGCTGAGTTAAACAGCTCACTGGCACAGAGCCTACTGAGGAGCCATGCAGATATACCTACAATTTTCTCAAAATAGATACCAAAGAAGGCACTCAACTCAGTTTGAATACTGTTTCATGTTGCTTTCTATTTCCAGCCCAGAGAATGGATGCAGATTTACTCATGTATCCACACTAGTCCTCTGGGAACCACTTAACAGCCAGAGCCAACTCTGAGCTTGGGGCTGGAAGGATGTGGTCTAAAAAGTAGATATCCAACCATTGTCAGGGACCCAGGAGCCTCACTGACCACAGAGCATCCCATGGCAGGGCCTGCCTCAGATGAGGTGCCCAGAGCCTACTTATCCATTGCCATAGGCTCCACCTTCCTGTCCCTGCACCATTTGGCCCCCAAACCCAGAGTTTAAGAGGCCCCACATGGCTCTGCTACTTTGCTGATCCTTGGGCTTTGGCTTGTTCTGTGGGTTGAAAGAAACCAGAAAATACCATGAAAGCAGTTTCTCATTTCCTCTAGAAAGCATCATTGGATCTGGCAGTGCTGCTACATGCTCTCAGTCAGGAGTAGCCAGCCATGAGGGGCTGGGATCCTCAATGTGGTGGTGCTCGGGTGCCAATGCTATGCTATGCCAGTAGCTACTGTGTGTAGCTGTGACAGGCTCAGCAGTAGCTCCTTCTCTAAGCAACACCTGAGGCTGCCTGAGTCACATGAACAGGAGCCTCTCAAGAACCTATATCCCTAGTGTGCACTTGCACAGAGGACCCTTTCTAGAACTTGTATCCCCCAATATGCACTTGGTGTAGTAAGGGACATGACTTCTATTCCTCTGGAGACAAAACTAGTACTTTCAGTTACCTGAGTTGTCAAAGTTGAGTCTACTGAACAAGCAATGGCATTTCAAGTTGAGAGCAGGTGCTCATATGTGAAGAATGGAACAATGTGTATGTCCCAGCCAGGACAGGGGCTGGGAGCTCCAGATACCTGCACCATAGCCATGTGCCAAGGCCAGGGTAGCTCAAGTGAGGCATCTACACAACAGCACAGGCTGCCCAGGCAAGAATACCTAGTATCTACAACCTAACCTTGATTACCATGGGGTGAGCTATGAAAATACTTAGCCTACCTTAGAAAATACTATCTAGACACTGAGCAGAGGTGGCCATCACAGACAGCATAAAGCCCCAGGGCATCTTGTCTATTCAATGTGGATATTTAGACAAGGTCCAGTCACTCAGGAAGACAGCATGTCCCACAGAGTAGCTAAGACAAAAAAACTTCGCAGCAGATTCATTGGAAACCAATCCCAGGTGGCAGAGACCGAAATGCTGAATGTGCAACCTGAGGGATACCTCAGTTAAAACCCATGGTGCGCACTGGGAGCCCCTGGGCACTGCTGTCCTGGCAGGTGACACTGAAACATGGTACTGTCTACAAAGTTAACATGTCAGAATTGCAAGTAGCACTGAACTCCCCCAAATAATCTCATTGTGGTGGTTAATTTTCTGGTTAATTTGACACAAGCTAGCTCATCTAGGAAAAGGGAACATCAATTGAGAAAAATACCTCCATTAGATTGACCTATAGACAAGTCTGGGGGGGAGTATTTTCTTGATAATTACTGATAAGAGGCTCCAGCTCACTATGGGCGGTGCCACCCCTAGGTTAGTTGTCCTGGTGCTATAAGAAAGCAAGCTGAGCAAACCATGCAGAGCAAGCCAGTAAGCAGCACTCCTTTGGCTTCCTTCCTCTAGTTCCTGATTGAGTTCCGCCCTGACCTCCCTTCATGATAGACCGTAAGTAACTCTTTCCCCTTCAAGTTGCTTTTGGTCATGGTTTACCACAGCAACAGAAACCTAACTAGGACATGTGTTATGTCTTAAATGTAGGATTTTTGTGTTAGGCTGCATTCATAGCTATCTGGTGGTGCAAGGGAACTGCATGCTATAGGTTGAACACACCTACAAGTTTCCTGGACAATGCTCCCTGCTTGCAGCTCCGACCTTGAGCTTAAGAGAATGGGGACTTTGCATCCAACAGCAACAGTCCCTGCAAAACATTACCTTGCCACACACTGGGCATCCAGAAGGTTCCTTCTTGTAACGAACCAGGCTTTCCCCGCTGGCCTCCAAGTCTTCTCTCTTTACCCGCCGCACACCTGAAGTCCCAGACCAGATAGGAAATGTGAGGCCACACAACACAAGTCAGATCCCAGAACTGCCTGGGAAGTATGCTGCAAATATTGTGGTACTAAATATGCAAGAGGCTGGTTGGGGGTTAAACCCATGGGTTCAGGGCTACTTTGGGCAACATAGCAAGACTCAATCTATCTATCTAACTAACCAACCAAACAAACAACTAACCAACTAACCAACCAACCGAACAAATTCATGTGAAACAGGCAGTCTCTAAATAAAGGAGAGAAACCAGGTGTCTTTTCTGGGTGTTTCTATATAATCTGACATGAACACAGAGCTGGTGACCTTGGCATCAGGGAACAGGCTGATTCCAGGGTTCTAGGACTAGGAGGCAGCTTCTAGAGCATCAAGCTACCGCCCATAGCAATAGTGTGGGTCACATACGAGGAGTTTATCTAGTCCAGCTAGATTCATCACAGAAAGCAGTGGCTCTGGCAAGCCCACAGCATACTTGATTCTGAGCAACTGCTCTGTGTTGGGCTTAAAGGAATCTCGTGGTAAGGTCAGGTCCAGCCATGACATTGAGCTCAAGAGGGTCAAGTATCACCTCCCTGTACAAGCAAGAAAACTAAGGTATAGTGACTTGCCTATGGTTCTTGGGAGACTGGGTGGGGCCCAGAGCACACTCTTAAGAACCTCGTGAGACCTTGCTGCATGAACCGATAGGGAAACGAGTGTGTGTGTATGTGAGTGTGTGTGTGTGAGTGTCTGTGTGTCTGTCTGTCTGTGTGTGTGTGTGGGGGGGTGCAGGGTGGAAGCAAAGTGCAGGAACTTACTAAGGACATGACCTCGTCTTGTTTTCACAAACTCATGTGTATGTATCTAACAGTTATGCCTTCTACACAGCCTGAATATGTTCTTTAGTGTGTTTTCAAACACTAAGCAGAGATTGTTTATGTCAGTGAGTGCTAGTGACAAAGGGACTGTGACTCTTGGCAGGAAATAAGGAAAGCCTTCGTCAGAATGCTGATTTTAACCTCAGTTTCACTTCTTATTCTATGCTTGGTGCTGCCTCACATGTGTGCAGAGAGCTGACTCTGCTGGGTCTTTCTCTGACCTCACATAACCTACTATATAGACTGACGGCTCCCAGCCATAGTACCCACCAGCATACTTGCCATATGCAGGACACTATAATGACCTTTCTTACAGATCATCACACTGAAGTCATTCTTCACAGTATTAAAAGAGTCTCTAAAGAAATACTTCAAATAACTGTCTAACAGTCAACACAGAGTAGTCTAGCTGTGTCTATTTGTTCTCCACTGTTCATTCTCTCTGCTCACTGCACTGTTAATACTATCCTAGGACCCCTAGGATTGGGAGAAGGATCATTGGGTCAGAAGGCAGGCATCTCAGGCCCCAAGCTCACCATCCAAGTGCCGCCTCTGGTGGTCCAGCATAACATCCTTGCGGTAGAACATCTTACTGCAGACCTCACAGGCAAACTTCTTGTCCCCGTGTTTTTTCTTGTGCTTAGAGAGGTTGCTGTTAGTGGAGAAGAATCTGAAACACATCTCACATTGGAACGTCTTGTCATCTGTCCAGAGAACAAACACAGGGCATGTGGTAAATCACCCCTGACCAGGATCCCGCATGCATGCCTCAGCAGGATGAAGAGCACAATCAAAGCAGGAAACCAGCGGGTCACTGTGGCTCAGAGATCATCTGCTGTGTGTGCTCAGCTAGACATACAAATATATACCAGTGTGTCAACTCTCCTCACCGGGGAAAGGCTGCCTCAACAGCTCTCTAGGCTCCTCTCCCTCTATCTGTATGCACTATAGCTTCCTCAGACCCAGAGGTGGTCTCCTTGTGTCCTCAGCAGGCTCCGCCTACTTTTCCAGCACAGTGCCACCAGCTGGCCTGCATCCTCCCTGCCTGACTACCTCTTATAGCACCCCTACAGCAACACACCCAACTTCACGACCTTTCTGAAGAGCTGTCTTGGCCTTGGCCTCCCTTTAGTGGACACACGCTCCACACTCACTCAACACATACGCCGTAAATACACACACACACACACACACACACACACACACACACACACACACACACACAGACAAAAACCACATTCACACCCATCTCTACCCCTATTTAGCACACAGCATATAAACATACATACATTACAAGAAGTCATCATCCCCATATCCTGGTCCCCACTTTAAAGTCCCCCCTGGAAAGGAACCAATCAAGTTGTAATTCCTGCCTCTGAAAGTCTACTCTATCATTTGGCCCTGCCCCCTTTGCCTGGTGCCTGCAGTCTCTGTTCCACATCCACTGGATGCCTTGTTCCCTTGTGGGCCAGCTCTCAGAATCACTTGCTCTTTCCTGCATCATAATGTGGATGCATTTGATAGCAGGTGACAAGTATGCCATTGCTTCTCTCAGGAGCAAAGGCCAGAATGTCTCTAGTCTCAGCAAATGCTTTCCTATAAAACCCTAGTCTCCACTGGTAGGAGTACTCAAGTGAGGTCTATGCTGCAGGAAGTCTCTAACTCCACTCAGGAGATCCCATGTGTAGCCAGCTAGAGGTCGACACACCTAAAACTGAAGAAAACTATTCATCTCAATCTCTTCCTCTCAGGGGACAAAGACACAAGGCAGGGCTATGTCTTGGCCTTCAAGTGGGCACCACACCTGGGGGGCAGGGCAACACAGGAAGCAGTGGCCTAGCTACAGCTTTCCCCACAGCAGGATGGCTCCTCTTTCGAGGGCATGAACTAGACTAAACCCTATGTGAGTCTCAGGAGACCTGAACCTGCACCTGGCAATGTGACCTCATTACACATGAAGAGAATGACATCATGGCAGTGTCCTGTCCTATCATGCAACTCACATTCTCAAGGTGAAATGCTATTCATACAATTCAACCCTCTCTCTCATTTGTTTGGCTACATTACAGAGCAGCTCTGCTAAGCCCCAACCAGGTCTACAGCACAGGTGGGCCTCCCTCCCAAGCAGGTTTTCACAGTACAGGTGAGTCTCTGAACATAACACATGAGCCTTCTTCCTTATAGGTTCCGGACAACATTGGTAACCATGGAAAGCAGCAGTGCTGGCTTGGGCTCTAATGTTCTCCCTCACAAGCCTCTCCTGGTATGTGGAAGGAGACTATACTTCCAAATGTTTTATGTGCTGATCACCTACACAGTCAACTAAGGTGACTCAATAACTGGGTACAAGAACCCAGTCCTCAGAATGATATCCAACTCCACCCCCATAATCCAGTCACTGGAGGTATGTACAGGCCCTGTAGATAAATGCTCCAGGATATGGTAAAGAACAGGGGTTCAAACATTTGAGAAAACAAGAGTGGACTGCTAGGGGCCCAAGCTGATGGGAGGCTGTATTTTGGGGCCCTGATTTGGGTCTTGCTACCTGTTAGTGCCCTCTTTAGGTTTAAAAGGAGTACAGCAAACACAGAGTGACACCAATGCACAGGGGGACACAGAAAAGGCCTGACAGCATGGGCTGCAGAAATACTATGTGCTTGAAGCACCAAGCCCTCTATAAATCCTTTGAGGATGCACATTCTACTAACTTCAGACCACAAAAGGCACACATGCATGTAAAGAGGCTGCCATGGGGTCTCAAAGCTAATAGTTCATCTTTACTCTTAGCTCCCAGCCTTGAAATCAGCCTCAGGAGAAAATCTGCTTGCAGTTCATCATTGCCATGACCACCTAACAAAGACAAGGGTCTTGTATGACAGTTTCAGCCAACACACAGCAACTGAATCTTCATTTTCTGTTCCACTCTTGTCCAGAGGAACCATTAAACCTTAAATAGGAACAACTGTTCTTCAATCTCTAATGCAGCCTTGACTTCAAGCTGGGGTCACTCTCACCCTATTCTGCATCTCCTTGAGAAACAGCAGGAAGGTGGCACCAATTCCAGTTAACAAAGAGTCTACCTGAGGCTGAACCAAATGGGAACAGATAGGAGTATGCCCAGATTCTAATGGGCACACCAAGACAGGAAGGGCACAGGCTGTAGACGCTGAAGTTAGGTGCACACTCCCACACAGATGGTTCATGTCACTGACAGGCAACCTCCAGAAATCTACCTGTCCTGTCTCTCAGAACAGCCTTGTCACAGTGAGCAGGGCACCATGCTGAGGACAGAAGAAAGCAGCCATAGTGAAAGAACAAATTGATCGAGACACTGATATTCACAGGTGGGCACCAGCATGGACAGAAGCCTGACAACATAGTAGAATGTCACAGAATGACCTTGTAGTTCTGAGTCATAGAGCAAGGGAGAACACAAAGGCACTGGTGACCTCCCTCTACAATTCCTCTGGCGACTTGGTTACATGGCCAAAGCCTGGGAACTGGTGAACTTAGGCTCTCTCTCTAGAGCACAGGGTATCCAAGCCTCAGGGAGCTGCCACCCCTTGGTCTACTTGCTGCCTGTACAGATTCCACAATTCACTTACAAAGAGACAGTGCCTGAGAACACTGCGGACCCCAAAACCACAGCTGTCCCCCAGCACGGGCAGCTCATAACACAGCTGCTTTTGGCCTCATACAAAGATGGCTTCTTTCCTTTTGAAGAATGGCAGATGGAAACAGGCTCAGGATGTAACAACCAAGGACAGGTGGCAACAAAATCTGTCTGGATGCCCATAGGGGACACAGGTGCAGGAGACTGATGGTGGGAGGAAGGTTCCAATAAGGCAGGTGGGCCTTTCCCATATTAAGCCTTTGCATTTTTCTCTCTCAAACACTTCTAGAACAAACTCAACACTGCTGCTCACCTGTCAGCAAGGATGAGGGTCCTGCATCACAGTAGCCTCAGACACAGGGTCTGAGAACGCAGAATGGACATGAGACAACCCATCATTTCTTGACTAAGGGAAAGTTGCCTTAGATGTCTTCAATGGCTGGACAGTTCTGAATAGTCCTCATATTCTTTGAGGTAAAAGGATCATGGAGAGGCCCAGGCATCTCAATGGGACCCTTTCTCCTAACACAGGGCAAGCATATGGGTTAGGGGCCTCACCTGTCCTACAGTTGTGGAACTCCAGTGCACTCTCCATTCGGAATGTCTTCCCACAGCTGCCACAGCGGTAGCGGTACTCACCGTCCACCTGCTCAAAGGGCACACTGTCAGCAAGGAAGACTGCAGGAGTTCAACACAGGGGCCCCCTGTGTGCTGTTCTAGTAACTTCTAGGGCTGGCTATACCACACTTTTCCTCCTCTGTTCTAGTAGGAATATTCTTGCTGTCCAACTGCCTGAGAAAGAGAACCCCACACTCAGGTAACTGTACCCCAAATACCAGCCACCAATATTCTCCCATGTTGTCCCTATTGTTTCTGTAAGCAGTGGCCTAAGTTGGGCTCGGAATGCATGGGGGGGGTGTCCCTCTGGAAACTTGAGAGCTTCCTTCTATTATGGCTCTTCCTCTAGAAAACAGTTGTTCAGTCAGTTGCCTGGGAGCTCACTTACCTCATTCCGGCTGTGCTTGTAGGAAACATGTTGCTTTAGACTTTCCTTACGGCTGAATAATTTCGAACATTCCTCACATTTAAACAGCTTGTCACCTAAGGAACGAACCAACAGAAGGTAGATTCATTGCTTTGACCTTTCTCAGCAAGGTGCACCTATCTCTGAAACATGAGGCCTCTGTCTGGGTGGTGTGCCCCTGTGCTGGAGGGGACAGGCAGCCACAGGGCCACCCCTTGCAGCAGCTCTGCAGCAAGGACCCAGCAATGGACACACACCTTCTTGGCCCTGCCCCATAGGCTGGGCAGGCACTCACCGTGCGCGCACTCACCGTGCGAGCGCACGTGCCGGCTCAGGTTGCTGCTGTTCTGGAAGACCTTGCTGCAAGTGCCACACTGATGGATGCGTTTATGCTCACCCAGCTGACGAACAAGCTTCCGCCGGACGCCATGTCTGCTGGACAGAACCAAGCCCCTCTTGAGGGCAATGGTGCTGCTTGGATGATGAGTGAACCTGCCCAAGAGAGGGACAGCTGGTCAAGGAGAGGTGGTGGCTGGGTCCTCAGAATGATAGCTTCCAATCATAGTCACCTCAGAAAGTTCATCAGCCACATTTCCCAGCTATGATTGGTCCATAAGGAAAGAAGGAAAGCAGAACTTGGGAGTCACCCAGTCCTGGGTAGCATAGACTTTGAACATTAGCTTCAGTGCTGTCTAACAGCTCACTTGCTTCAGCCCTGGCCACCAGGAAGCCTGAGCTTTCATTGTGTTCCAAACAAGGCAGCCCTGTCTGTGGTTCTGGTCCTGACTTGGTATCAACTCTACTATGTTTTATGTTGACTCTGAACTTGACTCCTAAACGCTTCTTCATCCCATCAAGTGTGCTTTTATTGGTAAGTGCTTGGAATCCTCTAGGCAGTAAGACAGGAAAGAAATAATAAACGCCCGCATTTTCAGAGGTCCAGCAGGTGAATTCTGCCAACTCCAAAGGGCATAGAAAACACCAGCAGCTGAGTCAACTTCAGGGCAAAGACTCACTAGGGAATTATAACTGCGGTATAAACATTTCTTTCCCGTGCTCAAAAAAAAGAAAGCAGAGCAAGATGTGAGACTGACTAATATCCAAATACAAGCAACTGCTGAACCATAGCAGCACTGCTCACATAGCTGGGGCAAAGCCCTCAGGATCCCCCATGGGAGAGCAGACAAAGCAGGTACATGCATCAGGGTAACATGAGCCTTACAGGGGAGACTTGGACACACACTATGACATAGAAGGATACGTACTGAGCAAAATAAGCTATTCATAGAAAGCAAATACTGTGTGCCCTGCTGACGTGGGTATATAGTCTGCATAGGCTAGAACCGCCTGCAGACGGAAAGCAGAATGGGGTGGTTAGTTTAAGTTTGGGTGGATAAGAAGCTTGGGAGACGGATAGCCAGTGTCTGCACTGTGTTCTTAAAAACAGTTATGATGGTGAATTTTCTGTTGTTTGTGTTTTAAGAAAAAAATTTTTTCACAAGGAAAAAACTAGGAAACTAGGAAACTCCTAGAGTTCAGAACACACATTGCTGGCCAGAGGAGATGAAGCCCGGCTCTGCTGTGGGGATTAAAGGTGGGAGGTACTTTCCCTTCGGTACCAATTAGTCATTCCCTGTGCTCCGTCCCCAAGCACCAGCCATGTACAATCAGGACTTACTTTGGCACTGAGCTGGCTTCATTTGTGGGGGTGGCCAGCTTCCCCAAGACTAACTCCATTATCCGTTCATCTGGTGTTGCACTCACAGGCTCATCTGGGGGGATCTCGGTTATGATCTCTGCCACATGCTCTGTGCAAAAGGGTATGACAAAGGATCATCACTAGTGTAGGGGACAGATTGTTAACAAAATGCAGGAGAAGCACCGCCCTGGGGGAGCACATCCTGAGTGTGGATGCAACAGGGATAAAAGTAGAACATTTTAGAATCTAAACGTTTATCTATATTTAAAGAGGGTATAATGTTTTTAATTCAAAGTTACACTACATGCCTTGTAAAGCCCAAGCATCACATGACTTCTCTCCTGTCTCTGCCTAGGACACCATCTTGTAGCTTATTAAATGAGCTCTGACAGAGTTCAAAGGTGAGTAAATATTATGTTCAGGGCCACATCAGAAATGGGATAAAATGAAACATGAAGATTTATACAGATTAAAATTTCAACCATTGATTTTTTTTTTTTTTTTTTTAAAATAAGGTCTCATGTAGCTAGGGCTGGCCTTGAACTTACTATGAAATCAAGGACTTTGGATATCTGATCCTTCTATCTCCCAAGAGATATAATTCTAGGCATGTATCATCATGCTCAGTTTCTGTGGTGCTGGGGATGGACCCTGGGTTCTGTGAATGAAGGACAAACACTCAACAAACTGAGTCATATTCTAGACCCTGAGCTATTGGTATCTATCTATCTATCTATCTATCTATCTATCTATCTGTCTATCTATCTATCTATCTATCTATCTTGTTTTCAATACATCCTGGCTGCAGTTTCCTCTCCCTCCACTCCTTCCAGATTCCCACCCCTACCTCTGCCACTACTAGACACAAGCCCTCATATCAAGGCTGGGCAAAGTGACCCAGTAGGAGGAAAAGGGTCCCAAGAGCAGGCAAAAGAATTAGACACACCCTCTCCCACTGTTAGGAGTCCCAAAAAACATAACAAATATGCAGAGGACCTAGTACAGACCCATGCAGGCTCAGTGATTGCCACTTCAATCTCTGTGAGCCCCTATTGATTCTGTGGGGTGTGTTCCTTTGTGTCCTTAACCCTTCCTGGCTCCTACAATTCTTCCTCTCCCCTCTTCTGTGAGATTCCCTGAGCTCCAAGGGTAGAGAATCAGTGGAGATCTCCAATCTGGGTTTTCTCTCCTGCTAATGTTTGGAGGTGGATCTCTGCATCTGCTCTCATCAGCTGCCTGTGGAAGCCTCTCTGGAGCCAGGGGTTTCTATTGTTTCTTACTATCACCAAATGAAAGTAACAGCCAGGAAGTAGTTCCCTGTGCTCCTTCCTATCTATAGAGGTAGGCACATCCCACAAGGAGCTCAAACCACTCCTGCTCATGTGCAGATACTCCAAATGTTCAGAGAACAGGCACTGGCCAAAGAGGAGGAAACAGGAAGCAGAGAACATTCCATGGAAGTTGCTCTTCTATTCTCTTTTTAATTTCAAGCTTGCTTCTTATTTTCACAATGGAAAGAGTAAAGAGTCAGAGTCCAGTAACACAGGCGGAAGGGGCAGACATCTGAGTACTACACTTGTCCTGAATGTGATGTGGGCCTAGCATCAGAGGGATCAGGCAGCTGGGACAGGGGCTGCATGAGGACCACAGAGACGATGGTTTTCCAGAGACATGCACATACTACAGAGTGAATCGCTGCAAACTTAGCTGAGGGTTCTGTATAATCAAAGAACAAACTCAGGTCAGTGAGGTGGCTCAAGTGGTGTGCTGGCTAGTTTTATGTCAACCTGACACAAGCTAGAAAGGAGGGAACCTCAACTGAGAAAATGCCTCTATAAGATCGTGGTATTTCGAAGCAGCAATAGAAACCCTGACTAAGCTGTAGGTTATTTTTTAAACTAGTGATTGTTGTGGGAGGGCCCAGCCCAGAGGGGGTGGTGCTATCCCTTGGCTGGTAGTCCCAGAAGACCATGAATAAATCTCAGATATTTGATACTGAGTGATTTACACTATTGGAATTTAGTTTTGTTTTGTTCAGATTATGACCATGCCGAGTCTTCCCTCTTGAAAAGTATTTAACTTAAATTTGATCTTACAGGCTCTCACAGTTCAGAGACTGATTTTTAAAAGAGATTTTGGAATTTTACAAAGACTTTGGATTTTAATAAAGGCTAAATTTTTAAGTGGTAAAAATATCTACTGTACAAGCTTGGCCCCAGAGTTCCATCCCTGGAGTCTTCATAGACCTGAAAGAGAATTACAAAGTTATCCTCTGGCTTTTGTATATGCTGTGGTCTGTGGTTTGTATGGCATGTCTGCACATATACACATGAAGGAAGGAAGGAAGGAAGGAAGGAAGGAAGGAAGGAAGGAAGGAAGGAAGGAAGGAAGGAAGGGAGTGAGTGAGTAAATGAATGAAAGAAAGAAAAATTTTAAAAAGAACAGGGCCATGACCAGCAACCACCCATAAGCAGTAGGAAACAAATACTGGGAACTTGCATGATGGATTAAGGGCTATCGGGTAAACAGAGCTGTGCCTGACAGGCATGGGATGGGCAAGATTCACAACTGAGATAGCGAGAAACACACAAACACAAGCCAAACTCTGTGGCACAGGTGTGTCATCACAGCTCTTCAAGAGGCTGAGTGGGCAGGATCAAGAGTTTAAAGTCAGCCTGTGTTACATGCTGAGCTTAAGGCCAACCATAAATATAAAACAAAAACAAAACAAAACCAGACCAGAGAGCTCCAGTCCTGATGAGACAATGGCTAGCCAGGTATCCATTTAAAAACTCTGTGTTTTGAACACTCTTGTGTGAAGACTCTGCATGATAATTGTACTAGCTGGTTTTGTGCCAATTTGCCACAAGAGGAAGGAGCCTCAGTTAAGGAAATGCCTCCATGAGATCCAACTTTAAGGCATTTTCTCAATTAGTGATCAAGGGTAGGAGGGCCCAGCCCATGGTGGGTAGTGGCATCCTGGGCTGGTGGTCCTGGGCTCTATAAGAAAGCAGTGTGAGCAAGCCATGTAAAGCAAGTCAGTAAGTAACACTTCTCCATGCATGGCCTCTGCCTCCAAGTTCCAGTCCTGCTTAAATTCCTGTCTTGACTTCCTCCAATGATGACCTATGATCTAGCAGTGTAAGCCAAGTAAACCCTTTTCCTCCCCAACTTGCTTTTTCATCATGGTATTTCGTTTCAGCAATAGAAACCCTAACTAAGACAACAATCACACTCTAACAGCTGACTGAGGGACTAGAAAGGAGATAAGCCTCATGAGCCCTCCCTGCCAATATAGTGACCCAGAAAACTAAGAGGTGATGAGGAACATACCACCAGCCCTAGCACCTAGCCGTCAGCTTCTCACCTGCAGGCTCCTTGTCTTTGATAATGACCAGAGGCTGCTCAACCTTGGATGCTTTGGGTTTCCTCCCCCTTCGAGGCTTTTTCTTTGGCTCTTTGGTGACCACGACACCCTGGATGCTCTTGCTCTCAGCTACAGTGGGAGGCTCTATCCTGGGTGCATCAGGTTCCTTCTCAGAAGCTGCCTCATGCTGCTGGCCACCTGAAGGGAGGCTTTTGGCTTGCTCCAGGTGGCCCAAGAGATGCTCTGCAAGAGGAAACAGGCTGATGATGATACAGTAGGAAGTTGAACTCCTGCCAGTTCACCACTGGCCTCACTGTGTTGGCTTTCTTTGTTATGCTTGCTGAGTGTGCCCTCTGCACAGGTAAATAAACTTTTTCTTCACTGGTTTTAAAGAGAAATGGCTCTACTACATACATACAGCTTCAAACTGAGTTTCTCTCATCTGACATGTTCAGGACCAGATGGCTCCAGATCATGGTGGACTCTTAGTTTATAAATTTATAGTGCTTCACAATTGGAACTTTCAAATGGAGGCTGATCAGCTTAAACTATTTTTGTTTATGCATCAAAGACTGTCATGTAGCATAGACTGGTCTCAACTTCTGACCCTTCTGTCTCTACCATCAATGGTTAAGATTAGACACATGCCACCATGTCCTGTTTTATGCAGTACTAGGGCTCAAACCCAGGGCTCCCTGCATGCTAGGCAAGCACTCTGCCACTTGGGTCATATCTCCCACCCTGAAGCTGTACTTAGAAGTACATGAGCCACAGGCAGGGTATGGTGTTATATGAAGCATTCTGTAAATCTGGAAGTGCACACGCATATCTGCAGAAGCCATGTTCACATGCTGGTGCAGCTCCAGTGTCTTACTCCATGAAACCATGGGCAACCTGACTTACTTCCTTGATTGTATTTTATCTCTTTTTTTTCCCATAAAGTGTGACGCACTAAGATGGAAGCACCTATAGAGGAATGCTACCTAAAGCACAGTGAACATTTCTTCTTTCCCCTTTCCTTCCTTCCTATTTTTCTCCTCTCTCCCCTTTCCTTCCTTCCTTCCTATTTCCCCTCCTTCCCTTTTTTCTTCCTCCCTTCCCCCTCTTTCCTTCCTTTCTTTGTTTTCTTTGACACGGTTTCTCTGTGTAGCCCTGGCTGTCCTGGAACTTGTTCTGTAGACCAGGCTGGTACCAAACTCAGAGATCAGCCTGCCTCTATCTCCCAAGTGCTGGGATTAAAGGTGTGCTCCACCACTGCCCAGCTAAACATTTCTTTATAAACCCTACAAGAAAGCAAAATGTCTTTGCTTATTTGCAGCTGACAGAAAGTCTCCAAGACCACCCAGGAAAAGGTAGTGGAGACAGATGTTGGGAACAGGCTGGCAGCCATGTGGAGTGGTTGCCAAATGTACTGGGCAAATGTGCTGGGTCACAGAGTACTAGATGTCAGTAAGACGGAGGGAAGACATGACAGAAGCACCACTGTGCCTGGAGCTGGTTCCTCCCTCTGCAAATGTGAATTGATTCAGCACCAGTACCAAGCTAAATAGCCATTATCCCTGATTTGTCCGCATTAGAGACTCTATGCTAGGTGGGTGGCCCCATGGAGCAGGCCTGTGAGGGAAAGTTAACATGATCTGGTACCTAACCAGGTTAGACAAATAGAACACACACCCTGAAAATATAGGTTGAGCAGTATTAAAGGAAAGCAAACAAGACTCTACCAATCATACAGAGGGAACTTAAAACCAAAGTGAAAGACACAGCAAGGGTGAAATTGGAGGCCATGGGGTCTCATAGGCTATCCAGCTGTAAAGATAGGATCACAAGTCATCACAAGACCTGGGGACTAAGACATTGACTTGGTCTACTCTGGACCCAGGCACAACATAGATTTAAGCTTATATGGACTCTGTGTAGGAGACAGGGATTTATTCTATACTACCGCTCTGTGTCTGTGTTGAAGGCACTGCTTTCCATCAAAGAACAGAGAGCAGAGAAAAGCAATGCCTTTGACACAGACACAGAGCCATCCACAGTAGACAGAAACTGTGATTCTTCAGGTCCAAAGTCCAAAATAAGAAGAGTAAATAAATGGGATAGCAAGAGCTAGAGATTGGTGCCTGGCTCCATGAAGTATCACCTGGTGCCCAGCACTGTATAAACAGGTATGGTGTCACATGCCTAAAATCCCAGCAATCAGAAGGTTAAAGCAGAAGGACCAAGACCCTGTCTCAGAAATCAGTAAATAAATGTATGAGAAGTGGGGCTGTAGGGATGGCAAAGTGGTTAAGAACACTGGCTGCTCTTCCAGAGGACCCGGGTTCAACTTCTAGTACCCACATGACAAGCTCACATCTGTCTGTACTTCCAGTTCCAGGAGACCTGACACCCTTACACATACATACATGCAGGCAAAAACACCAATGCACAGAAAAATTTAAAAAATCATTTAAAAAAATGCAGAAGAAGGACATCAACTCTTATGCTGCACTCACACAGGTTACTAAGTCTGTCTACCATGCTCATCAAATTTCCTATGCCCTTGTGATTTGTGTTTGATCTACTAACCGCTCTGGTTATCATGAGAGGAGATGGTGCAATTTCTTCTCATACAGCTGTCAGTCTTTGCTTTGTGAATTTCTGGACCATGTTATGGTATGCAGGAGAATCAAAATGCAATGTTGAATAAAATGTGGAGGAGCTAGCATGGCTCTTAGAGAAAATTTCAGTGCTTATATTAAAAAAAAAAAGTGAAATTGACTGAGTGAAGCATTCAATTTAAAACATAGAAAAGAATAAAACAAAAACAAACAAACAAACAAACAAAAGGATAAAAAGGAACCAGGCATGGTGGCACATGCTTGTAGGAAGTGAAGCAGAAGTCAAATTTGCCCTGAGCTACAGACCAAGTGCAGAGCCAGCTTGGACTACATAAAACCCTGTCTTAAAAAAAACCCCAAACCCCCAAAAAACAACAACAACAACAACGAAAAAAGAAATGATAAATTATCAGAAGTTGATTTTTAAAAATGAAAATACAGTAAGAAATAAGTGAAGCTCAAAGCTGTTTCTTTGAAAAGACTCACAATACTGGTAAAAAGTCCAACAAGAAAGATGCAAATAACTGTGTAACTGGTTCATAACAAAAAACATCAGTCTCCTGCCTCACTATGCCATTCAGTCATCGGCATTTTCAAGTCACCTATCCACACCTACAGAGTATAGTCCTAGGAGCCTGAGGCTAAAACCCAGACATCTTAGTCCCTTACATAAAATGGCACAGTATTTGCAAAAACCAACACGTCATACACATTAATACTCAAAACACCAAAATGCAGTAAAAATGCTATACGAATGGCTATTGCTCTACAGTCAGGGAATAATGACAAGGAAGAGAAACCCTGTACATTCAGTTCAGACGCACGTTTTCTGAATAGCTTTTTGGTGTGTGGCTGTTTGGGTGCTGGCCTAAGGATGCCACAGATAAAGAGGCTTGACTGTATTAGACAGTGTCTACTGATGAGTTAAAATATGGAGATTCTACTCTCCTATGCATGCTGCTTGCTTCTTAGACCTCAGACTCCTCCCAATCACACCAACACACTCAGATCACACTTTTGTTGTAAGCCAACTTGTGTTTACAACACCAAGGCCATAAAGATCTATTCACAATGTGCCACAAAGCAGTTGTACTTAGCATTTTTCCTGGAGCTAATTACTGCCTTATCTTCCATCAGTACTGCACTGTCCAGTCTGCTGATAGTTTGTACATTCCCTGTCTCTTTCCTCTCTTAGAGTCAAACAGTTATCTCCTGGATTTCTCTTTTTCTTTATTCTCATTATTCACTTTACATCTGGATCTCACCCTCTCACCTCCCAGTCCCTTCCTCATATGGCCCTTCTCCCACCCTCCCCTTTCTCCTTTTTCTATAGCACCTGTTCTTCCCAGAACCCTCTGCTCTAAATTGAGCTAGTGACCTGCATATCCTTTTCCCATTCCTTGCAAAGGACTCTCTTCCTTTATGTAAAGGACATGCATATTGTTTTGGGCAAGGTAGCACTGTAAAACTCAACAGAGGTGCTAGGATCTGAAAAGCCACACATTTGGGCCCTGGAATCCAGTGTACAGTGTCTTCATCAAGTGGTCTGATGGTGACAACCTGCATACTCCAGGGTTCTCCTCCTGAGTTTTTTTTGTTTTGTTTTGTTTTGTTTTGTTTTGTTGTTTTGAAACTGCTTGGAAAGTTCTGGATTTGTTGAATATCTTCACTAGGTTGCTGACAGTGAAAAATCTAATGGCCAAGTCTGCCTTCCTGTCCTAACAGTGCTCCTGTTTCTAATGGCTTGCCCTCTAACAGTTTGTTTCTCTCTAAATCCTATGATTAAGTTCCATAATATCATAGGTAGGTCTTTGTCATTCATCACATTGCTGACCTGTTGGACCCTTCTAGGTTATAAACCTGCATCCTTCAGGGTTTCCTTGCTATTTATCCATCCAGTTTGTTTCTGAGAAGGATGTCCTGTAATTCAGGGTGCTCTCAAACTTATTATGTAGTTGAGGATAACTTTAAACTCCTGATGAGCCTCCTGCCTCTGCCTCTTGAAGATTTGGATTATAGGTATCTGCTAGCATGTCTGGTTTTGGGGATGCTGGGGCTTGACCTCAGGGCTTGTGATGCTAGGCAATCATTCCATCAACTGAGCTACATCCCCAGTTCACCGATTGATTTTTACTGCCTCTCCCTTTTCCCCATAGAACACTCCTGTCCACCTGTAGTCTCAAACCATCCTCCAGTCTCTATCTCGTTTGTGTTCTCCACGTTCCTCCTTATGGAAAACTCTCCCGGTGTTTTTAGACGCTTTTCCATCAATTTTATGACTACTACCACAGCTCTCATTTTCAGTCATCTACCATCCTCTGATTTCTTCAACAGTGGCCTGTTTTTATCTGAAGGATGAAGTGCTATGCTGCCATCTCTCACCTCAGGGAGAACTTCAGCTTGGAGGTTTTTTTTTTTTTGGGGGGGGGGGGGCAGTTTTCAGATTCCTCAGACAAGTTGTTTGGTCTCTTGTTCATGTTCAGCTTTCTCCCAGCACCTAGAGTCTTATTCTGAAAGATGGTCAGAGGTTGAGCAGTCCCACTTGTGGGTCTTTCATCTCCCTTGTTGGTTTCTACAGAGAAATTCTTTCTCCCTATCTAGGGCCTGAGCCAGCTCTACCACTCAAAGAGGAAGAAATGAAGATGTCTGAAACTGCCCAAATTCCAAATCTGACTTTGTAAGTCCCTGTCCTCAGTACCTAGGGCTCCTAGTCTCAAGCCTCTCCCAAGGGTGCTGATGGAAGCAGAGATCCAGCTGGGTGGGGTCATGGCAGGGTTGGGACAGACCAGGAGGTCAGGGTTCTAAGCAGGCTGACAGTTTGTGCTTCCCTGTCCTCTCTTCCCAGACTCTTGACACTCCCCAAACTCTGTAAGAGTAGACATATTTCCTGGGTGTCCCACTGATGGCTTTGGCTTCTCTGCCATGCTTGCTTGGTTAATGCTGCTGCAAGCACACTCTGACATCTTTTCAACCTTGCTCAATGCTCCTCACTTCTCCTTTTTTTTGTCCTTGCATTTAAGCGAGTAGAATTCCAGGAGGGCACCAAGGCCAGTACATTCACTATTGCCTCATGTTTAATCAGACATCCCTAAGGGGCCTCCTGAGACTGGAGTAGGGTTCCCCAAGGGGACACAGGAAATGACAGCATCAGGTGAAAGGTCAAGAACAACAGCTTGTGCTTCCCATGTTGTCCAGCAATCTCAGTTGGTCTCCTGGTGCTCTGTGTAGTGGGTCTGACTTTAAAAGACACACTCTGACCCTCACTTGCTCTCAGTCATGTATGTTCATGAATAAATGCATGAAATATGCTCAAGTTCAAAAGACTCATCTGGTTTTGAAGTTATATAACCACAGAGAAGGCAAACACCAGAGGTTGGAGCCTAAACAACAAAGCAACACCTTCCCACTTGAAGTAAGCTTCTCAGACAAGGTTCTGCAGAAGACAGCTTCAGGCCCAGTGTGATCATGGATTCACATTCTCCTACTTGACAAAGTATCACCCAATGAAGCCTATTCTCCATAGATCTGTGTACTATAGCCATGTCATTTGGTTCTAGGATGTCTTCAAAGCCAGTCTGAAGGTAACAAAAAGTCTCTCTGCCCTGCAGCCCATTTTCCCAGAGACTCAGCTCTATACTCCTCTTCTTCTGCCTCAACTATCAAGTTATCCACCAGACACCTAGGCAAGGGTTGTAGGAGAAAGAAGAGCCCCATGACCCCGTGGTAGCAGAAGTTGGGCAGCAATGCCTGCATTGAATGTGGCTCCAGCATGTGCAACCATATGGCCTGGCATGTGGGCTATTCACTCCAGCCTCAGTCTGTTTATCCAGAAAATAGCCACTATGGCTATATAGACTGTTGTGAGACTCACTGAGTCACTGCAAGTGCATGGTAAGAGGTCTCAGCTGAGTCTAGCTCTACTACCAAAGTGAAGGGAAACTTTTTCCTTAACTAAAACTAGTCACCAAGGAAAATTACCCAACAGATCAAATAGCGTTTCTTGATCAGGGCTGAGTGACCATATCTTGTGTGATGCCCCTGTACTCTGTGATTTCCACAGATGGGCCTTGCCCTCACCTAGGGGATATGTTCTTTCACAAGCTCAGCCCTCTTAAGAAATCTAGAAGCAACAGCAGATGGGGCTAGAAGGATGTCTCAGTGGCTAAGAGTTCTTGCTGAGCTTCCAAAGACCAAGGTTCATGTCTCAGCACCTACATGATAGCTTACAACCCCCTGTAACTCCAGTCCCAGGGGACCTAATGCCCTCTTCTGGCCTGTATGGTAACTGCACACATGTGGTACATAGACATGCATGCAAGCAAAACACTCACACACATAAAACATTAAGTAAAAAGAAGAGGAGGAAGAAACTGGCAGCTGTTCACTGTTCCCATCTTTGATGAACACAAGTGATTTACCCAGGCAAAAGAACAAAAGTGTTAAGGATAAGACTAGGAGTAGAGTCCAAGGACACAAGAACAGACACCCACAATCTTGAAGATCAACGAGCCCTGCCTAGAGGCCATGCTTTCTCCCAGAAATGTCCACATTAGCATTTCCGTTGCTAAAATCTGTCTAGAAAGAACCTTCTTATAGATCCCAGAGTATTCCAATCACTGACTTGCTCAGGCTACAAGAACAGAACCTGTCTCTGTCACATCCTTGAAGTTGCAAACCAGTGGTCCCTTTGGGGTTTGGCCACCAAGCATGTTTGGTATGTGATAAAGGTCATAGCTTTCACACCTAGCTTCTTTGTAGCTTATGTGACTGGCATTTTTCTCTACTGCCTAGAAGAGAGGCTCCCAGGATACTGTGCAATAAAGGATGGAGTCAATTTTTCTCTGAGCACCTTTAATTAGGAAGGGAGGCAGAGGTAACAGGATGCCCTGAAGACAGATAGAGGGAGACTGTCAGATACAGACACCAGGCAGGACCTCAAGAGACAAGTGAAGATTTCTGGTCCTTGTTTGTGTCTACCATATCCAGAGCCTGGTCAGCAGGACAGCATGGAGGGTCACACCATGTACTTGCACTGACTCAATGAGTCTCACAACAGTCTATACAGCCATGATGGCCATTTTCTGGATAAACAGACTGAGGCTGGAGTGAATAGGCCACATGCCCAGGCCATATGGTTGCTAAGAGGTCTGAGCAGCAGCTCACTGTGGGCCATGGGGCAGACAATACAAAGACTAGGCCATCCTAAAATCCATGGGCATGTGCCAACAGGGATGGAAAAGCTCTGCACAATAGTCTGCACTCCTTGGAAAAACCCCATTTGCCACTTTTACCTTACCGTTCAGGAGCTGAAGCTCCAGGAAGGTGTTGGAGCACACCTTACACACCCATTGGCCACGCTCAGGTTCCACAGGGACACTGGGCTCAGGGGTGCCTGCAGCTGCAAGACACAAAAAGGTTAGCCACTAGAGCAGAGAATGGCCTGTCCCGTAGGTGATTTGAGAAGGATGGAGATGCCCACAGATTCATGAAAAACTGTATTCTAGGCACTATTCACAGTTTCATACACAATGATCGAGTTCATACCCATTTCACAGATGAGGAAGCTGAGCAGATATGGTATCCCTGCTACTACCATAGGGTGAGCCTTGTCACCAGTCGCAGAAATGTGGCCCCTACCAGTCACCAGCCTGGTGGGACCAGAGCCCTTCAAACTCTCTAAGAGAAAAGCCTTCAGGACCTACACTTGAGCTGGACCTGTTGTGCAGGCTTGTAATACCAACTAGACAAGAAGAATGGAAATCTATGGCCCACCATGGTCACAGAACAAGTTCAAGGACAGCCTGGAACTCAGTGAAGCCCTGTCTCAAAAAAGTTTTTTTAAAAGTGGGGTATGAGGTAGAATGTTTTACCTTTATTCTACCTGTAGCAACACACACACACACACACACACACACACACACACACACACACACACACACCACAGATTCCTCATATTTAAATTTTCAGTGGCTCATATAACAGGGTATGGTGGGACCAACAACAGCCATCTCACAGTGCTCCTGAACCTGGAATGGCTGTGATCCTGGTCCAACATATCTTACAGAGGTTTTTGTGTAACTGTTGTGCCTTGTAACTGCTGTCTGGCTATGAGGCCTGGTGCCTGAGCAGGAGTGAGCTTTAACTGTTCAAGTTTTTAAAATCCCCAACTGGGGCAAGATACCTATAGCCCTCTAATGATGACACATAGGAACCCGAGGAAGAGGGACAAGGACAGGGGCTCAAGGTACACAAACTGACCCTGGCCATGCAGATGGGAACTGCAGGCTCCTTTTTAAGATGTCACAGGTGCTTTCCTGGGACCTATTCTGGGCATGCCTCAGGATCTGGTCTAGTGAGTTTTTCTGTGGGGTCAGCCCAAAGATGCCATTCCTGCATGTCATATCCAGAACCATCACCGTGCAGCTTAATATTAATACTCCAGAGGCCACTTGGGGGAAGATCTTGAGTCTCAACAGTCTCCCAGATCTGCAGCTATATACCCACAATGCCCCAGGAAAGAATACATCACAACTCCCTGCATTCCAAAGTAGTGTTGAGAACACAACGAATATAGACAAGGATGCAGACCACCACTGCAAGAGAAATACATAGGCAATGTGGAAACTATCAGACTGAAATCAAAGATGGAAAAGGTAACAAAAAAGGTGGCAGGTAGGAACTGAATCCTGAACGTTCCACCAGTACCTGAACTTCTTTGTCTGTTTCTAGAAATCTGCTGGTTAGGGACTCCCGGGAAATTGAGAATAAACAGAAATAAAAGCCAAATTCCAACTTCCATTCAGGTTCTCAAACATACAGAGGTTTCCAAGAAGGGATTCAAAGAAGGAGCCCTTGGGGTCCAGCAAGGACTCAGCAAGAAAAGGAAGGCACTTGCCACCAACTCCAAACAGCTGAGTTCAATGAGACTCACATGATGAAGAGAACCAAATCCCACAAGTTAACTTCTGGCCTTCACATGTGTGCTATGGGGCGCGCGCGCGCGCGCACACACGCACACACACACGCGCACACACACACACACACACACACACACACACACACACACACACACACACACACACACTTAAAGTTTTTAAAAGGATCCCTTGGGTCAGTGGGCTGGAATTCATTTCATCTAAATGACCCACCATCTCCTACAAATATCACATGAGAATTTGTGGACATCTGCTACTCTGGCACTGAGTGAAGACTTCTCATTGGAAGAACCAGGTAGTCATGACAACACAAGATTTATAAAAGGTAACTTTACAAGGTAAGAATTTTAATGAAAAAAGTTAATAGTCAATAGTTAGCAGATGAACCCTAAGTGCCAACTGACATTTCTGAACCTAGGAAAATGTCTCAGTCAAACAACATGATACAGAAGCCCTGACAGCATAAGAAGCAAGGCTTTAGGTATGAGCACAGGGCTTTAGATGTGAGCATAGGTCAAAACTAAGTAACAGGAGGGAAGGCACATACCAACTGTGAAAAGTCCAGCAGGACAGAACAGTTTAGCTTAGGATAGAGGGTCACCAAGGATGAAATCAGGAGGGAAGGGAGGATGGACTGCTCCACAGGAGTCTGTGGTAAGAGTCACACGCTTGCAGACATCTGCTGAGAGTTCCTCAACATAATGAGATCAACTGAATGCATGGTAACTGGTTTGAAAATTAGAAAACACTAGTCTCAAAGCCAGAAGCAAAGAGAGCCAGAGTGGCCAGACTGTGGGCATAACATGGCTTCCCAGAGACTAGAAGATGTTACCTTCTGTCTTTCTCATTAGAAGGGTGATTCTGAGTCCATGTTCCCCACTCCACCCACTTGTTCAGGCCCTTGGGAGGAAAGCAAGCTACTCTTAATGTGGGCTCAGAGAAACACGTACCCAGAATACAGTCCACAGTCAGGACAAAGAATCCAAGTCCATTTGTTTTTCATTTTTTATTTCTGTTGAACACCATAGCTATGGCAGGATGAAATTTGGTTTTTGTTTTTTGTCCTGTTTTTTTTTTTTTTTTTTTTTAAGCAGATGTTCCTCAACTCATAATGCTGTCTGGTAAAACTCCTGTTAAGTGAAAATAACCAAGCCTGCTGCACTCCAGTTGTGACAGCGAGTAATATGGGCTGCTTTCCTAGTGATCATGTGGTCACTGAGAGCTGCAGCTGCTTAGCCTCAAGACAATCCTACTACAGGCTGAGGGAAGACCAAAGCTTATGGTAAAGACTTCCCACCAAATACTCACCACTCATGCTATGGTAAAGTAAAACAAAACAAACCCCCAAACCAAAAAACATCCCATGTAACCACTGGAAGTTGGAGACCATCATATTGAGGACCTGATTCTAGACATTCACAAACTAACTTGTGTAATAAAGGAAACGTGAAAAGGGCCGGAGGAGAATGAGCCTTTCTGGCACAAGCCCATCATAAACCTGGGGCCTCAGTATAACTCCTGGGGTCCCGCCCACTTAGGGTGGGGACAAATTCATGTCCACAGACCTATCCACTTCACCTTGGGGTGGCAAACTCTCTGGTGTATACACAAGGCCCAGGCTAAGCAAAATGCAAAGTCCATCCCTCTCAGGTCCAACCAATGAGCTAGAATCAGTTGGTACTGATTTCTACGTGCTTTTCACTTCTCTTCATAGGCCTTGCTCTCTGTGGGCTTTTGTGATATGGGCAAGGAGGGCTGCAATGCTTGGTTTATGCTGGGGGTTGGCGGAATATATCCTGTTCATAGCCCAAGCTCTGTGGGTGTACCATGGAGGGACTTAGGGAAAGGACGGATGGGTGGTCAGGGAGGTGGGTGGCAAGGTGTGGAAGCTGCCACTTAAACAGCCAGTGAGGAAGCCCAGGGGAACATACAGCAGCAGCATCCAGCCTGAGATGACTAGGCAAGTCCTCCAGAGGTAGGAAGACATAGAGACTCCAGCTAGCCACCTAATGGACAACAGCCATGACCTGTACCACTTACAAGTACCTGCTTGCCTGCATCTGCCCCAAGACATAGTGAACTGTTTCTAGGTTCTAGAGCTGGGAGAAGCCATATCTGTGCCTGCTGGCTCCCTGTTTTGTGCTGCTTTATGAGGCTGGCCTCAGGACATGTACCAGTCTCTTCCACTCCTCAAAGTTTCAACTAACTAGAAACATAGGACAGGCCAGAGCCCTCTGTGTTAGGAACCTACACCAATGAGATCTTTGCAGAATGTTAAGAACTACTGCCTAACACCTTTGTATCACACTTGGCATTAGAAAGAAACCATTTTCATGAGAGGTTGCTTTATCTGGGGTCAGAAACAGAGCCATTGTCCCACTTTAATGATGAAACTCTTCATAACAACAATGAGCAAGGCTGCTGCCCTGGGAGATGCCTAGGTCCAAGGTACAACAGGGCAAGTACTGCAGCTACAGTGTTGAGGTTTGGTCTGTTGCTATGTTCTATAATGCTAAAAATTCTGTACCAGAAGGTGTAGGCCTACAAGTGAATTCTCACATTTACCAGCTTTTGTTATGCAAACTTTATTCCTTAATTTAAAACTACTGGTTAAATAAAAATGGCAACCACCAATTACTGGAGGGATTAGAGGCAAGAGGATTTTTGAGTTACCTGGTGGGCAGAGCAAAAGGAGGAGGAGGCAGAGAATGAGGAGGAGAGAAGAGAAAGCACCATGGCAGGAAAGGTAACACGAGCACATGGCCAAGAGAAACAGCAAGTATTTGGGGTACACCGCTGGGGAGGTAGCCAGGCCAGCAGTTAGAAAATTAGATTAGGGGTGACCACCAGTGATTGTCAAAGCCAAATAAAATGACCATAGTCTGAGTCTCATTTATTTGCAAGCTAGTTGGAGATAAACATCAATTGATTCCAGTACACTGCTGTGACCCACTTCTCCAGAAAGACCCTGAGCCCGATGACTCACACAAATGCTTCCTCCACACGGAGTACACTCCTGTGTGCATATGCATCAAGACACACACAAACACACATTTCTGCATATGTACACAGATGCACAATCCTATATGTCTGTACATATGTGTACATCTGAGCACACACAGGCACGTACCTATAAACATACATATACCAACATAGGTACATGCCCGTGCATCTGTATATACATGTACACGCCTGCATGATGGTATACACACTAACACATGTGTATTCCTATGGCTCCATACACACTAATGTATACACACCTGTGCATTTGTACAAACATGCATACTCCTGCATGCCTGTACATACATACATTAACATATGTAACTCCCATGGACCCATACTCTATAACACATCTACAAATCTATACACCTATATGTGCACACTGTGCATCTGCACACATCCTGACATATGCACATATCTATACATCTGCAAACACATCTGCACACACATGAAGGTACCTGTGCATCTGTTAATATCATGTATTCTGCAGGTTAAAACAACCACATGCATACACAAGGTATTTGTCCAGACATACCACACTTTTGCATGGGCACACATATGCATACATGCTCATGAACCAGACTTGAAGAGGGGCACAGTAGCAGCACTGGCACACTAACATCACAGCAGCCAGATTTGCTGCTCCAGTCCTGGTTTCCTCACCTTCTACACTGTCACTTGGCCTGCCCCTGGCTCCCTCATCTGCTACATCAGTGGCTATCAACTGGTGGGTCACAACCCCTTTTGAGGGGCCAATGACCCTTTCACAGGGTCACCTAAGACCATCAGAAAACAGAGATATTTACATTATGATTCATAACAGTAGCAAAATTACAGCTATGAAGTAGCAACAAAATAATTTATGGTTGGGAGTCACCACAACATGAGGAACTATATTAAAGGGTCGCAGCATTAGGAAGGTTAAGAACCACTGTTCTACACTGTCACTCAGCCTGTCCTGGGCCTCATCTTTTACACCATGATTTGGCTTGTCCCTGGGCCTCTGTACTCACAGAAATAAACCTCTTCCTCACAGCATTAAGGGATGGGCTACTATGTGAACCCTGAGACCAGAGCAAGTGTTAGCCTGTCTTATACCCAAGTGCTTCAAATCACCTAAAGACAAAGAGGCATCATCTCTCACCAGCAAGGGTCCCAAGATTTGGTGAGCACTGTCTGTCACTCCATATGCTCAGGCATGGTGATAAGCACAGCACTGGTTCCACCCCACCTCCCCTGTCCCAGCTGTTGACCCAGCAACTTCACTGGCGTCTCTAGCAAGAGACCTAGCCCTAGAGAGGAAACAATATTTACCCTGAACACTGGAGCAGGCCTGCTTTAGCATGGGCTTGTCCATCTTCTTGGCATAAAAGGCAGCATACCACACACGGAGTTCAGTGCCTGCAGGAATGTCCTTTGAGGTGGTGAAATACACATCACTGCCATGCTGGTAGGCCGTCAGGTTCTGGTGCCCAGGCTCCAGTGCTGGTCGCACTAACATCATCCAGTTGCAGTCATCCTCATTGGAAGTGTCGAAGCACACAGGATGCCCGTCCTTCTGAAATACCTGAGGGGAGGCCACAGGCTGGTTACCCACCAGTCTATCAGTGTGGCACAGGACCATGGGGGAGACCACACTGCTTCTGATAAGACCTGTTAACAAGCTGATTACCATGGCCAGGGGAACAGAGAAAGACTCTGTGTCTTAGATGGGTCAGGCTGGTCACAAGAAAGAGGAAGTTGAAGACATGCAACAGGTCCCTCATCATTGGCATATATTAGGATTATCTGTGAGCCAGGTGGGGAGTAAGACATCTGAGCTCCCCTCCTGTGCAGGTGTCAAAGGGAATGTGAGCTTCCCTTCTGTCCAGGAATCAAGAAGACGCTGAGCTTTCCTCCTATACAAGAGTCAGTGGAATCTTGAGCTCTCCTCTCTAGACATCATGGAGATCCTGAGCTCTCCTATCCAACATAACAAAGAGCTCTCCTCTCAGCTTTATTGGAAATAGGACACCTGAGTTCTCCCCATGGCTCAGGTGGGTACTCAGATATTGAAATTCTTCTCCTGGTTCTGCCCCAAGCAAGACATCAGTAGAGTCCTTCGTCTAGGTGAGCAGCACTGGTGAGTCCCCTAGTCTGCAGAGCAGCACTAAAGCTTCAGGGTTAACTAAGGACAGGCAAGGAGAGCCTTTAGTGTCTTTAGGTTTGAGTTGGCACAGGCACAGGGCCTGTCCTCCATCTGTGGAATGATGACTGCTCCCTCAGAGACCCTGCCCCACTGCCGAGCCTTTCCTGAGAACATTCTTACCCGTGAGAGGCCCTCAGAAGTGCAGTAACAAACTGGGAGGCCACCAGGTGCCCAGTGACCCCTAGTGGGTGTGGAAAGCACATTTCCACCCTCCTCTCAGGGACACAGGGCTTCCCTTGAGACATACAGGTGCTCAGAGCTGAGAACAAGTTAATACCTGAAAATAACTTAGAATTGAGGAGGTGCAAGGAAGTCAAACAGGCATAAAAGACCTTCTCTAGCCATGTGCCGGCATTAGTGTTTTTACCCATAACCTGCAGAGAGCAGACACTAAGCCACCTGCCTTTCTGGCCTCAGATTTAGGCCTTTCACATTATTCCTTACCACAGAGCCTTTCTTTCTGCTTTGCTTACAATTTCCTCCTGTAAATGTCTATCATCAGGCATCTGTCTTTCCTTGTTGGCTGAAATCTGTCCCATAAGTTCAAATATCCAGAGTGCCAAACTCTTGAGGCTATAACACCTAAGAATGGTGGCTGCCTCTTCCAGGTCTCAAATTGAAGCACACTGTCCCCAGGGCTGCAGAGGAACAACTCAGCCTCGTTTGTTTATGTCCCAACTATTTCCGAAGGCTTGCCCGTGTCTAAGCCTCCTCAGCCTCAGAAGGCTTCCTGGGGTTCACACTTTAGATCCTCAGCCATTCTTGTAACTGACATCCACTTTGGTTTTCTTGGTGTTATATCTAAGTTGGAAATACCCGTTCTCCCTCAGCCAGATGTGCTCTGTGCAGCCGCCAAGCCCCATGCTGTCACTCGGTCTCTGAGAGCTTCGTGCAACTCACACATATGAGTGAGATTGCCACACCGGTGCAGGAAGCTACAGAGACCATCGCTGTGCTGCAGCCACAGCACCTGCTGGGGGAGGAGAGGAGTTACATCAGCATGGGGTCACTCCTGACTGTTCTTAAATGTACTCCCTAAAGACCTACAAGTTAGTAGGTACTGCCTTAACCCTCACGCTCTGTAATGTAAAGCACACTGAAGTGAAGGAAAGAGTAATCCAGCACTTACAAATCCATGCTACTCAGCAGCCCTCACCCCACTCCCACCAGAAGTCATGCAGCCCCAGATTCTGAAGGGGCCCTGAAGCCCCTGCCCCTGCAGCTTTTACCTTCAGAGGAAATGCAGATTCTTTCTCCCACTTGGCGACCCTCCTGGACTCAAATGGACCAAATTGTGTGCGCTTGACTAGCTGGGTCACTGCAAACACACCTTCAGCTCCATCATCCAGGCGCCTGATCTCCAGGTTAGAGGGGAGGGAGGACCTGGAAGTAGAAGGAGTCTCAAAGAGGCCCTGCCACTAACCAGAGCAGTGCAATGCCTACAAGCCCCTCACAGACCATCATGCTTCCAAGATACACTTTGTCAGGAAACAGAATTTAAGCTCTCCCATACATGGGAGCAAGAACTGGCCTAGGCTTGTGAGGACCCAGAGCCCATACACTAAGGGTCACATTTAAAGCCCCACATGACAATTCTGACCCCATATTCCTAGTTTAGGTACTGAGGTACAAGAACTGAATCTGACAAAGTTATGACCTTCAAGATTGTATATAGAGAATGTAGAGGAAGGGAGAAAAAGAGGGCACAGAGCATAGTGAAGTGTTTTGTACATGCTGAAGAATAGCAAAGGGGCTCTGGTCTGCATAAGCTGGATATTACCCACTGAGGATGTGGCTTTATTAACCAGACTAGAAGGTCAAAGAACATGCTCAAGAAGGAGGTCATAAAGCTGGGACCTCAGCATGGGTGAGGCTTGTGCCTGTGGGAGACATATCCAGAAGTAGAGGTAGACTATTGCCCTCGGGGATGAGCAGAAGCTGGGCTGAGATGAGTCAATGACAAAGGCTGTATGCCCAATGTCTTCACTTAGATTTCAATGGGCAGTTGGCATCTTGGTCCCAAAGAAGAGCTGATCAGCTCTCTACTTTGGGCAAAGATATTTCAAAACATAAGTCACAAATAAAGATAAACAAACAGGGACAGGCACCAGTTGGGAGATTTAATAAGACACCGAGCATATCAGTTTAGGATCAGCCTGAATCAGGTACCATCAGAGCCTCATAGGGATAACTTAGGTTCTCCATGTCTCTGGCTACTGAGGTCCAGAAATGGAACATTTGTTCTAAGTCCAAGTGGTTACTACATGGCAGCCTATGGGCTCTTACACTAGATCTCTGAAGACACAGGCTTCACAGGAAAACATGGGCCTGGAGAGCAATGCCTGGCTGCCTCAGTATATCTGCAAGATTTTGTTTTTCCTGGTAGTTATAGCAGCTTGACCTGTTTCCTAGACTACCTGTCTAGACCTTTATCCTAATAAATTTCATCTACAGTGCATACCTGTTCACAGAGGCCTAGATTCAGAACACAGATGATACTTCTTTTTTTATTTTAAGACAGGGTTTCTCGGGGGCTGGAGAGATGGCTCACTGGTTAAGAGCACTGAGTGCTCTTCCAGAGGTCCTGAGTTCAATTCCCAGCAACCACATGGTGGTTCACAACCATCTGTAATGGGATCTGATGTCCTCTTCTAGTGTGTCTGAAGAGAGCAACAGTATACTCACATAAAATAAATAAATTTTTAAAAAGACAGGGTTTCTCTGTGTAGCCCTGGCTATCCTAGAACTTGCTCTGTAGACCAAGCTGGGCTTGAACTCATAGAGATCCACCTGCTTCTGGCTCCTGAGTATTGAGATTAAAGATGTGTACCACTACCATCTGGCAAGTTTGGCCACTTTTGCTCACTACATAAATTGATGAAATCTAGGCTGGCACAGCCCAGATCCCAAGATCCCTGACTACATCAAAGAAACAACACCCTTATGCTGTGAAACTCTTAGATCTCACCCCAGTGGGAAAGTGCCCAGCTCCCTGAGGGATGTACCACCCCCCCACACACATAGTCTCTCACTTTGGCTCTCAAGCCTCCTTCTATCTTGGAATACACGGAGCCTCTGCACTCTGGCCATAGCAAGCAGGCAGAGAGCCCCTCTTCATAGACAGGGCTGCTGTGGCAGCTTTGGTACTCACTCACCTTGCCCTGCTCAGCACAAAGGAGTCCTTGACCATGACCACAGGCCCCAGTTCAGGACATTCTGAGTCATGGTACTGGCTGCAGTCTTCACACCCTGCAAACAGACACTGAGTGTCAGAGGGGACAATGTCCAGGGAAAGAGAAACCCAAAGACCACAAACATGGAAAAAGGGACCCTAATGCAATGGGGTTCTTGAGACATGTGTGCCGATACAAAGACTAGTAAGGTATAGCAGTTGGAGGAGGCCTGTCGCAAGTCACCTCTTAGTGCTCCTGAAAGCACAGAATATCAAGCAAAAGCCCCTTTTCAAGACCAAGTCTATGGCACTTTCAAACCTCATACATCATCTTCATGTTATGAAGATCAGGATTTAGGGTAGTAATAACCATTACCCTAAATCTTATAACCTTCATTCTTTCTAAACCTTGGGTGAGTTTTTTGAGTTAAGGATCATTCAGTCATGTGCGCCTAATGGGAGTCCTGAAGAGAAGTCACCTGAGGCCACAGCACTGCAGCAGACAGGTAACACCCAGGCTCTCAAAGCAAGTCAGCAAATTGCAAACTCCAAAGAGGTGCATGTCTATGCTATACAAACAAAATGTGGATGTAACTTTGCATAGACAGGAAGTGTCAATTCCATCTGTATTCTATGGCATCACACCAGTCCCAGACAGGTCAATGCGTCACTTACAGATAAACATGATCTCCTCATTACCATCTTCAGCCATTGCTGATACCTGTCAAGATACAAAAGAGCCTGGTTAATAGTGAGCTTTTAAAACATAGTTTATGTGTGGGTTTTCCTATGTGTATAGGTGCACATACACCCATTCACTGTTTTCCAAGACAAGGACTTTCCCTGGGACCTGGAGTTGTCGATTAGCTTAAGCTGGCTGGCCAGGGAGCATCAGAGATCTTGTCTCCACCTCCTCAGTGCAGAGATTACAAGTACATGCCACAAGCCCAGCTTTTTAAATGTGGGTACGGGGATAGACCTAAGGTCCTCACACTTGCCTGGCAAGCCATCTCTTCAGCTCTCCAACACAGTTTTTAGGAATAATGCCTTCTAAGGCTCCTTGTTCCTGTGTAGGAACATAACACAGTGCTTTTAAGAGAACACACACTGAAATCCTTATTTTTAACTTTAAATATGTTTTTACCCACTGTAACCAAGTTTCTTAGGCAAAGCAATGGATTTGAATGCCCTCATGACTAGGGAGCCTTCATGAACTCAGATCTCCACTGTTTCATAGCAGCTGCCATTTAGAAAAATATACACTATTTTAGAAGCCACTTTTCTTACTGCCACTGCTTCTCTGTCCTCCCTCTCTGAGCTGTGGATTCCTTGCAGACAGTCATTTCTACTGTAATCTGTCCTTCAGTACCTAGCTTGTGCCAATGCTCTATCATCCCAAGTGGGTAATAAGTAGTGTCTGATACACACCATGATGGGTTCTCCTGCTCCCACATAGACCTTTGTCAAGCTATTTCCATTTTCCATGCATCCTTTAAAGGTTGCCTAAAAAGCCATCTACTAGACAGCAGAACACAGACCAATCCTGTATCAAATGTGTTTCTGACAGGGTATTGCAGGTGTTGTTCATTCTGGGATATCAGATGCCTAAGCTATTATAGATACAAAAGCACCTACTTCTTTCAGTTTGGACAGAAACACAAGGTGGGGTACACCCATTATCTCCCACCTAAAAATCCTTCTGACCTCACATCCTTCCTGCCATCTGATCGTGATCACTCTGCCTTTCTGTTGTCTACTGCCGGTTATTGTCTCAAGAAAGGATGCAAGCTGATACACACTTCCTGAATGTCTCACTTGCCCTCCAAACTCATCCCAATCCCAGCAGCTAAAATTAGAACACAGGTAGCATAAAGTCCAGTGAAAACTCAGACTGGCTGAACAAGCAATTATTGATCAAAGAAGGGAAGAGTCAATAGCATCAGGATGGGAGAAGAAAGGTACTATACAGAATCCAGGGAGATTAAAGTTTTCCATGCTGCTTAAAAATGCTAAAAACAACAAGCACAATAATCCCCAATCTTTTGCTGGAAGTGGCATTTAAGCTAGAAGCTGGCTCAAGAGCCTACTAACTCTACCCAGTGCCATGCCTCTGCTTGGCCTCTCGGGACTCCTGGCATGTAGGTACTATATTAGTCAGGGTTCTCTAGAGTCACAGAACTTATAGTCAGTCTCTATATAGTAAGGGAATTTGTTAATGACTTACAGTCTGTAGTCAAACTCCCCAACAATGGTCAGCAGTAGCTGTGAATGAAAACCCGAGGATCTAGCAGTCGCTCAGTCCCTCAAGGCTCGCAGGCGAAGAAGACTGAATCTTCCTCCTTCCAATGTCCTTATGTAGACCTCCAGCAGCAGGTGTGGCCCAGGATATAGGTGTGTATACCACCACACCTGAAACTTGTGTCTTCCTGACTCAAGATCTAGATCACAGGTGAGCCTTCTAATTGTGGATTGTAATTCACTCCAGATATAGTCAAGATGACAATCAGAAATAGCCACTACAGGTACCATGAGAAGTGGGTTCGAATCCAGGAAGGGGACAGTGGCTGGTCACTGAGCAGAAGGCAAGAAGAGATTGGCTCAGTTTCAGGGGATTCAGTCTGTGGTTGGCACTGCTGGCTGGAGGCAGCATATATCATCATATCATCATAGTGGAAGCATGTAGGGTGAGCAAAGCCACTCCCTGCATAGCAGCTGAGAAGCAAATGTCCTTTCAAGGGCATTTCCTAATGACCTAACTAGGTTCTTCTAGGTTCTAACTAGGTTCCACTAGGTTCTTCCTCCTAAAGGTTCTGCACCCATTAGTACCATCAGCTGGGACCCAAACTTTTAACTTACCAATTGTTATAATTGTGTAAATCACACAACTATAACAAAAAGGTAACACTTTGCCTTTTACAAATGCAATGAGAGGGTAACACTTACGTGTTACAAGAGCCTGAGGGTCTATGTACCACACCAGGAACCCAAACTCTACCCACCAGCTACACTCAGGTTAGAGGGCTCTGCAATCAGAACAGGTAATAAGAAGCTACCATTAGCTACAGCTAGATCCCAGCAAGACACAGAACACAGCCGATAAAGCTAATCAGAGTGGAGCAAGATAAAAAGATTCTACTCTGTTTTGCTTGGTTTTGGAGCCCGAATCTGTGCACAGAGGTGTGGTATGATGCTTCTCCCTAGGGCAGCAGCATAGCCTCCAGATCCACCACTCCCAGCAGTGCAAGGACAGGAACCCTACGATGCTGATGTGAGAAGAAAGGGAGAACACTAAAAATGCTGTGAAGCCGGTCCTGAGCATTCTTTACTAGAAGTATCTGGTCCCCATAGCACAGCCTCTAGTGACCTTGTAAGCAGAGGTCGCACATGGTGATGTGCATTTTCCAGGTTTCCTCTCATCCATTAATGTGCCATGAATGCTCCTTTGTAAAAGCCAAGTCCAGTTTCTGGATTTCTATGACCCTCACACATTAACAGAACAGTGCTGGTGTAGTGTCACTCACCTATGATTCCCACACTAAAACGGCTGAGGTAGGAGGATTGTGAGCTTAAGGCCAGCCTGGGCCATTCAGGGATAGCTTGTCTCAAAACCAAAAATGAGAAGGAAATCTCCAAAGAAGGAACTATAGAAAGTACTATTTTTGTAGAAAAAGGGGGGGGGTGTTAAATTTTTGAGAGAAAATGGCCTCTCTTCAGTGTTTCAGAGTATGTTCTGTGGACCAGGAAGTAGCAGCAGTACCTGTTCTGCCTGGATGCTCAGACACCTATCCAGCAGCTGGCTGGGACCCACCCAGCAGGTTTTTTGCACTCTCCAGCTGACTCAACTGCAGCCCAAACCTGGCCCATAGCTATAGCACACCAACTAAACATGGCTATAGTGACAGAGGGCCACCACTACAAGGGAAACGAATGCAATGAGAGTGTCCAGGGATTCTGTCAAGGACCTCCTGAATCTAACTGGTTGGTGACAGTGGACTCTAGGCATACCTTCCCCAGCACTGACACAGGAGTTTATACAGCCTGCCCAGGTGACACATGTAATAGTAATAGTCACTCTCAAAGTGACAGGTTCTAGAATTACCTAGAGGGCTGCAAGGGGACTGTCCAGATGAGGTTAACCTCTAGGCAGGCCTGTGGTTATCTAGTATGAGATAACTTAAGGAGAAAAGTCTACCTTAACTATGGGTTCACCATTCCATGGGCTGGGATCCTCAGCTGAATAAAAATGAGGAAATAAGCTGAGAACCAGCATTCTTCACTCTCTGCTTCTGGAATGAGGATACAATGTAGCCATCTACCTCAAGCTCCTGCATCCATGCTTTCTCCACTATGATGCCCTTCCTCCTTTAAGTTACTTTTGTGAGGTATTTTATTGCAACAACAGAAAAAATAATTAAGACAAGCATGTTAGTGGGAACATTTGGTCTACTCACCCCAAGCTTAACCATGAAGCTATAGTGATGGAGGTCTGGGCAGGAAAGGAGGACAGCATGAAGATTAATAGACAAGCACAGACCCACACATGCCCAGCCAAGTTTCTATGGTGATAGAAGTGATTCAGTGGAGAAGGGAAGGCCTTCTTTCCTATAAGTGGTGCTGGGATGACTGGGCATCCACATGCAAAAAATTAACTCTGACCCCATATCTTCAAAACAAAACCAAACCAAAAAAACCACAAATCTGGACATGGTGAGCAGGTAATTGCAGCATTCCAAGGAGAATCACATGTTCTAGGTCAGCTGGGACTAACAGAGGATCCCTCTTCAACATATACCGGTAAATCCATTGGCTGTGTCCATGTGGCTGTCTCAGTTGTCCATTCTGTTCTGATGGCTGCTCTGCCAACACCATATGGGAGAAGCACAATCAACCACCTGCCACTCTAGCCTTACTGTGAGGCATCATTACTTCTTGCTGAAGTCTTTTTAAAGATGGTTCCATATATTATGGTTCCTTTGCCTCTCCATCAAATTCTTCCTCCTCCTCCTCCTCTTCCTCCTCCTCCTCCTCCTCCTCTTCCTCCTCCTCCTCCTCCTCTTCCTCCCTCCTCCCTCCTCCTCCTCTTCTTTCTCTTCCAAATTTCCTTCCTCCTCCTCTTTTTTTGTATTGTTTTGTTGAGATAGTGTTTCACTATGTATCCCTGAAACTTGCTATGTAAATCAAGATAACTGCTTGAGATAGTGTCTCACGTGTATCCCTGAAATGAGAATGAAATCCCCAAAGAAGGAATTATAGAAAATACTATTTTTGTTCAAAAGGAGAGGTATTAAATTTTTGAGAGAAAATAGTTTCTCTCCAGTGTTTCAGAGTATGTTCCATGAACCAGGAAGTAGCAGCAGTATTTTCCAGTTTGCTATGAAAATCAATATATCTGCCTGCTTCTGCAGTGCTGGAATTACAGGCATGCCTTTCTATGCTGGGCTTCTCCACAGAAACTTTAGGATAACCTTGTTTACAGCTGTGAAAAGATCTTGGTAGAGTCAAGCACACAGACTTAGCTCCACCTCACACCCCACGCATCCTCATGCATGTAATTTATGTTTTAAAGAATTTTCTCACATTAAGTCTTGGTGGTCTGAGCATGTTCTTCACTTACAGTGGATCTTAGCTTGAACAATTACAGCTCAAGGATTTGGGAGCCAGTTCTGGTCTACAGACCCTGGGGATTTCTGTTTAAACAAGAGGGCTATCTTTCCCACAGGCACAGGCTTCTATGACTATATTAAAATAAGGGAGAAATCTCTATGGGGAAAAAGCAAATGAGCAGTTTCCCAAACTTTGTACTGTGATCTAGTTTTGACAAGTGCTGAAGAAGGGATGCTGTGTTAGGCAAAAGAATCCTGAGCTAAACACTTGGGGGCACTGCAGACCCCATTCCAGTCACACGCCAGGCACTGGAGGCCTGAGGAATCTCAGAATTGATCTGCTGGGTTCAGGGCAGGCCAGCAGCTCATCAGCCTAGCTGGGTAGAGGGAGCTTCCCTTTGTGATGCACAGGCTGAGGAGCCAAGGACTATAATCAGCCTGTTTCCGTAGTACAGGAGTGCTAGATGCCAGAGACCAGCATGTTTGTCACTGCTGGCCCAGGCGCTGATTATTATCCCTTCCTGGGCCTTGGTTTCCTCACACTTAAGGACTTCCTGGTTCCTAGTCCCACCACCTTGTCCTCCTATGCTGCTTCCTACCCATTTCTGTGTAAAGATAGACTCCTGTGGGTAGGTGTTTACCTAGATGCAGATGCCATAAATGCCAGAACAGCACAACCAACTCTTGATCACCTAAGCTCTGGCTCCCATATTGGCCTTGTAGCTTCCTAAACTCATTTCCTGTGGAGCACAAAGCTTTCTCACACTATTTAACAAATGATCCTTTCTGGGCTCCCAGTCTGTTTTAGTGTCTTTTCCTGCTGCTAGTTATAAAATACTCTGACAAAAACAACTTTAGGAAGACAGGATTCATTCTAGCTCACAGTTCAAGGACAGTCAATCTCCATCGGGAAGTCAAGGCAGCAGGAGCTTGAAGCCACACCTCACACTGGATCCATAGTCAGGAAGCAGGTAGTAACAAATACTTCCCAATGCTCAGCTGACTTCCTCCATTTTACACTATCCAGGATCCCCTGCACAGGGAATGGTCCTGCCCATAGTCAAAATGGACCTGCTCACATCAGTAAGTGCAATCAGGATAAGCCCCCACCCAGAGGCCACTCTCCCAGGTGTTTCTACAGTTAATACTAACCAGCACACTGTGCCTGCCAGCCTTCTAGACTCAGCACAGCTTTGCTCTCAGCCTAGGTTCACCTCCTTCAGTTAGTCCTCCTCATTTACCTCTTCGCCCAACTTTAAAGTTCAGACTCTTCTTCTCCTGCCCAAGTGAGCACCAAAGAGCAGTTGCCAGCAGGGTAGATGCACAGCAGGCCCCACACAGCTCCACAGCTACATGTTGAGCACAGGCGAGTGACCCTCTACAGGAGAAATGGTCCATGCAAACAGAAGCGAGGCCAGAATCCCCGTCTTAAAATACAATAAACAGGGTACAGTGGCCTTCTGCTGTGGCCACAATGGCCAAGCTATAGCTATAGCAATCTGAACTACTGCTCTTCAAAAAGTCCTGTGCTTACCCCATAGACATCCAGGCCCAGGGTCAGGGCACAGGGTGCCTTACTAAGCCTCTCTGCTCACCAGCTCCACTCCTGCATCAGCTCCTGCAGATGGGGTTCAAACCTTTGCCTGACCTAACTTTACCACCTGCAGGACAAGGGCTGTGATCAGGGACTGCTCCTCCACTTGATTTTCTTTTTTGAGTGTATGTAGAGTTTGCTATGGGTGTGCCTATATGGAGATTCTGCTGCTAGAGGAGGCTGAACATTCCCAATTTCTCCATGGCTTCACCTAGCTGTTTAGCAGGGCAATGAGGTGGGCCCCATGTCCCATTTTCACTGAGTTCCTTCTCTGATGCCTGCCTGTTCATCCCTTCCCACCACCACTCTTCTCAAGTGCATTGCTGTTGTCTGTGCTCCCTCTGCAGCTTCCCTGCAAAGCCTGGGTATGATCTGAGTGTGCTTACTTGAACCTTGAGGCACAGCACACTGCCAAGGCATGGCAATCTCACTCAGAATGCTAGATGCTGCAGATGGAACCCATGTGGCCTACAGCTTCCAGCACCACACCACCATATCTGATTTCTTTCCAGTCAGCAAGACATTTGTGTTCAACTTCCACCTCCAGAACCCTCCAGAAGGTGTGGTTTAGCCCCTTCTATCTGAGGTCTTAGGGCTAGGCCTGCCATTCTGGCAGCTTGGAGTCCTCAACCAAGGTTGTCTAGTCTTTTTTGTTTCCTAACTTGTCCATCCTTTCTGACTTCTTAGCTCATCTGAGGTGAGGTTGTGTTTCCAATGTTCACTTCTGGCTCTTGGAGAGGAGTTTCTGGGCAAAAGAAAGACGTACAGTGTAGTACATAAAAATGGAACTGAGGTAGTGTGTCCTTCAACTTGAAGATCCTAGCTCAATCAGTTATGATGGCAGAATTTTGGCAGCTAGTAACGGCAGAGTTCTAGAAGCATCTTGCCTAACACACTAAGTTAAGCAGCACTGTGATTCATCACAATAAAAGGCAAACTTGTCATCACTAATTAGCATGTGTTCCTCAAACTTAAAAAAATGCCAAAAGCCTGAATAGAGAACTAGACACAGGGAATATGCCTCTCAAAGGCAGCCTCTTAGCTGGATGTGCTGGCTCTGCAAACATCTGCAGTCCCAGCACTCACATTTCAAATAGGAGAATCATCAAAGGCAGATTCTTAACACAGTAGGTATGTTCCCTTCCCTCCAGTCCAATCACATCACTCCTACGCACCCCTGGCAATGCTCAGGACTCAGGACACACTTGGCTTCAGTACTGTCCCTCAAGCCTTGTCATTCATCCAAGGTTTCCTGTGATACTGGCACTTCCTCAACCCTCAGAACTGTGAGAGGCCCAAGGTATATCTCAGTAGAGGGAAGTGGGGCCTTTAAGCGACCCAGATCCAATTTACACAAGTTCACCAGCAAGGCTCATCAGATCCCATCAGATTCAGTGCCTGCCCCAACCCCATGTGACAGAGGATGGAAGAGGATGAAGGTCTTCAGCAAGGCATCCACTAGTACAGGTTTCCTAAGAATGTATTCAGGTCCCCTTCCCAGCCTCTTTGTCACCTACTGCTGTTTCCTCTTCCAGAACTGCTATGAGGTACATGTGGTCTGAAAATTCTGCTGTGATATAGTTGCCACTACAATGGTATCAGGAGGTGAGTGAGTAGGCCTGAAAGGTGACTGAGTCACAAGGTGTTATCCCCACTCATGGGCCTATACAGCCATTGTCGTCCCCCCCTCCCTCACCCACCCCCGACTTCCTCATCAGTGATGCTCTCCCAAATGATACTGCATGTCCCATACCTAAAAGGTAGGCTCCATGGCCCAGCCTCCCCAACCCATTAGGGTAACCCAAGGATGCCCAGCCTATGGGGTTCCTGGTGCTCTTTAACCCGGCTGGGAAGAGTCTCCATATGGTCTCACTCTTTACAAATTACCTAGTCTGGGGAATTCTGTCATTTCACCAGCAAACAGAGTAAACTAAAAACCTTCCCTGCATCTGTCAAATACCCAGCTACTTTTAATAAGGCCTAGCCAATAGCACACTCCTTGCAAGTTCTCTTAGTCCACGACTGCCATGCACCACAATCAGGCCTCCCCACTTTTCCCTGGAAACCCTTCCTATTGCATCTCTCTGGCAGCATCTACGGACACTCAGAGCTCACACACTAAAACAAAAGGGCCTTTGCCTGGAGGTCACCTGTGTAACCTTCTCTTTCCTTCCACAATAAAAGTCCTCAGAAAACTGCTGGCTTCCTCACCTTCTATGACAGTGGTTCTCTACCTTCCTAATGCTGTGACGTTCCTCAGGTTGTGGTAACCCTAGACTATAAAATTATTTCATTGCTACTTCATAACTGTAATTTGCTGTTACAAACTATAATGTAAATATCTGATATACAGTAACTGCTTCTAGGGCTAATGGGAAAACCAACTTTGACTCCAGCAAATGGCTCCATAGAACATCCTCTTTGTAGCCTACATCCCCCTCCATCATTATCTCAGGTCCTGCCCTCCCCTCACAATCATCAGTGATCAATCTCCTGCTTTGCTTCCCTCATTGGACACCCTATGCCATCTGTACCTCTGTCTCCATACAGTGTCTCCTTGACACTCCCCCTTTCCCAAATATAGCACATAGTGAAAGGCACCTCCAAGCCAGGATCTTGGTGCAGCACTTGCCTCTCCCTAGGTCTGGACCAACCCCTGAAGAACACTTGATTCCTGGTACCAGGCACAGCACTCCCTCTGCCAATCTCTATAAAAGTACTTCACCATTCTCCATTCCCAGTACCAGCTTATCTGATCAGGCCAGGTTTAAGAGCAGCAAATGAAAATTCCACTGACCTCTAAAACAGATCCTCATGTCACTCTTGTGCAGTTATAAAAATGTAAGCCTCATGACAGGATGGCCCCAGTCACCTCCAACTCACAGGAACCAGCTTCCCTTTAAGCATCAGCAAGCTGACCCCGCCTCTTCTCTGTACCCTTCTGCCTCCTTCCCTGGAGATACTAAACCGTCCATTACACACTGCTGCCTGCAATTGCTCTCCTGACGCCCCTGTTGTAACTTCTCGCAACACAGGTATGTCTATTCATTGAATCAGACATGATTTCACAGGACTACAGGCTGCACTCATTTCTTCTGGGTGAATTGTGATGGGCTTCACTGAATTGTCATCCAGTACCCAAAGAAAGGTCTACTTTAAGAAGCTGGTTCAAGGACATACACAGGGTATTTTATGGTTCTCTATTATTTCACCTGCTGACAATAAATGACCACTATAGCTCTTTTCCTGGGAGATCAGAACAAGAGAGTCACATGGGTGAGGAGATGGAGCAAAAGGTTGGGAACAACAGAGCTTCATGCATACCCTTCTGAATTAGGAGACAAAACTTCCAGTTAGTCAGGGCTTTAAGCTGTTGGAGGGTGGGCACCCACAGTGACTCCATGTCTCCCCTACACCTGTGGACCAAGACATTCTCCAGGGCCACAGCTACACACTAAGCCAGAGGATAAATGGATGAATATGGTCTCCTGCCCTGGGTGAAGGGAGACCTGCCCTAGGAGACTCTGAGAGTCTGTCAGGTCCCATTCATGCCCACAGACTCTCAGAGAATGCTTAGACTATGTGCCAGCTGGTGCCTCTAGAATAGCAGTCATGTGCTGGATCATCTCCTCAGTGTTTCCTTCCATTTTGGGTGGAATCTACTGACCTGTGCTCTTGTGTGCTCTGGCTCCCAAGGCATCCACAGGCTCAACTCTATGGACACAGATCCTGTGCCAGTCCTGCTCAAAGCTCTCCACGAGGATCATCCTGCTGCTTTCTACACACTGGTCCACTGGCTTTTCCCAGCCTGGGATCCCAACTATGTCCCCACCCAGCCCTCTGTGCACTAGCCCACTCTGCTTTCCACCCAGAGGCTAGATTTCATCACAGCACTTGTCTTCTACTAAACCACCCTTCCCAGATAGATGGCTCTGGTCCCAGTTCTGCGTGTGCCAACCCCTGCACACCCAGCAATCTTCCTCCTTCATGTCATTGCCACTCTTGTGTAACCATTGTTACTTACAGTCTATAGTGCCTCCTGCACCTCTTCCATTGCTGCTTAGGTGTATGAAAGGTGTCAACAAACATTTACCACAGAAATGGCCTGGTAAATCAATCTGAGTAAGGTATCCTGAACAGCCACTGCTCTTCTCTAAGTAAGCTCTATTACACCTGCAAAATGCAGCAATGTCTTCCCTACCTTCTGCACAGATAACCTTTCAGGGAAGAAATGACAGGAGGACATTCCATGGGAACAGTGGTCCTTCTTAAAGGTAATCTCTAAGACAGCCTTGTAATTGTAGTCTGTGTGGCCCAGGCTTCCCTGAACATCAACTCCTGCCTCAGCCTCCAGAGTACGGGGATTATAAGCATTTGCCATCAACTTAGCTGTGGTTGGTGCTTTAATTTACTCATTTGTCTTCTGGAAAAACAAACTACCTTGTCTGTTCCCCAAAGAGAACAACTAGTATATTCTTTGTGACATTTGCGCAAAAGCATGAATCATAGACAGAAAAACAAACCCCGTAAGGAGAAAATTTAGTGCCTTTTCCCTTTAATAATCCGATCTAAAGGTTTTGTTTCAGAGTAAAGCAGTGATCTCAGGGCAAGTCTGAGGAGGCAGCTGCAGTAGGTAAGATGTGGAAAGCCGGTAGGTTTGAAGCAAAATATGGTTGGGGTGTGTAGGTGATCATGTCTCAGCAACTACTCTGCACTCTCCAGGGTGTACTGTCTCAGACACCCCTGAGTGGTTCCCACAGTCAGAGACTTCAGGTTTTACCCTTAAAACTGCCTTCTGGACCCCAAGCGGGGCTCTGCACAAGCACCTCCATCGGAGGATTCTGACCCGCTCTAGCATATGTGTTTTTATGAGAAGCGTTGGCAGCTTTAAATTCAGGCGCAGGTCCACGTGTCTCCAGCTCACATTCTTGCTTCTACCATTTTAAACCACCTCGGAGGAGGGGGCCGCTTGTGAGCATGTGTGAAGAGGCCATCCACTGCAAGAAGGGTTGGGGTGGGGGGGATAAGCGCGCCCTCGCCCACCACTGGTTGGTGTCCTACCTCTCCCCTCTCAAAACTCACCTCGGGAGCACGCAGGCTCCACCTGGCCCTGGCCCCTGCCCCCACCTGTCCACCCTCTTCCCAGATAGTAGGTGGGCACATGTCTCCAGCCCGTCTTGCCACTGTGGTCCCTGGGCCACCAAAAGGTAGAGACGAATAAGGCGCCAGGGCCTGGGAGCCACGGCACAGCCTCGGACTTTCTTAAACGCCAAAGGGGTTGGAGACCAAGGCCCCTCCCTGGGCTGTGCCCGAAAACCGGGTAAGGCGGCCGGGTAGCCGGGAAGGGACTGTAGGGACCTGAGCCCGCAGCCACGCAGGGCCTGGCTGTGGCCGCTGGGCCCGGGCGCAATGGGGGCGCAGCGCCTGAGCCCTAGGCGGGGCGGGGGGCGCCGAGTTCGCGAGTGGGCGGCCAGGCGCCGGTTGGCGTGGGCCGAGTGCGCAGCGGGCAGTTGGCACGGGCGCGCGGAACCCAGGCCGGGTACTTAGGGCAGAGGCCAAGCCCGCGGCGGCGGAACCCGGCGGACGCAGGGCGATCCCGGAGCGACTCCGGAATCCAGCCGGGTTTTGACTCCGATCGCCCACGGCGCCCGCGGCCGCGACTGTAACAAAGAACAGGCGGCGCGGCGGCCGGACCGGGGCGGGCGTGGAGGGCGCGGCTGAAGGCCGGGCCCGGGCTAGGCGCGGGCCGCGGGCCGCAGCGGGGGGCGCGCGGTGGGGCCGCGGCGAGCACGGGCCCGGGGCTTTACCTGCCTGTGGAATGTGCAGAGCGGGGTCGGATCCGGACTCCGGGTTGCGATCCGCTCCGGAAACTGCGCAGCACCGGAAGCCGGGGGGCGGTGGCGCAGCATCGTGGGAGTTGTAGTGCGCAGCTCAGGCCGACGGGGCGGGCCCAGGGCTCCGGGTGCTTGCATCTGGAGCTGGGGACTTCGAGCTGCGTTAACAGGGAGTCAGGAATAACGACTGCGTGAAGTGGGAGCTGGCTGGGGCTTTGTAGATAGTGAGCCTAGGAAACGGTTGCGGGAATTGAGGAACCCAGGGACAGAGATTCGTGGTTGCAGACTTGGAGGTTGATTGCCTTCCTGCATGGGGAGCGGGTAACTGGCAATGTGAATGGGGAACAAGAGAGAGAATGTATGGAGAGCTAGTGAAGCAGGCTGTGAGGATCCAGGGGAAGGGACTGAGTGAACAAAAAAGCTGGGGAGAGGGTCTGTGTGATCCATGAGAGCTGGCCAGATGGTATGTGGACTGAGGAGTTAGAGCAGTGTGTGTGTGTGTGTGTGTGTGTGTGTGTGTGTGTGTGTGTGTGTGTGTGTGTGTGTGTGAATGAGGGAAGTAGTGTTGTGAACTGAGAGGACAAGGACATGTTTGCCCTTGAAGACACCTTTAAAACAGGTACACACCCCACCATCCCCTATACCACTTTCATTGGTATTGCTCATTCTAAAGTGCTCAGAAGACCACTTCTTTCAGCTTCTACATATGAAACAGGACTAAGTGTATAAATGAAATCAGGCTGTTTACAGGAGGAAAGATTGACAGGTCACAGTAAGAAAAAACAGTGTAAATCTGAGGCTAAGGAAGACTTGGAGGTTGAATGGATTATCACCTACTAAGCTTCGAACTTTGCTTTGGAACAAAGCCGACTTACTTGAAAGACTTTCCCTTGAAAAAGGGAGCTTCAATGTCAATGTGGCTCCCTGCTCCTACAGGGCTGCCATAGGAAGTTGTGACCTTGAGGTTGTTTTCACTATGTTTAGCTGCCTAGGTACTCAGGCCACAGTAGTGGTGACCCAAGCAACAAGCTACTTTTTGAACTGGCAAGAGACTTTGGTGGTATCCACATGATACTGGTTTTGCATACATGCAAAATACAAAAGTTATGGGGTTATTCAGATTTCAGAGGAAGATCTTGGAGGCCAAACAATATGTTATAAGGTCAAATAATTGTGGGGAGCCACTGAAAGAACAGTTGATGTTTGAAGCCATCAGAGTAAAAACTGAAAAATTAGGGAAGGAGATGTGAAGTTACAGATACCAGGAGTGTGGGATACCTACTAAAATACCTACATTCAGCAAAGCTAAGCCCGAGAGAGGAACATGTGGACTAACCATGGTAGGCAGCTGTTCTTGTGAGTCTTTTTTTGCAGGCTACTTCATGAGAAGGCAGGGCCTGAGTCGGCCCAGTCTAGTAGTATAGGGGTGATGCTGAGAATGAACATGTACATTCTAGAATGACCAAGGATGGCTGATATGGACCAACCCTGGCAGGGAAGATGGTTGGTTCAGAACTCCTCTGGAGGTGCCTGGACAGATGGTAAACTGTGATCAGTTTGGCCCTCTAGTACCCTCTTGGGATGCCAGCACAAAGCAGACCTTGGTGGTCTACGGAGGAGGCAACAGTCCCCCAGCCCTTCTAATCCTAACACACTCCAATCCCAGACATGGGCATTGCTTGCATCACTGCCTTGCCCTGATGAGTTTGTGGGGCAGAGGAACTGGGAGTGAGTGTACTGCCTTTTCTCCAGTAGTGAGGTCTCCTCTCTTGTTGAGGTCTGAATGAAAAAGGCCTCCCATGGGCTCAGGTATTTGAACACTTGATCCTCAGTTGATGCTACTGTTTGGAACCTACACAGTGGTTCTCAACCTTCCCAACACTGCAACCCTCATTGTTTATTCCCCAACCATAAAATTACTTTGCTACTTCATAACTAATTTTGCTACTATTATGTAGCAAATTTTCTGTGTAAATTTGTAAATTTGCTACTAACATAATGTAAATATTTGTTTCCCAATGGTCTTAGGTGACACCTGTGAAAGGATCTTTCAACCCCTAAAGGGCTCACAGGTTAAGAACCACTGCTTTAAGGGGTACAGCCCCTTGCTGAAGGAAGTGCACCACTGGGCTTTCTGGGTTTATAGCCTTGCCTCTGTTCTTGTTTGGATTTATGTGTGAATGACAATGTAACCAGCCAGCTTTCTGCTCCTGCCCACTGTGCTTTCTCTGATGATTGCCATGCCTTCCCTGCGATAATGGACTCTAATCCTTCTGGAACTATGAGCTGAAATAAACCCTTTCTTCCCTAAATTGTTTCTTGTCAGGGTATTTTATCACAACAACAGATAGATGCCACAGTAGATGCTACCTTTGATGCAGAAAATGGATGGGGCTTGGCTCAGGTGACTCATCCTGATGGACAGATGACAGTGGCTGGCCTCCCCACGTGCTGTCCCATAGGCAAGCAGGCTGAATAGGGCTGAAGAGTGAGCAAGTCTAAGATGGTCTCCCTGGTGGTTCCTCAATACAGCATCTCTCCAAATGCAATGCTTTTGTTTGTGCATATGGCCGTGCATAGTGAAGGAGACCACAGAAAGACCACAAAGGAATGAGATGCTTGCAGCAGGCAGCAAAGCTACCCCAATCCTACCCCAGAAACCACTGCCATGTCCCGTGAAAGCATAAACGCTGTCACATATCCATGGCTCCCATGGCTAAGCTGTTACCTATTCCCTCTGCTGTGATGCAGCACTGATAGCAAGGACCCAAACTGATGAAGGTTCCCTTGCCTGCACTCCCCAAACTTGTCTCTCATAGACCTTATCGGGCACTGCTTTGGGGACCTGGGCCAGGACAGAGTCTGGCTTGCAGCACCCACAATTGATTATCCCCCAGAACCTTCCTGAAACTGCTGAAATTTATAGTAAATTTTAGCCCTAGCATGGCCTGGGTGGTACTTAATAGCACACAAAACATAGGAGCATGAGGAGGAAAGTCCATTGCCCAGAATGAGGTCAAAGCTGGTATTAGTGTATCTTTTCTGTACCTGGCTGTGGTGGCCAGTCATACAAAAGGACAAAGGATGGCAGTAATTCAAACATTAGAGAAGCCCCTGGTACTCTTAGGACAACCCAGCACTTGGAAACAACTCAGCTTAAAGTTTTCTGTGGGCACATTTATTTCTTGAGAGGTCAATAAAGTTCCAGCCATGTCTCTGCATGGCATCCTGTGCCACCCATGTCTGTTGTAACAAATAAAATCATTTTCACAGATGCCAGTTGCCACACACCACCGTCAGGTTCACCACACACCTGGGAAGCCTTTACTTTTATTCTCTTTGCCATAGAGATTTGACATGACAGTGGGCAGAAAGCTACAGCTTACAGCCTGAGGGATAATCACATCTTCATTCCACCATCAGCAAAGTGAGCCAGGCAGCTTGGTGATCCCAAAACTTATTTATACACAGAACATGGACATTTCATGTAAAGAGCCAGAGGTAATAGGAGCTTGCACTGCTGGTTTGAACAATGTCTTTGTCCCTGTGCAGGTGTTTTGGTCCTCAAATCTTTTTACCTGTTAGGATAGTGGAGACAGTACCTGGTTGTCAGTCAGGACCCCACACCTGTTTCAGTGCCTGGTTGTCAGTCAGTGCCCACACCTGTTTCTGCGACAGACACATTTTGCCTTCTACCATCTATCAACTTGAACTTTGAAAGTTCAGGATTGACAGCCCTGAGCTTATTAACCAAAAAAACACCTCTTTGGGTGGCAGCAATGTAAATTAATCTTTCTCTTTCTGCATAAGAAAATTCACAACTCTTTTTTGTAAATGTGGCCAGGGAAAACCCAAGAAAAAATCTGATTTGAAACTGGTCAGCAATAAATGGCCAAGTAGCCACATCTAGGAAGCAGGGCTAGTTTTGAACCTAAAGTGTAAAATAAAGTGCTTTGTCTAAATCCTCTTGCTCATAGTGTGTTTTCAATCAAAGCGAGAGAGCCCGAGTTTTGTTATTGCAACATCAACATCACACAAACAACTCTCTTCAGTCACTGCATGAAGGACAGGGGAAATGTGGCCAACTCCAGCCAACCTGAGTTCTGCTTCCAGATTCACAGACACATGGATTAGTATTCATGAAAAATTGCTTTAAAACTAGCACTCTGCCAAAATCTTAAGACAGAAACTGAAGTCACCACAGAATATGGTGGGGGTTGTTGGACAGAGGTGACTTACGCATGTGTACTGTTAGCAGCTGGTACATAATCTTAATGACGTTCATTTCAACATAATTACCCTACACTATGAAGAAACAGGAAGTGGATAAACAGCTTGGAGAAAGGATTTTACAGTATACAGAAGGCCCGTTTTCTCAGGTTACTCTGGGGCTACCTGTTTGTGTCCTCCATCTCTGCACATTCAGCTGTAGTGTGTTCACAACTGGCAAAGTCTCCTCAATGGAGACCCTAGAGGAAGCAGATCTTAGATGTGGTTGGGAAGCCAGGAGCAGGATGCTGACAGAGTCATTTGTGGGCTAAGATGGCTAAAAATCATTTGTTCTTTTTTGTTCTTGCTGAGAGAAAGTATAACCTAAAATTCTGATACCTTCACACTTGAATAGACTTAACCTAAATGCTAAAACCAATGAAACCTGCATAGGCTGAGCATCCCTAACCCAAAAGTCTAAAACCCAAAACTCTGTATGCACCAAAAGAGTGTCTAAAGAGTTTCATGTTTCTGAAACTTTTATATTTTGGGATGCAGGGATGCTCAGATGGTAAAGTCTTATCAAGATATCCCCAGATCAAAAAGAAGCCTGAAACACTTCTGGCCCCAAGTATGTTGGATGAGGGCTACTGCCCTACACTGAAAATACAGCATCAGAATCAGAATTCCTGGCACCTGTAGTCTCTGGGAATTGACAGCTATGGATCACAATTCTGCACACTGAATAGAGTAACAATACTTCAAGTAAAGCACAACATTTAAATCACTTGAATTCCCAAAAAGCAGTGGGGATTACTGACTTTGGGAACCAACTTAATATTGATGGATCATTCTAGAACTTCACAGTGAATAACATTTGGTGATCTTTAAAGACAAAGCATATTTAAAATGTCTCTTCAAAGTCATCTGAGAACTACTTAAGAGTCTTCCATGTTCTTTTTCTTCTATTTTTGTTGTTGTTTGTTTTGAGAAGGGGGTCTTTTGAGAAGGGGGGTCTCCTGTAGCCCTGGTTGAGGTGGAAGCTAACATTCTCCTCTCTCCACCTTCTAAGTGCTAGGATCACAGGCCTGTACCACCACACCCATCAAGAATTTTCAAATGTTTATTTGAAAGTAAGTTCACTGGGCCCAGTGGCCCAGGCCTGTACTCAACAGCAACTTGAGAGATGAAGGCAAGAGAATCAGAGTTCCAAAATGAATTACAGGGCAGCCCAGGCAACAACTTAGTAAAACCTTAGCTTGATAATGACAATGATGATGATGATGATGATGATGATTGTGAAGGTTTGAATATGCTTGGTCCAGGGAGTGACATTATTTGGAGGTGTGGTCTTGTTGGAGGAAGTGCATCACTGTGGGTGTGGGTTTTGAAACTCTGCCCATTGCAAAAGAGCCAGTCTTTTCCTAGCTGACTTCTGAATGAGATGTAGAACCCTCAGCTCCTCCAGGGCCATGCCTTCTGGGTGCTGCCATGCTCCCATCTTAATGCTAATGGACTGAACCTCTGAACCTGTAAGCCAGCCTCAGTTAAATGTTGTCCTTATACGAGTTGTCTTGGTCATGGTGTCTGCTCACAGCAGTACAACCCTGATGTCTACAACAACTAAAAGTGAAAAAGAGGGCCAGGGAAATAGTTCAGTGGACAAGGGCTTGTCTAGTGTGCACAAAGATACAGGTTTAATCCCAAGAACTGAGAAAAAGAATAGAAAGAAAGAAAAGGGATTTCTAAATGCAGTTTACAAATCTTTCCTGCTAAAACAAGAAAACATAAAAAAGAACATTTTCCTATAATGTTGGCTATCATAGACATTTTTGGTCAACAGTGACTTTGCCCCTGAAATACATGTTTCTATTAACAGAAGACGCCAGAAGGAGCTTCCTGGTTTCATATCAGTGACAGAGCTCACAGGTTTTACTGTCAGCCTTTCCACTGCTATGGGAAGAAAATGGACACCCTAACCCAAAGACAATGGCTCTGGAGGGTTCTGAGACCCAGTGAACCCACAGCGCCAGGCACATAGGTTAGGACAGCACCTTACGGACCTTATGTAGGGACATTGAAGCCAGGTGCCAACTTTATAATTTTCCCACAGTAAACCAAAACCAGAATACCCTAAAATGTGACTCTCTTCACAGTAAAATTCTGAAGATCCCATAGAAAGAATTCCTGCACGTTTGGCCCATTGTCATAGAACTTCTACGCCTAAGACTAACTGGCATCTGAGATACAGAGTAATTTCCTCAGTTGTCCTAAAAGTTCTTTGTTTTGGCTGTTAGCTATATTTGGCAAGAACCATATATATGTGGTCATGTCCTATAAGCTGTCATTCACTGCTCCTAATATCAGCCTCAGCATATTTGAGCTCAGCATGCTGTCTGTGCTATGGAAAAAACAGAACCCCTGACATAAGAAACAAACGCATCTGAAGTTCTACACCTCCACTTGCAAGAAGGCTAGAGTAAATCTGGAAATGTCTGGCACAATCTGCATAGAACACACTTAGTGTTTGCATATGTTTTTAATTTCTATGGCTAATATCAAAGGTGAATACCTCGCAGTTGTCAAAGCACATCTTTTCCTATTTTTTTCCCATGGGTCAAAATTCCTGTCTCTATCTATACCCCTGTCCCCAGGACCAGGTGCACTTTTAATTCTAAACAACAAGTTAGGTGAGGTAGCCCATCCTGCTCATAGCAACAGCCCAGAGGGACACCTCTCCCTCATGACATGGTCCAGACATGAACCCCAACAGTCCTTCAGGAGAGATGAAGAAGTAGGTGGACTGGGATCCCTCCTGCCTACCATCCATAGTCCATCAGATCACACATGGCTTCAATGATGCAAGTCTCCCTCTTATATTCCCCCTCAGTGCTTCAATGGCATGGTGAAGCTGGAGCCAGACACTGAGTATCTGGTAGCAAACTGGACTGTGTTATCAGTCCTCTTAGGAGAAGCTTCCTAGCTATACACACAGATTGTTTTTTCCCTTTAAAAGACAAGATTATTAGGGGGGAAAAAACCAAGCTAGACAAGCAGGCATCTGATGGTACTGGTTCCTGCTGTTCTGGTGGGGGCCTTTGTGTTCCCCATCCTCCAGCTGTGAGGATAAGGGGTGACTTGGGCTATATGCAGGGCTCTCTGGGTGCTCCATTCATGGTGTGTTTGCCTTTGTGCCTGGTAAGCAGCTTTCTGTTCAGGAGCCGGCCGAGGGTCGCCCCCTTCTTCTGCCTCCCCTCTGGCTGCTGCAGGAATACCAGGTCATTATGTGACTGGCTCAAGCCTGGGTCTTTCTGTTGGTGTCGCCGGCGGAAGAAGAGCTTGGCGCCTTTCCTTAGGATTCCTTCTGCAAAGGGGAGCATAGGAGTGGTCAGGGCTGTAGGGAGGATGAATTCAAGCCAAGGAGGAAGCAAAGGTGCCAGACAGCTGTGACAGAGTCAGGTGCTCCCTCAAAGAGTGACCACTGTTCAGAGGAGCAAACACCACTTTACAGAGTGAATTAATTCTAGATCATTCTACACACAATAGGTGTTATGTCTATTTTATCTGCCAGTCTATTAGTCTACCCACTTACTCAACCAAACTAGACTAAGCCATATGAAATTTGTTAGTAGATCATTTTCAGCCCTAACCCTAAGCCTCATGCTAGGCTAAGAATGTAGCTCAGTAGTAGAGTACTTGCCTAGCATGCACAAGGCTGGGTTCAATTCCCAGCACACACACCCCCAAATGATAAAAATACATAAAAGCAAAGGAAGAAAAAGAAGAGGGTAAGACAAAATGAAAAAAAAAAAAAAAGACCTAGGTTTTGTATGGTTCAGCTCCTGGCACAGATGGCAAGAATGAGACATGGGATAGAAAATAAGGAGTGGTAGCACTTGGGGTAAAAATGGTCCCTGATGGTCAGGTGCAGGCACAGCGCTGGCAAGCAGCTCAGCATCACTTTTTCACCAGTTTAGCGTCCTATTACCTCAGGCCCAGCAATGACAGGTGTCAGGCAAGCCTCTGAAGTTCATTACTGTTTGCCTCAAGGAGTTATATTCAAAAGAAGAGAAACCTGGCCATGCAGCCAGGAAGCTTTGTTCTGAATTTGAACATTTGTTTGGCATGTGAGCCACATTCATTAGCCATGACTCATACACATGGCTTCCTGTGTTGCACATGGAGAGGATGAAGAACATGGATGTGTTTCTGTACCTAAAACACATACCAACATGTTAGCATCTTGGGGCAGGGAAGAGACCTGGTCAGGATCTCCCTAGCAACCATATTCACAATGGAAAAAGAAGCTGGTGACGTTTAAAAGCCACTTTGGGCTGGTGATGGTGGTGCACATCTTTAATCCCAGTACCTGTGTGAGGCAGAGGTAGGTAGATCTATGAGTTTGAGGCTAGCCAAGTCTACAGAGCAAGTTCGAGGACAGCCAGGACTATCTCAAAAAAACAAAACAAAACCCCCCTAAAAACAAGCAAACAAAAAGCCACCTTGGCAGAAGCAGAGAAACTGGACTACTCCAGAGGGACTAAATTAATTTAATCTGCACAAATTTGCCTGAAAATCAGCCAGCATCTTATCCAAAATGTTAAGGCTTGGGTTCACATTGAGCCATCTGATGAATCAGAATCTGGAGACATTTACGAGAAGGAACATTTCATTTGGCTGGGCTGATGGAGGTTGCCCTGCCTCAAGTAATCAGTATCCAAGGCTACAGAGTCAGGCACTTTTTTGTCTCTCTTTTGTTAGCTATCTTAGGTTGTGTCATATCTTACTATCTCTGGGTCATGTGACCACAGGCTATGTATGACACAAAGCAGAATGACTTGTCTGAAGGTACATGTGATGGTTAGTGTCAGGTGTCAATCCTACAGGATCTAGAATCTCCTGGGAGACAGGGTTTTGGCATGCCTGTGGGAGATTACCTTGACTGCATTAACTGAGGTGGGAAGGTCTGCCCACTCTGGGTGACAATACTTCCTGACTAAGATACTGGACTATATAGAACTATGTGAAACTATAGACTGTATGGAGCTATAGACTGTATGGAGCTATATAGACTGTATGGAACTGAGCACCATGGTTCATCTCTCCTGACAGCAGATGCCATGTGACCAGCTGCTACAAGTTCCTATTGTTTCTGACTTCCCCACCATGATGTACTGTATCCTCAACCTGTAGCCAGAATAAACCCTTTCTCTCTTAAGTTGATTCTGTCAGAGTATTTTATCACAGCAACAGGGAAAAAATTAAAACAACACAGGTGCTTCAGTCACAAACACAGATCAGCTCAGGTTAAGGCAGGAAGTCAGACCATGAACACAGACACCAGGTGGCTATATTCAAATATTTTAAAAAGGTAATCTTCACACTTCCTGGTGATCATTTCAATTTGCCCAAGAGAAATTGCAGAATGAATGTCTAAAATAAAATCCCTGCCATAAAGTGTCAAAGACTTTAAACTTGGGTATAAGACTGGTAGACTTGAGAGGCTTAGATTTTATTGTTTTTCAGCTGTTTGGCTAAGATCAAGTGCAGAAAGATTTAGAAGAGAGAAAGAAAAAGGCAGGCTTCAAGTGTGTGTTTGCTGTTTGTATAGCTATCCAAGGTGTAAACTGCCATTTTAGCAGCACCATCCATTCAGCAGGCCTGTACCTGTTCTAAGGCCCCATACCATGCTATGGCCTATAGCAGGTTGTTTTCTGTTCTTCCAGCCTCCCTCATGATCTCATCAGCCTCTCTGCTGGTTTGTTAAGCTACACTTTGCAGAATCTGTCAGAAATGGATGTTATACTATGAGCCTATATGCCAATCTTCCTGTACTGATTTGTTGGACCTTCTTAGAAATTATGGTTTCTGTGGGATGACATGAGTTTCCAGACTGAAGGGCATGCCTTTGATGTGGGTACTGAGACCTATTTTATTAGGTTTATACTCAGGGTTCCCACCGAGTTGGGGGTGTGGGGCTTGCTGAAAATTGAGAAAATCAGAGTTGGAGAAGTGACTACTCAGGTCACACAATGACATATGTGTGAGCCCAGGGTGATTGGCCCCTGAAGCCAATGTTCCTATGTATAGCTGTTTGGTGCTGCTAAGGAAAGTCTGGCCTTGAATATCAGTGATACTACCCTTGAGAAGGAGCCACTAGGTGCCTGGAGCAAAAGGTGCCTCATGGTCTCAGGGAGGAGCATGCAGACAGGAGGATAGAGCAAGGCATTGGCATGGTCTTTGGTAAGATTCTAGAATTCTATCTCCAGAGAGGAATACCAGGATGTGGGGAGGATGGGACATTCCAATGAGGAAAATTCACCTTGACATTGGCAGCTAAGCTGCACCTGTGAGGAGTGACTCAAATAAATGACCCCTGCCACGTGGGGGGGGGGGGGGTAGAGGAGGAAAGGGGAGGTCTCTGTCTTGTGGTGCTGGGTATCAAGCTCACTCTTACAGGTACCAAGTAAACCCTCTACCACAGAACCACAGAACTATACCCCTAGTCACAAACTAACACATTTACAGTCTGTTTAAACCTCAACACCACAATTACCACTGGGCAAATAATTCTGGAAGAACCATGGCCATAGATATACACAGCAATCAAGAGAGAGGCACTGCTACACTGTGGTGAGGGAATTTGACTCAGAAGACAGTGGGTAGAGTCTTCTAGAGGCTGAGGGTTAGATAGAGATGGAGGTCATTCATAGGGATAAGATTTGAAGCTCTCTAGCATAGCAGATAACCCAGTTCACAGTAGGTCATATGAACACACAGGAGTGGAGGTGGCGGCGGCGGGGGGGGGGGGGAGCTCCATGCATAAAGTCTTATAGAAAAGGAAACTCTCCTGACTCATTTTTATGTGAGTGTCCATATGCCAAAATATCACAATGGCTTTCATAGGGTATGATTAGCACATAAGTCAGTGTTTAAAGGAGACACCAGCACTGACTGTCTGCTTTGATTTTCACATACCATGTTTTCAAATTTTCATTTGAGGCTACATGAAATCTGAGGCAAATCACATACTTTTTAAACAGGAACAGGCAGTGGGGAAAACTCTCTCCCTGGTTTTAGTTCCCTTTAAAAACACCCCAAGAAGAGTAGAACATGAATAGGAGGAATTTGAGAATTATTCTAAATTCTAAGTCTGCTGTCACATTTCTAAATTTATCCTGTTTATTTCTGTAGAGGGACAGCTATAAATGGCCATGGAGGAATCTGTATTAAAATCTGCAAATAGGAAGACAATGGTCCTAGCAACCTGAAAATGTGTGCTCTGGTGCCCAAAAGCAGTCTCACATTTCAAATGAAACCTCGGACAGACCATTCACAGGAGGGAACAGTAAAGGGATCCCTGCCTGGCCCCCTTATCCCAATCAGGCTGCCCGGGTGATACCTTGCTTAAGCCATCACAGCAAGGTGGCTTTGTACCATCAGAGGACAGAGGAAGTGTCCTGTCTGATGGTTGATGAAGGTGACAATCTACCTAGAAGCCAGAAACACAGAAAATCAGCAAAGGGAAGGTCAAGCCACTAAGCAAGGAGAAAGGCAGGGACAGCCTTACTTCTGCTAGGCATGCTCCACATAGTCAATTACACAGAACTTAAAAAAGTGCAAGACAAAAAAAATAACTTACTGTGTAGGTAATTAATTCTGGTTGGCATAGTGATCCTCTTAAGTTAAAGGGAACGAACACGAAATGCAGAGATGTTGAGAGGCAAAAAGAAAAGCACGCAAGAGCAGAGTCAGAGTGAAAGTCAGAGTCTGGAATCACTGTATCATATACTTGTGTACACACATGCTCACACACTTGCACACATGTGAATACACATGTACACATGACTGCAGACTCATACACACATGCTCACACTTGTACACATGCACATATAACCACAGATTCATGCACATACATGCTTATATGTGTAAACATGTACACACATGCACATATAAGCAGAGGCTCACACACATACATGCTCATACTTATATACACACACATATACATACACCACATCATGTACATACATGCATATGTGAGTACAGACTCATGCACATTCATGCTCACTTTGTACATACATGTACATACATGTACATGCATATGCATTTGCGAGCACACGTGCTCTCACATACACAAATGTACTTTCAAGTACACACACACATGTACACATATACTCATGCACACATAAGCATATACTTATACATATGCACACACATGCAAACATGCAAGGTTGCCATGAAAGATTATTTGGCAATGTTTCTTTCCAGTTTTTTCTCAAATTTCTCTTAGGGCATTTGTGATGAACACAGATAGGGTTAAGATTTGCCCCAGACCTATGTGCACAGTTCCAATGGGCTTACTGTCACATAACTGCAGCAGTATTTTTTCGTTTTCAAATACTAGGAACAAACCCAGGACCTCATGCATGCTACATAAAGCATTCTACCACTGAGCTACATTCCCAGTCTGGCTTTTTGAATTTAAAATAAATCTGAATTTTGAGGAATCAATTTTCTGTTTTGGCTGAAGTATAATAATATATAAATTCCCAGTCAGCAAAAGTCTAGGAGAATTCCAGTTACATGGGCTTTCTTGAAGCCTCCAACATTCTTCTCACTATACCAGAAGGTGACGATGGTTTGCAAGTCATGTATGTATACCTTAGTTTAAAACCAAACCCTAGAGGCTAGAGAGATGGCAAAGAGATTAAGAGCACCAGCTTAACATCTGGTCCCTTCCAGAGGACCTGGGTTCTTTTCCCAGCACCCACAGGGTAGCCTACAACTACCTATAACTCCAATTCCAGGGAATGGAAAACTTTCTTCTCACCTCTGCAAGCATGTAAGTAGTACCTAAATATACATGCAGGCAAAACACCCAAACACATAAAATAAATAAATACAAAATAAATAAAACTAAATCCCTCCAAGCCATTCCCTGTAGCACCAGTTTTGAAAAAACTGGCATAAAATGAAAATGGTTTGACAAGTCAGCTTAGACCTATTTAAGATTCTGCCAACCTCTCAAGCTAAGTACAAAGCTTCTAGAAACTGCAGGATGAAAACTAAGTGCATATGTGTGTCGGTGCCATTGTACTCACCTGTATGTCTGTATGGAGGTCAGAGCAATGTGTGGTGTCCTTCTCCATTATTCTCCACCATAGTTTTTGGTAGAATGTCCCATTAAATCTGCATCTCACCAACTAGCTAGTTTATATTATTTAGTTATATATTTATATATTATATAATAAATATATAAAATATTTAAAAATAAATATATGTTTTACACACACACACACACACACACACACACAAATGGGGCTAGGGAATATATATATATATATATATTGTTTAGAATAACAAGGTCTCACCATGTAGTTCTGGCTGGCCTAGAACTCACTATGTAGACCAGGCTAGCCTTGAAGTCAGAGATTCTTCTGCTTCTGCCTCCCAAGTGGTGGGATTAAAGGCATGTGCTACCCATGCCTAGGCCCTACAAAATACTTTTTAAGACATTGCCAAATACTAGCTTTCAGAAAATTCTAAGTCAAGGTACACCAAGGACCCAAGGGCAGGTTCAACCTCTGCTTCCAGAGTAGCCAGGAGTGAAACACACATACCAGCCAAACATGTTTGCACCTCCCCCAATATCCAGCGTCTCTGGGAAAGCTCACATGCACAGAGGCTACTTCTAGCCTTTAGAGGAATGGGCTAGATCCCATTCCTAAGAGGCACTCATCTGTCTGGCCAGTGAGGGGAGAAGAATGGTAGATGCACAGCAAGGGGGGACCCCAAAGGAGACCAGAGCTAGTGGGAGCAGGAAAGGCTGGAAGGAAAGCCAAGCAGCGCTGGATGGATATACTGGGGTGGTATGCTTGGAACTCTGAGAAACCTGGAGAGTGCAAGAGGAGGTTTGGATTCTTTAGGGATACGAGAATATAGACCATTTACTCAAAGTGAAGTGAGACTCAGGATATACCCCAGTGTCCCCTGTTCGTCCCTGCTAACTGACTTTCCCAGAGGCTCCTTTGACTCTAGGACGAAGACCTGGCTAGAGTGTGTACAAAGGGTGGCCAGTAGACAGTCTACCTGACATCCTGGGCCACAACTCACACCAAGAGAGGACACAGGGTTCAGCTGAAGGTCCCCAAGGACAGGCTATAGGAAATAGCCTGGATGGTCTAAAATCTTCTCCCAGGAACAACCTCTTTCTCTCCTCTTTTGATGTGCAATTCCTCCCCTATCTTTCCCAATTGGTACTGGCACAAGTCACAGGCCAGCATCTACCCATCAATGGCTAAGGGATGAGCAGAGAAGAGGTGGAGTACAGAGGGTGGGTTCTTAACCTCAGCACCTGGGACTTGTACTCTGCTATGTGGTGGTGTCTATGCTATGCACCCTAAGGAGTATGATACCTGTGGCCTCTACCCATTTGGGGCCAATAGTACCCCATCTCCTGGTTATAAAACCTCAGCTGTCTGCAGACATTACTCATGTCCTTCTTGAGGCAAAATTATCCAGCAGGAAACCTTACATGTTCCTAACAGAAGTAAGTAGCCACGATTCCTAACACCTAGCATGGCTAAGCTTCTTGCCCAGTGTATTCCAAGGGGGTCCTAAGAACTTAATGGAGGGAAGTGGACCTTGGAGCCCCAGATAAAAGGCAGAACTAGATGGATACTGAGTTCTACCACAGCTCCTGGATTGATGCAGGGGCCTCTTTCAGCTCTCATCTTGCAAGGATGTAAATAGTAGGTATGGTCCCCAAGTCTTGGAGGTAAGGCTCAGTGAGTGTGAAGTCTCTAAGTCCTGGAGCTGTTGCCAAAGGTGACCATAAGATAAAGATCTGGGACCAAGTGTCAAGAAATGCAGAACTCTGAAATAAGGGTCCATTGTTCATGAGAAAGGACTGATTGTGCTAATGAATGCCTTTATAACTACATGTACATCATGTCAGTGAGTAGTTATTCTAGGGGTCTCTTTCCTTATAGATCCTGCTGATTCCATGTGGTGAGGTCTGGTTTGGTTCTAGCTGGAAGAAGAGACTGAGCAAATAAGGTGAGCTGCCAATCTCTGCTCACTCAGTTCTGCCCCTGGCCACTATGGCATATGGCTCCTGGTGACACTCTGAAGCCTTGGATAGCTCTGCTTCCAGATGGAGAGAGGACAGGGAGGGTGCTTGAAGTCATGAAAACACAGTGACCCCCAGATGCAGAGATGAAGCCCCAGCTACTCACATGCAAGCTTCTCACCTTCTTTCCAGCTCTCAGTGCCTGAATAGACTTGGATGGAGGGGATGAGACCGGGACAACCTCATAGAGGACAAAAGGAAGGGAGGCCAGCACAGGAGCGAGGACAAAGAGAGGGAAGCCCAAGTGAGAAGCTAGAGGCTTGGAATTAGGTACCTTTATGCTTCTTGATAGCTCCTAGCTCTGAAGTACTCAGGGAGCTCTCTGACAGTTCATCCCCATCAGGCTCTTGCAAGGCTGGACCACTCCATGATGCTACTGGAGACTCTTTCTCCAGGTCCCAGGAATCTAGATCATTCTCTCTAGGCTTGAGGACAGGTAGGGTCTGGGCTGGCTCATTTTCTTCAGGTGGGATGGTGGCAGAGGCTTCAGTTGCCTCTGGATGGCACAAAGCAGTAGTGGCATCTCCCTGATTGGTGCTGTCCATAGAAGCTGCATAGTCCAGCATGAGGGCAGCATTGTGGTCCTGAGATAGGGAGGTCTGTCAGGGTAGATGTACAACAGAGGCTGAGGGCAAAGGAAAAGCCATCCCAGGGATACAATAAGAGTTCATGGTAGGGAGGAAGAGAGGGTTTGGCATTTGCTAAGTGACAGTTGAAGATGAACCAGCTTACAAAAGTGCCTGATGACTACTAATACAACAGTCTATATGCCAATAAAATTCATAATCAGAGTAGCCTACAGATATTAAATGTGAAGATTAGCTAACAATTCTGAAGCAAAGCCAGAAAGTAAAGAGCAGACAATCATTGTTATCTTCATCTTGTTCACTTAGCTAACCCAGACTGAGTAAAAGCTTCCACTATTAGGCCTTGTTGGCACCAGAGATCTGCCTCTCACACCCCAGTGGCTGAAGAAGCCAGACTAAGAAGAGACATGCCCTGCCTTGGTGTTTAAGGACACCAATGAGCTTCTCTTGGAGTCTTGGGCCCAGGCTACCCACACACTGTAGACACTACCAGCTATGGTGATTCACCATTGGCCCCTGTCAGCAACCGTGAGGGCGATTTCCAGCATGCTCTCCTTGCCACCCTCTTGATGACCTTGTAAGATCCAATCTATCCTCCCTAATCATGGCCACAGCTACCTAATCTGTCACTCACTGCAGCTCTATCTCCATCTGCATATTTGGAAATGTCTAGAAAGAACCAGGATTTCTTATGATCCCTTGAACTGAAGATCTAGCCTGTTCTGCAGCCCATGGCATGGCTGCCATCAGAGGCAGTTCACGCCCACCTTCTGCTCCATGAAGATACCACAGAGTGGAAGAACAGGAGAACTGAACTGGAACATTTTGTAGAATAATCTTTATTCCTATCAGATAACAGAAAGGAATACACATATTTTTTGCAAAATATTTCAATGTTTTAGAAGTGAGTAATCTCATAGAAAAAGCAAACCTAGGAGGCATCTAGGTAGAGACTTCACCACAGAGGGTGTCTTACATGTGCTTTTATTTCTATTTTAGTAATCACTCTAGAAATGACTCGCCAAGCTCTCAAGCCTCAGAGCATCACCAAGCAGACAGCTGCTACCTTCCTGTATCAACAGGACAAAGGACTACTGTGGTCCCAGAGGTAACTAACTCTCTGGTGGGAAGGAACTGTACTGGACTCGGCAGAAGGGACCTTCTGGATGAGTGAGGAACTGGGGCACTATGCTGATAGACTCCCACCTCCTGCTGCTGCCCTCACCTACCTTGGAGATCCCTGAAATTATGATGGTGCTTTTCTTCCGTGGGGACTTCAGTTTGAGCTTTGAGGACTCGCTGAGCTGCCGAATGGCAACTTCAGCCACAGGATCTGAGCCGTTCAGCACCAACAGTTCTGCCAGAAGGAAGGTAGCAAATTTAACAAGCTCCAAGCGAACTCCCATAGCAGGGGACAGGAATAGTCTATAAGCAGTGGTTGGCAAGCATTTGGAAGGAGGGAGAAAGTAAGGGGTTGAGGTTTTTTCAACTAATCTCCCCATAAAGTAGAAGCAGCTAGGAGCTACATGTAAATGAACAGGCAAGGCCTGGTTCTGGTAAAACTTTATTTTCAGAAACAATGGAAGGTCACTGTTATCTACAACTTGACTCCCAGTAGTTATGAGCTACTCACTGATGTGTCTGTTTGAGACTCATATGTTTTACTCTTTATAAGGTCATACTTTTTCTCAAGAGGGCTATGTAAAATGGCAAAGGCCAGCAGACAACAATAAATAAATTGTGGACAGAGGAAATGGTATAGTAAGTAAAGGCACTATGTCTAATGGTCTAACCTGAGTTTGATCCCTGGGACCCAGTGGGGGAAGGAGAGAAGAGGTTCCTGCTGGTTGTCCTCTGACCCTCACATGCATTTTCTCTCTCTCTCTCTCTCTCTCTCTCTCTCTCTCTCTCTCTCTCTCTCACACACACACACACACACACACACACACACACACACACACACACAGAGAGAGAGAGAGAGAGAAAGAGAGAGAGAGAGAGAGAGAGAGAGAGGAGAGAGAAGAGAGAAAAAAAAGAAAGTTTTAAACATTGGGAAAATTTGAACCTCATAAAGGCACATAACTCCTTCTTCCTCCAAAAGTGACTGACACAGAACATTAATCCAAGACAGCCAATAAAAACTATTAAGAGCTGGCCCTTCCTGTGTCATAAATGTACCAAGCACTGCTGACAGAGCCTGTATGTTTTGTCATTTGTTCATTCCTTAGCTCTATCAGGTGAGTTCTTTTTTGTTTTCTTTCTTTTTAAAAAATCTCCACTTGACAAGATGCCAGGCCATCAGGTAGGTGGCTAGGTGGGTTCTCTCCCCCAGAGAGTTTGTACTTAAAGCTTGTACTATTCTGCTAAGGCAAACTTAAACATGACAAAAAGGGATCCGGGGTGTAGCTCAATGATACAGCACTAGTGTAGCATGCTCTGAGATTGCTTGCCAGGACTGCAGAAGCAAATGAAGGAACTAGGACAATAAAACTGTTTTAGGGGCAGGCAGGACATCGGCCATGGCCACAGGCCACGGGCTGGTTTCTACAGTTACACACTTGGCCCCAGAGCTGTGCTTATAGGCTTGCTCAGCCACTCCTTGCTTTTTAGGTGAATGCTGGAAATCAAACTCAGGTCCTCACACTGACTTATAGACAGGAAGATACCTGTTCAGGATGTTGATTACCTGAAATAATCCTAAAATTATATAATTGATACTGTCACAGCTTGAATGTGAAATCTCCCCCAGAGGCCAGTGTTTGGAGGGCCTTCTGAGATGGTGGTGCTACTCTGGGGGCTGTAATACCTTTGGGGATGTAACCTTGTTGCCCTTGAAGGTTAGCCCAGGCCCTGGTTCTAGAACTTCCTCTCTGCTTCCTAGTAGGCCATGATGTGAACAGGCTCTGTCACACACTCTGGCTACCATGCATTTACTCTTAAAACAGTGAGCTAAAACAATCCTTTCCTCCCTTATACTGTTTCTGTCAGATCCCTTGTCATAGTGATACAGAATATACAAAATAACTAATCCAGAAAATTGGTATAAAAATGGGTTGTTGCTTCTGTGAAACCTATGTGGTTTGGGCCTTTGGAACTGACTTGTGGAAAGAATGTGGAAGAATTTGGAGATGTGAACTAGAAAAACTCCTGAAGAAACCCTAGAGGCTCACAAAAATGATACAGGCTATTGCCATTGCTCTTTCTGTTCACTATAACTAGAAGAAGGTAAGACCTACTACTGAAGACAGGACACACTTTCAGTTAGAACACAGAGAAATCTGGAACTGACCTGAAAACCTCCTTCCTGCTAGAAGGTGCTATGCAGGCAGCTGGAGGAGAAAAAGAATCAGTGGGCTTACACAGCAGAAACTCTGCATTCTTCTGTACTAACCTGGCAGGCAAGATGTATCAACTAGTGCAATAGCAGCATGACTACTACAGGGTAACCTTTTGGATTTGAAGTCAGCTGCTCAGGAAGGAATTGACTCCTGTTCCTATAAACCTGGTCAAAAGCCCAGGGTTGGGAGGAGCTGTCTATTGTTGCTTTGCTAAATGGATATAGGTCAGAAATATTTCTTTTCATTCAGATTAGTGTTGACCTCAACTTTTGTCAGAGAAGACCCCTTTGGCAGTGGTCAATGCAGAGACTCATAAACGAAAAATTTCTGAGAATAAATTACCTCCCCAAGGCTCAGGGAACACTCTGGAAGAAGGGGAGGAAAAAGCTAGAGGCTAGGAACGAGTGCTGTAAACTGCTGTCCTCTGGATATGAAATGGCCTTTGTACTCATGAAGCACAGCAGCAGTGAGTACTTGCACAGGATCAAGCCAGTCAACATTCCACACGCATGAGTGGGTTCATAGGCCCTGTTCCTAGCTGAATGGCTACTGGGAGTTGATGGCTGCTAGGGACGGGAAGTCATTTTTCTTCAAAGATTGTAGTCACTGATAGGTTACCCATGCCCTGGTGGATGGCCCCATATACATGCAGGGACTCAGTTTATAAAAAAACAAACAAACAAACAAACAAACAAACAAACAGAATGAGACATGAGATGGGAGGGTTTGTGTTGGGGAAGGTCTGAGAAGACAGGGACTGGGGAGTTGTGAGTGGATATGATCAAGATACACTGCATCAAATATAAAAATATTTTTAAAAAGGAAGAAAAGTTCTAAAAAACTGTAAGTAGACCTTAGACCTATTCCTGTGGGTGTATGGATAACCTGAGTACTGAGAGAAATGCAGTTGAGTTTGGAATGGGAACAAGGACTCCACTGGGAACAGAATTAGACAGCATTTGTGTTAATTTTGTCACAGAATTTGCCTATATTTTACCTATGTTCTGGGAATTATAAAGAGGCTGAGTTCAAAGGAATTCATAGTGTAGCATTCAGGCTATGGCATGGTTACAACTGGCTGCTTTAGCCAGGCTTACAGTAGGGTCTGAGAATATAAATTAGAGCAGAAAGACATGAAAAATGAAGTATTTGGCTAGGAAAGAAGAATATCTCAAACTGCCAAAGCAAGTGGCAGGTGACCATGGTTATTTAAGCAACATTAGGAAGAAGTCAAATAGTTTGCACTAGGATGTAGAAAGGATGCTCTCAGGACATTTCAGGAATTGGTGAGACCCCTGATACCTCTAGCATATAAAACTGTATATTCATTTGAGAGATACTTGAATGGGGCTGCATAGGGAAATGTGTCACAGGTTCACTCATCTAGACTCAGAAGCCACTGTGGTCATGATACAAGGAGGCCTAGTTGCCTATCAAGTGATCAGTGAATGTAGGGTTGTCCACATGGTGCTAGGTTTTCAATCATGCAGTAAACAAGAGCTATGGGATATAAAGGGCCACACCTAGATTAAGGAAAGCGTGTTGGACCAAGTACTTACTGTTCATTCAAGGTTTCCTGTGGGAAGCATCTCATTGGGCAGAATCTCTGAGGATGAAGCCTAAGCTGCAGTAGAGACCCCAGGATGTTGGCCATGCCAGGACCATGAGACATGTCCCAAGGAAAGCTAGACCAAGAGACAGGCCACATGGGCTGCACATGGCAAAGGTCCAGGAGTGGAATTCTCTGTGTCTATTGGTGCTCAGATCATTTCCACCACATGCATTAAATGCCAAACACAGGACTACAGCATTCAGTGCCCTGCTAGGGTTCAGTCTCCCTCTAGTCTAAAATTTCCTCCCATCCTCCCATTTCTCCCTTCTGAATGGGCACAATTACTCTGTACCCTTGCATTCTGGAAATATCTAACTTTCTTTTTGATTTTTACAGGGGCTCACAGCTAAGTGACATCCCTGAGTCTCAAAAACAAAACTCTACACTTAGATCCTTGAATAGTGTTGAAACTATTAAGTTTATGGGGACTCTTAAAGTTAAACTAATTGCATTTTGCATTATAATATAACTATGAACCTTTGGGGCCAGGGTGCAATACTGTGGCTTAGATATCAAATGTCTCCCACAGACTCATGTTCTGAACACTTGTTCCCCAGCCATTGGCACTATTTTGGGAGGCTGTGGAACCTTTAGAAGGTGGGGCTGGGCTGACAGACATCTGACACTAGGGACAGGCCTTTGAAGGGGATAGCCTTGGTTTTAGAATCTTTTTACTTCCTGGTCTAATGTGATATGACTCCGTATGTGTTTACACTGTCACGCCTCCCCCAGCCCCATGATGGACTGAAAATGGAGCCAAAATAAGCTTTCCCACCATGAAGCTATTTCTGTCAACTGTTTGATTGCAGCTATGTAAAAATAACTAACTCAGAGACCTCAGAAAACTACTCTTAAATGCTTGAGTGAACAGTGTGGAGAAAGCACAGCACCCAGTTCATGCTGTTCCTCAGTGTGGCTTATCCAATGGCACTGACATCATCCACGTGCCAAATAATAAGATAGCTTCCATAAAGCTGCAAAGTGGGACTCCTATTATCTGCTTATTTTGTTGAAGTGTTCCATAGATCTACTAGGGACCCAGCTCTGTCCTCAGTCTCCCTTTACCTGACATTCCCAGCTTTTTCTTTTTCTATTTGTCACTAAACCAAAGACTCCCAAAGCAGGTAGGGGAGGAGGAAACCCTCACTCCTAAAGCTCAGAAGTGCAGAGATATCTTACCCGTGTCTGAAGAGGAGAATGTCTTGCTGACAGGGGCACTGTGGCACGAAATGGCCTGGACAGAGATGTCCTTCTCAATGACCTTCACTTTGACAGGTGTCCTCACAGGGGACTCTGCAAGAACAAGACTCCATTAGCAAGGTCATGCAAATTTTCAACAGAAGATTCTAGAAAGCTAGAGGAAGACCCTACTGCACCTTGAGGCCCTGCAGCTATTACTGGCTGGAGCTGGGCTTTTAGATTTACACCCTCTGTTCTTTCACCATGTTGGCAAAAGTGGTGCTGCGGGTCTAGACTGGAGTAAAAATTCAGAGACAGTTTAATAAAACTGGAGTTCTCAAGTGAATTGTGGGACCCTGACCTGGGAAGATGGTTCCTTTACACAATATACCAATAAAATAACAATATATTCTTCATTTTCCCACCCAGGGGCCAGCTACAATGCAAAAGAAAGGTTTGTGCTGGCCCCATTCAAAAAAACAAAACAAAACAAAAAACAAAACTCTTTTATTTTCTTTTTTGGAGACATGGCATCTTATATCCATGGATATAATTCATGTTGGATAATATTTCATGTTAGGCAAGAATGACTTTGAACTCCTGATCCCCCTACCTCTATTTCCTCAGTTCTCGGATTACAAATGTGCACCACTATGTCTACTTCATACAATTCTAGGATCCAATCCAGGGTTTCATCTATGCTAGATGAATGCTGTGCCCATCTGAGTCACATCCTCAGCCTCTTTATCAGTGGTGTTTAACATACATTCAATTACCTGTATAAGATTTTTAATCATCATGAGTGTGATGGAGTACTGAGTTTCATGTGGCTGGAGTCTTAAATACAGACTATAACTTTGGTGTAACTGCCAGGAAGAACCTCATCTCTGTCTCTTAACTCACACTCTCTGTCTCTCTGTGTGTGTGTGTGTGTCTGTCTCTGTCTCTGTCTCTGTGTGTGTGTGTCTCTTTCTGTCTCTCAACTCCCTCTCTCTCTACCCCTATCTCTCCCTCCCCCTTGCTCCCTCCCCCCATCTTTCCACCCTCATCTCTCCCTCCCCCCTTCTCTCCATGTTCATCTCTCCCTCCCTCTCCTCCCCCCCTCTCTTTCCAGGCCACCAAACTTCTTTGCTAAGCCTTGGTGCTGAAGCCCATAGTGCTCAGTGTTGCAGGGTGAGCCCCACCTCACAAAGGCTAGTAGCCTATGGATCCCCTCAATAAGACTGCACTCTGGTCTCACCTGAGCTCAGTGGGGATGCCCTCCCAGTGTCAAAGCGAGGTTTGGTCTTCACAGCAGTGACAGTGGTGACCACAGTCCCACATGGCATCACTGTACGGTCCTTTTCTATCTTTGCAGCAGAAACAGGGGGATAAGCTGGCCAGGACTTCAGCTCACCAGGTTCTACGTAAGAAAACTATAGCAAAGATAAACATTTATTTTGAAACACAGAGGAACTTCCATAGACAGCTGCTTCCCACACTTACTAGGCCACCACCCACACACAGAACATGGTGTCAGAAGAGCACAGAATACCCATGTCCTTTCCTGGTATAGTAATGACCTCTAGATGAACTCTCAAACCAAATACAATAAAAATGCAAGAGAATAGCTATTTGTCTGTACTGCTCAAGAAATTATGGTAAAAAAGAAAGAAAGAAAGAAAAAAGGTATATACTTGTTCAGTCTGATGTAGTTTGGGTGTTTTTTTATTTGTTTGTTTTTCCCTGAATATTTTCAGGCTGGTTTGTGCAAACTACAGCTGTAGACCTGCAGATATGTGCTCTACAGATAGTAACAACAGGCTGACTTGGCTACAGTACACTGGCTTCCCCCCCCCCCCCCAATATCCTCTAGTTTCTTCACCCATGTTACTTACTGGTTTGTTTGTTTGTTTGTTTTTAATCAACCTGGCCTGACAAAGACCCAAGAAAGCCAGGCTCAAATTCATCAAACTCTAAGAATGACCCAGCAAAGGATTTCTTAAAAGGAGGGCAGCTAGGTTAGCTGAGATGACACTGGGAAATGTCATCTCCTACAGTAGCCAGCTTAAGCCAGTTCTGGCAAGATGTGTCCACGTGAGCCTGAAGCCCATGCTGAGAACAGAGCATCCTGGGTGAGCTCAGAATGTCATATGGATTTAACAGTGAGCCCTGGCAGTCAGGAGAAAGGACTGTAGCCGCAGAGAACATGCCACCATACCTCTGCGGTGACTGAGCCCAACACCAAGCTGTCAGGCTCTGTCCCACTGGTCAGTCTGAAGGTCTGTGGGCCATTAGGCTGCTTCCTAAATAACTCCAGGTGAATGATTGCTATCCCCAACAGACCTAGAGTAGAAGACAAGAAGGAACAGTGGTGATGTTTCCAGTCACACACCCCGAGGGATATTCTGTTAGGTTCACCACACAGTGTTAGTATCACCAAACATAAAGAGGCTGTGGGCATTCCAGAGGGCAAAGGCAATATCCAAACCACATGGTGTGTAGAACTGCACCAACCATCCTTGAATCACTTGACAGAAACAGGAAAACAGTGTGTGGTGGTGGTGGTGGTGTGGCATAAAAGGAAATGAAGCTACTAAATGTCCTGGGCAAGGATGGAGGGGTGGAGGCACGATGACAGTGACCTACTATAAAATGTGTGCCCTGTATGTAAAAAGCAAGAATAAGTAAGAGGGAGAGAGGGGGTGAGAAAGGAGGAAGAGGGAGACAGGTAGGAGTGTAATGGTTAATCAAACAATGATTATGAGCAATAGGGCAAATATTCAGAATGAGAATTTAAACACAGGTTGCATGGGCATACTCTGCATGGCTTCTGTAAAGCTACAGTTTCACAGACTGTACAGTTTCACAGGCTGCCCTGGAATGGAGGAGGGTGGGCCACCAGGAACAGGGACTGGGAGGAAGGAGAAGTCAAAGGTAGCCTGATGCAGGGTGTCCTATATAACCACTCAAGGAAGGGAAGGTTTTTCTTATCACCTCTCCAGGCATCTAAAGACAGCAGATTCCAAAAGGCTAGAACAGAACTCTTAACGGTAACTAGGACATGATCACCTGGTCAGTTGCCTTCCAACTTCAGAGGAATCACCAAGAGACTCAATGGCACAGCTGGAAAGGCCAATGGTCTCTTCCCAGTGTTAATGTTTATATGGATTTTAACATCCAAGAGGTCTGAGAGTGTAGCTCAGAGGTACAACACTTTATCTAACATGCTTGAAGCCCAGCACCACAAAATGAAAGAAAAAAATAATTTAAGGACCAGCAAGATGGTTCATCAGGTAAAGGCACCTGTGACCAAGCCTGACAAACTACACTTGATTTCCAGGACCCCCAAGATGAAAAGACGGAATCAACTCCTGCAAGCTGTCCTCTGACCTATACAGACACACCACTAAATGTAAAAACAAAAGAATCTAACAAACATCAATACTACCAATGTAAACCCAGGTGTATAATCAAGTCTATGATTATGTCGGTGACCCTAGACTGTTGATTTCCTCTGTCTGAATCATGTATCTATTATTTTAAAAGATTAATTTAGTTCATTTATATGAATACACTGTAGCTGTCTTCAGACACACCAGAAGAGGACATTGGATCCCATTACAGATGGTTGTGAGCCACATATGGTTGCTGAAAGAGCAATCAGAGCTAATCGCTGAGCCATCTCTCCAACCCTCATGTGTCTATTTTAAATTCAGCCAAGGGGCTTATTCTAAAGAAACATTGGCTGAAACTTATAGAGAGGGACATTAGGACAGGGCTGCCAGGGCTAACAATGGCTATGATGGGAAAGAGTGTTATTTTGTTTGTTTGAGTCTGGGTTTCTCTGTGTATCCCTGGCTGTGTTGGACTTGCTCTGTAGACCAGGCTGGCCTCAAAGTTACAGATATCCACCTGCTTCTGCCTCCCAAGTGCTGGGATTAAAGGAGTAAACCACCATGTACTGGCTGGTTTTGTGTCAACTTGACACAAGCTGGAGTTATCACAGAGAAAGGAGTTTCAGTTGAGAAAATGCCTCCATGAGATTCAGCGGTAAGGCATTTTCTCAATTAGTGATCAAGGGGGGAGGGCCCATTGTGAGTGGTACCATCTGTGGGCTGGTAGTCTTGGGTTCTATAAGAAAGCAGGCTGAGCAAGCCAGGAGAAGTAAGCAAGCCAGTAAGCAGCATTCCTCCATGGCCTCTGCATCAGCTCCTGCTCCTTGACCTGCTTGAGTTCCAGTCCTGACTTCCTTTCATGATGAACAGCAGCATGGAAGTATAAGCTCAATAAACCCTTTCCTCCCCAACTTGCATCTTGGTCATGATGTTTGTACAGGAATAGAAACCCTGGCTAAGACACACCACTACCCAGATTTTACTTTTTTTTTTTTTAATTTAAAAAAAAATTGAAAGAAATCCATTAAGTCTAGAATGGTTTGAAATTGCTTCTTTTAATTTAAAAATTATTGAAGAAAGATTTTGGATTTTAAAAGTAGAGACTAGAGAGATGATTAAATGCTAAGAGTGCTGGCTATTTTTCTAGAAGACTCAGGTTCAGTTCCCAGCCTGATGTGGCAGCTCACAACCTTCGGGTCCTGAAATATTTGGCACCCTCTTGTGGCCCCTGTAGGCACTACATGTACACAGTGTACAGGTATACTTGGCAGGCAACACACACACACACACACACACACACACACACACACACACACACACACACACACACACACACACACACACACACACACATAAAGGGAAAAGCTTAAAAGCCAGACAGGCATGTCCTCCAAATGAATGACATTGTTGATACTTAACTTTGTACCAGACATTCCACTGGGAGATTTGTGGTTCAGAGGAAGAAGCCACCTCCTTCGCAGGGTTTCTCCCCTGCCCATTCTAGAGCCTAGGTCAGAGTGCTCATCTGGAACACTCCTCTACATGTTCACCACCCACCTTCTGAGGAACACTCATCCTGTGAGATCTGCAGGAGCAGCTCCTTGGATTTGGCATTCAGTTCACTGCAAAAAGAACAAACCCATATGAGCCATCCAAAGCTCAATACTATAGGGTTGAGTTTCCCCACTCACCCTGCCATATATTTTTTTATTATACTAAGGAACACAAGGTTGTCAGCCATTAAAAACACACTGCCAGCAGCCTATCGGTTCAGAAATAGCCACCGATGCAACCAGGGGCTGCCCTTTCAGCGGGGAGCCATGGAGCACCCTTGGGTGATAAGAAGTATATTAGACAGAGCTAATACAACAGCCATGTAGCACATGACAGGTGGGCAGTGCAGACTGAGACCTTGATTTCATTTGGTTTTTATTAACTTTATTAACTTTTAAAACCAAAAGTCACGTGTCACTGCTATCATTTTAAAAGCATAACAATGTATAATTAACTGAGTATAAAACACAGAGTTCCAACAAGCCTCCCTCCTCCTTCCTATCTTTTGCTTAAGATCCATGCAGTATTCCTGCTTCCATGCTATAGCCACCATTGCCTTTAACAGCTTTAGGTGATTCCCTGGAGATATCACAGGCTGAAGAACAACTGCATTTTTGACAGGTGTCTAGTACTCTGCTGCCTTGGCCTTATAAAATTTTATTCATCCAAGTCCTTACAGATAGACTGTTTAATAATAGAGTCCTTTCCAGTAAACAAATGGAGATTAACATCCTCTGGAGGTCAGAGGATAACTTGCTAGAGTTGGTTCTCTCCACCCAGTGGGTCCTGAAAATTGAAATCCTGAGAATCATTGTGAAGTTTGGCAGCAGTGTCTTTACCCACTGGACTGTCTCTCTGGCTCCCTTTACAGGCTCTGCCCATCATTTCTGTCATTTCTTTTTCTTTTCTAAGTGCACTAATCAGTTTGTCTAGATCAAGATCATCCCGTCCTGATACCAGTGGTCTGCTGCTATGACCGATCATTCATGGTGAGATTTTAAACTCCGATTACAAAAGTGCTCACGAATGTCTCCTAGTTAAATGTTTCAAAAATGGAAACCACCACTATTAAATACTACTGACTCTCTTTGGGGTAGGTGTGAAGACAGGCAGTTTACTTTATTCTATGATTTACTGACACAGTGGAAGTTATTAATGAATTTTCTTATATTAAGTCACCTTTACATTTCTGATACAAACTCAAGTGAATTTATTTAGTTATTTATTATCTGTTTTTGAGACAGAGTCTCTAGATAGCTCTGGACTTACTATGTAAACCAGGCCAACCTTAAACTCAGAAATCTGCCTGCCTCTACCTCTGCCTCCCAAGTACTGGGATTAAAGGCATGTACTACCACACCCAGCTTGTATTTATTTATTTTTAATAGAATAACTATATAAACATTTTAGATGTATTTATTTAATGTGTGTCCATGTTTTGCCTGCATGTATGTATACCACATGCATGCTTGGTTCCTGCAGAGGCCAGAAGAAGGTATCAGATCCTCTGGAATGGTTGTAAACCACCATATGGGTTCTGGGAACCAAACCTAGGTCTGCAAGAACAGCCAATGCTCTTGTCCAGAGTCATAGCTCCCAAATAGATGTATTTTAATGCATCATTGGATCCCATGTGACGACTTTTTATTTAGGATCTTTATACTTTTATTTATAAATGGTTTTCATGTCCCTTTTCTATTTTCTCCACCAGAGGTTGACATCAGTTGGAGGCTTCCTTCTGCTCTGTGTGGCTGGCTGCTAAGGGAAGCAGGAAATCCCTTAACAGTTCTTTGTCACAATAGAGAAAGAGGAGAAGAGTGATCCCTGGAGCTGCCTTTAAAAAGAAGTCCATGTTTGACATGGGGCTGGCTGTCTTTCAGAAACTCAGGACAGCTTGTTTTCATTTCTTTGATAATTTTTAGTGTAAACAGTGCTATACAACGACTCCAGGATCTGTTCGTTTTGAGCAGACCTGGCTGTCACCACCAGGCCTTTGAAGATGCAGGTTGTACTCACAAGGTAAATTCCTCTTCCCAGCTGAGGTCAGTAGTGTTTCTCACTAGGGTGCCGATGAATCGCTGTGCAGGGTCATTCAGCTGGGCCATACACACATGGCTAACGCCTGTGATCAGATGAAGCAAGGTTGTATTTGGCTTTCAGTTTTGTTTATTTCTCTTATCATTTCTTTTATTTAAAAATAAATTTAAAATAAAATTGTATAGTGGTGAAGTAATCTTAAAATTTCCTACTTAGAACCAGTAGAGAAACAACTTATAGAGGGGAAGACTTTACTGCCATTAGTAACGCTTAGCTTACCCACACAAGAAAGAATAATAAATTAACTGAAAAAAAAATCTCACCCAAGAGACTTGTCTGTCATTTTCCATTTACACACTCTCAATGCTAGGGCAATAACTTGGTGGTAACAGCTTTGGACTGACCCCAGTGTCCCACTTCCTTCCATCAATTCATCAATCCTGGAAGCAGGCAGGACTCCCAGGTATGGAGCCTCACCCAGAAGCAACATGCTATGTGCTGAGGCTTGGCTCCTCTTTAGACTAGGCTAACAGCCTACCCAAAGAATGGTTCATACTGAGCTTAAACTGTGGCTAAACCTCACAGACAACCCATATCCCACTTACAAGCAGCAGGTGTTTTCATTCCTCATCTAACCCAAGATCCTTCTGGGGATACTTGGTCTAGGCACTGTGACATCTCACAGCTGTTCCTGCTCTGAGACAATGTTTCCTCTATAGCATCAGTCCTCAAGTCCTCTGTGGTCAGGAACTTGGCCACAATGCTTGACTCCTTACCATGTTTCAGGTAGGGTAACTTTTATAGTCACTCCTCAAGGAAAGACTCAGATCCATTTCCAGATATGGGCATCTTAGTATGGATAGGGAATCGGATCTGGTTTCATAGCATTTGCATCCCAAGCTGGGACCCCACCCCTGCCTGGTAGTCCAGGGGACCCACTTAGCCACTAGGTGATCCATGTATGAAAGGCAATATGCAATCACTTGCACCAAAAACATCAGCTACAGCCATCTTTGTAGAGACTTAGTTCAAATGAAGCCTCTTTATGCCTTGTAAAGTGGAAGAACCTTTGCAAATAGTGATCAGAATTCCTAACGTTCTTAAACAATGTCCAGAACCTCACTCCATTTTCATGGAGGGCTTCAGTGACCATTGGGAATCCTGGGGAGCACCATGACTCCACAGCTGCCTTCCTCCTATTAGCAGCACCAGAGGCACAGAGCCCCCATAAGCCACTCACACACCCCACTTTTTAGGTCAGCATAAGCTGTACTGCTCAGAGCCTCAGGGGTGCTCAACATGAATTTATTGGCTCAGTTTAAAAAATAAAAACAAGACTAGCATCTGTCAGGCTGAAAACAGACAAAGCAACTATGAGACTGCTTTCCCTTGGCCTTCATGTACATGCAGATGAGTTTACCTGCATATTTATGGGTGCAGTGTGATGCTTCATGGCATGTAAGTCCTGTATAATGATCACATTCTGTTACTTGCATTGTTACTGTTCCAAACACCTGCCCTTTCTCTGAATTTGGAACATTTAAAATCCTTTCTACAAACTTTCTGGGTATGCATGATTGGCCACCACCAGCCACAGTTGCTCACTGTGCTCAGGGGGTTACAGCTTGTGGCCTTTGGTCCCCAAGCCCATTAGCCAAAGACCAAGTTTTTCACTATATTTCTGCCAAGGAAGGCAGGGATCACACTGTAGACCCAACCAGGTTGCCACATGAGAATTCACCATTCCCAGTTAAGGAAGGTCCTTCCCACAGTGTGGGCAGCTCCATGAGGCCCTGACAGCACCAGCACCCACCTGAAGCACTAGGGTGGTTTAGCAGGGAAACTCTGATATTCTTCACCTGCAATTTTAGTTCATGAGCCCTTGGAGGTTTGGGAGGGCAGGGTTCCTGAGCAGTGGAGGAAGTGCACTGTAGAGTCTGTGGGGGAAAAAAGCAGAGCAACAGCTGTGAAAATGTGAGGGGTTGGCCAGGGGTCCTGGCTTCTATATGGGACAATATTATATTCAGGGACAACAGTGTCTTCAGGGACATCAGAACAGGGCCCCTGACCTCCAGGATCAGCTTAGAATTGACACTCCTATATCATGGAAAGGTTCTGTTGCCTCTACATTTAGCCTTTTCTATCCCAAATGAAGAACCTGCAAATAGTGATGCCCTGTTCAAAGTCTGCTTGTGGTCTATTTTCCAGGGCAGTAAAGACTAGCCAGCACATGGTTTCATGTTCAGACCCAGGAGAGGTATTTTAGATAGTGAGTTGGTCTTCAGGCTGTGGTGATGGACAGGACAACATCTAGGTATAAATGGTCATTGGCCTGTGATCACTTCCTGTCTCCAGTTACAGGAAGAACAGCAATGAATCCCTGGTGTTGCACAAGTGAGGGGACAGAGGCAGGTGCAGTCTTATTTCATTCTCAGAAGGGCATCAGGCACTGGCTGCCCTGGCAGTGCTCACAGGGGCTCTTAAATTTAGCACAAGAACCTAAGACCTCAGAAGAGGTGCTAGACTCTGAACAGTGAAAGTCATGCAGGAGCTATCCCGGGTGCTGACTAGACTTGAGACACTTCTTAGAGCATGGTTACTAACATCTCCAGAAACACTCATGGGTACCACCCAGCAAACACTGTTATGAACCAGGTTCTTCCCTTCTGTGAGTGAAGAATACCAAAAGCTAGGAAGGACTATAAACTTCCTTAAAGCAAGGGATGGGTTGGAGATGAGATACTTTGCCAGTTGTATGTGTTTGGCTATTTTTTCTTTCCTTCATGTGTATGTATACATGTATGTATGGGTGTTTACATGTGTGGGAGGCTCATATGTATGTGAACACGGACATGTCTATGCATATGAAAGCCTGTGGTTGTGAGCAGGTGTAATCCTTAATCAGTACCTACCTTAGTCATTGAGACAGGGTCTTTCCTTTGAACACAAAGCTCACCAACACAGCTAGTACAGTCAGTCAGCTTGCTTCAGGATCCCCTGGCCTCTGCTGTCAGAGACTAAAATTGCAGGCAGACTTCCATTCCCACCTGGCACTTACTTTGGGTTCTAGGAATCCAAATTCTAGTCTTCATACTGACACAACAAGTGTTTTAACCACTAAGCTATAAGGGTTCTACTTCTGGGCCATAAATACTGAGGTCAACACTATTCTGAGTGTTTCTATGATGGTTGTTAGGGATGGGATCAATGTTCAGGACAGACTTTTTTCTGAGACAGGGTATTGTGTCACCCAGACTCAATTGGCTTCAGACTCATTTTGTAAAGGAGGATGACCTTGAACTTCTGATTTTCTGGCCTCTGCCTCCTGAGTGCTGGTATTAGATGCATATGCCACCATGCCTAAGATATATGGTCTTAGAAATTGAATTCTGGATTTCTTGCATGCTGCCTACATGAGGACCCTTCCAACTAAGCTATAGCCTAAGAGAACAACATTTAAACAGATAGACTGAATGAATAGATGGCCATTCCTAGTGGGGTGGGCTTCATCCCATCAGTTGAAAGCCTGAGTAGAAAAGTCTGAGCCATCCACAAATGAGAAAGAATTCCTTCTTACAGACAGCTCAAGCTGGGCCATAGTATTTTCTGCTTTTAGAATCAAACAGAAACACTAGTCTTCCTGGGCTTTGAGTTCTGAGCCTTGGTCAGTCTGGAGTTGGACCAACTCTCCCAGAGTTCAAGGCTTCAGACATGGGCTGGAATCACACTGTGTATCTATCAGCTACAACATCATAACATATTTTGTAAATCTTTCTCACCATGCCCAAGTGTTCAATTTCTCTGGAAAGCTGTCATGGGTATGGCACTTAAAGAAACTGGACAATTTCATTTTAGAATGTGATTAGATATGATAGCCTAGGACCTTTTCTTTTTTTAGTCCATGGATTCTGAAAATACAAAACTATTTTGTGAACTGTCTCAGATTTTTATATTTCTGGTTACCAGTCTCTCCAAGAATCCACTATTAATAGGATTACCAGAAGATGAAGTAGCTTAGGTTTGCTCCTACCTCCATGGATGTTATAACTGATGGTGCTATTTGGGAAGAATGACTCCCCCTGCCTTATGCCTCTGAAAGGGAAGACTATAAACCCCTGCTGTTCTTATCTGCTAGCTGAGCTTTACCTACCACCCTATAAGCAAAGGAGGATAAAGATGGCTTCTTGTATTCCTGTGACCCTAGTCACCTAGAACTTAGCATCAAACCCTGTCACTAGCTGAAAGTGTCTATTGAAAAATACAAACTGGAGGACCATAGCTTCAGCAATGAGTGGTCTGGCAACCATTCTCACTACGGAGCTCTAATCTTGAGGCTGTATTCTAATACATGAGTAATATCTGCCTGTGCAACGTCAGCCCCACCATGGAAAGTAAAGGCACTAGAAACACAAGCTCAGAATCTCCTGTGTCCTGTGATCTGGGCTTACCTGAGCTTCTTTGACCTGCATGGGCTTGGTGCTCAGAAAAACAGATGGAGAGGCAGCACTAACTAGGTGCTTGAAAAGATCCTGAAGGGCTTCAGAAAGCATGTTTACCTCGAGCATCTGCTTCTGGAGAAAGACAGGTCATCAGATCACTGCATGCCAGATACAAGTACAGATACAGATACAGGTGTGCTAGGTGTTAAACCATCAAACAACATCGTACAACTTTGGTTTGATGCTTTGGTTTCATGCTAGCTCTTCTTTCTAGGACTACAACTATCCTGCTAGCTCATGACAAGTCAGGAATAGCAGTAGTCTTCAGGAGCACAGCCAGTGAGAAATTGGGGACCTTAGTACATAATGAAGCAATCACGTCACCAACTATGTGGGGCTGAAGAGGCCCCTGAGCTGTACAGGAGCTCAGCCCAGTCCAAGAACTTGATGGCAGGCAGATAAAGCCAGAGCTTAGGACAAGACAAGCTGTGCAAAGACTCTAGGCCCCAAACACTGAACAGCAATAAATATGTGCTGCTTTTAGTTATTGGATCTATTGATTATAGCTGTATTGGTTATCTGTTTTGTTGCTTTAACAACTTAAGGAAGAAAGGTTCACTTTGGCTCACAGTTTTAAGGCACAGTCTATCATGACAGGAAAGGCAAGGTAGCAAGAATGTGAAGCAGCTAATCACAGCGTGTATCAATCAGGAGGCAGAAAGAGATGAATGCTGGTGCTCAACTTGTTTTTTCTTTTTATTCATGCTGGGACCCCAGCCTCTGAGATGGTGTTGCCCACATTTAGGATGGGCCTTCCCTCTCAATTGAAACTCCCTCAATGACTTGTTTGGAAGCTTGTTTCCACAGATCCCATCAAGCTAAGAATCAAGCTTTAGCTGCTACCACTCTGTAATTCAGACATCTTCCATATTCAAGCTGTCAGGGTCCCAGTACCCCATGTGAAGCCTGTGAAGAGACCACAATAAGCTTCCTGGGACTCATTTCGCACCATTCCGATCTGGGTACTGGTGCTTGTTCATGGTTCTGTTCTTATAGATCTCTATAAACCAGTGGTTCTCAACTTGTGGGTCATGACCCCTTTAGGGATAGAACTGCCTTTCACATGAGGCCACATATCAGCTGTCCTGCATATCAGATATTTACATTATGATTTATAATAGTAGCAAAATTACAGTTATGAAGTAGCAACAAAATAATTTTATTATTTGGGTGCCACTACAACATGAGGAACTGTATAACTGGTTTCAGCATTTGGAAGGTTGAGAATCACTGCTATAAATGCTTTTAGTGCACAGGTTTTGGGTTTTATTTAATTTCTCAGTATTAGAGATAGAGCCTATGGCTTTCCCCATATTGGGTAAGCATTCTATCACTGGAATACATCCATAGACCTTGGGGTTTTTTAAAGGCAAAACCTTATTGTATATCCCAAGTTGGACTTAAACTCATGATCCTCCTGATTCTGCCTCCTACAGACTAGGATTACAGGCCCATGGTACCATACCCAGATTTAAAGTATATATTTTTAAAATCTCAATTAATGTGAAAGATACCTTGGTCTCCTTGAGTCTTATTTCAGTATTGCAGCTTTCATTTTAACTCTTGAGGAAAAGGACTGTATGGATATTTGCTAAGATGACAGGTCCCACTCTGATGCAGTCCAGGCATCAATACCATCTTTATGAAGTATGGGAAGAGAAGCTGTGATGATCAAATTCTGCCAAGGTCTAGCACCTTGGTTCTAATGCCATTCTGTAGTAGGTGGCTTGAAAGCACCTTGGGTGCCATTTCCCCTCATTTCCCCAGATGGGGGCCCCATCTGGCTGTATAGGCAAGGTTTCCACTGGCTTATAGGACACTTGCAACATGTACAGCAGGAAATGACTTTAGAAAGGAGGACTGGAGCAATCTGTGTTGTTATAAGACAACTGGCTGCATGTCCCCTGACTGACTAGGCCTCCCTACAGTAAACTTGGCCTGTATCTATTGAAAGTGGACTTGAATCTCTAAAACATAAGGCCTCTAAATACCAAGTATCAAAATGGCTAATATTTCCATGGCTCTCACTGGAAGCCAGTGTCTCTTATACATATGTATTCACTAGCTTAATCCTTTACATCATATTCCCTCCACTTCACAGAAATTAAAGCAGAGAGAAGTCAGGTAACATTCTCAGAGCCACACAGTCCATAATTAGGAGAGCTAAGAGTCAAATCCAAGCAGTTAAAACAGTTAAGAGCCTGTGCTTTGAAGGGGGAGGCCATTGCCTATCCCCCAATGGCTCCTTGATAACCTAAGTCAAAATATAAGACACATGATATAGAATAACAATTTAAAATGTACATTTCACTGTTCATTTGCATATACATAGTACTAAGCATCCACTACTTAAATATGCTCACTACTCCTCAAAGATGAACCCCAGACTCCATCCTTTCAGGAGTCACACCTCCAATCCCTGACATCCATCTTTCTTTTTCTGTGGATTGCCTCCTCTGGACTGGATGTGTCATAATGTCACATATGTCTCCCAAATCAGGCTTTGTTTATTATTTGCAAGGCTAATCAGAATACAGCATTTACCAGCACATCACTCCATTCTTGGCTGAATAATATCCCATATTATGGCTGTGTCTCACATTGAGTTCTTATTTCTCTATCTGACGTGCACAGTGGTTTCTTACTCAGTAGACAGAGGAACTCTGGACTGATAGCACTACATGCACAAGATATACAGACACCTATGCAGGCAAAAAAAACCCCATACACATAAAAAAAAAATACATAAATCAACAAAGATGGGGAAATCCTATACCTGCACACTGAGGCAAATTAATCAGTATTAGATTGGTAACACAGCTACCCATGGGGAAAAATGACTCAAGGAATCACACAGACTGGTGATTTTCCCATAAGAAATCCCCTTCTCCACATAAGAAATTCAACGTTGCTGAGATTGCCTAGACTGAGATTGGTAGACTGCAGGCCTAGACAAATGATGTCATCATCAGAGAGAAGCAAGAAGCAGAATGAGAAGGAAGGCCCTACCCCAATTCATTCTCTCTTCCTCCTTCCTTCTGCTATTTGCTTCTCTCAAGACAATACATCAGTTGTCCAGGGCTGCAGTCCATACTGACAAGCCCTGACATGTTCAATTTCTTCTGCTGAGAAGGAGAACCATTCTGTGTTCAAGATTCCTTGTTTTTCCCCTGGGTAGTGTCACCAATCTTGTATCAGTCGTATTAGTTAATTTTCCTTGGTCAGTATTTGTGTGTGTGTGTGTGTGTGTGTGTGTGTGTGTGTGTGTGTGTGTGTGAGAGAGAGAGAGAGAGAGAGAGAGAGAGAGAGAGAGAGAGAGAGAGAAAGAGAGAGAGAGAAATTTACCAGCTCAAACCAAACCAAAGCCAAACCAAACCCTCACATTGCACACATCTACATATAAGTATGAAGGCTGAGATAGTGACAGGCCTGGGATAGAGCACTTGTTTAGCATGTCCAAGGCCCTGGGTTCCATTCCCAACTCCAGAGAAAAAGTGAAGAGAGAAGAAAGACAAAAGTGGGATGAAAGGAGAAAAGGGAAAGTATCTTTGTGCAAACACCCTGCAAAGCCCACACCTCTCTACTGTGGAGAGGCTTCAGTGGCTGACCTTGTTAAAATGGAGCAGAACTACAAGGGAATTTTGTAAAAGTCACAGAAAGAATTCACTTGTGCAACAAAGGAAAGTGACATCGGGACACTTTTCACACACTCACTGCAGCTCAGCTTCTGTCCTCATATCCTAAGGCCCCAGAGAGTGGAAAGGAAACTGTCCTCTCTATCAAAGCTGTCTCCACAGAGCCCTGTCTCTTGTGGCCTAAGTAAGAGTGGGGAGAGTGGGTTGCAGGGGCCACCCACTTTTAAGATATGCCCTAGCTACTCATGCATCCTCAAACCAGTGAAAGAATGATAAAAACTTACGGACTGACCTCCCCTGGGGCCTGGGGCTGGATCTTGATGGCTGTTTCTGGTACATGGGTGAAAGACCACCTTATCTGGATGTCTTCTTTCTTCTCTTCCATGTGTAATTCCACCTATGAGAACAAACCACCAAGCAACAGTTTCTAGGTAGCTGAGATCTTCACATGAGCCTTAATTACATCTTATATGGATGCTGTTACATGTGTCATGTATGTGCATACTGTGAATACGTGTGCTGTATGTGTGTGCACATTGCATGTGTGTACTATGTGCTATATTTGTACAAGGTGTACATGCATATTATATGTGCATGCAGTGTGCTGTGTACATGTGTAATGAAGCTCTCTGTGTGTTCATTTTTTTAAGATTTATTTTTATTTTATGTGGGTGCTGGTTGATTTTTGTCATCTTGACCCAAACCTAAGCATACCTTGGAATCATAGCAGATTAGCCTATAGTCAAGTATGCAGGGATTTTGATTAGTGACTGATATGGAAGAGCACAGTTCACTGTGGGCAGTGCTACCCCTGAGCAGGTGGTCCTAGGTTGTATAAGCAGGCTGAGCAAGCCATGGGGAGCAAGCTATGGGGAGCAAGTCCGTAAGCAGTACCCCTCCATGGTCTCTGCTTCAGTTCCTGCCTCCAGATTCCTACCTTGAGCTTCTACTCTGACTTCCTTCAGTGATGGAGTATTACCTGAGAGTTATAAGCTGGAATGAACTCTCTCCTTCCAAGTTGCTTTTGGTCATGGTGTTTTATTACAGCAACAGAAAACTAATTAAGATAATATATATGAGTTGCCTATGTGTATGTAAGTATACTGTATGAATTCCTGGTGCCCCTGGAGGCCAGAAGAGGTGAGATGACACCTGGAACTGGAGTTATGAAAGATTGTAAGCCACCATGAGGATGCTAGAAACCAAACCCAGGTCATCTGCAAGAACAGCATGTGCTCTTAACCACTGAGCCATCACTCCAGCCCCTGTGTGTTCCTTCAGTCACATGTTCTCACAGACAATAGCTACCATGTTCTTCCAGAATAGATGTAAAGATCCTGATAAACTCCTTTCCAGTCTCCCCTCTGCCCAGGTAGCCCTCAAGTCAGGTGTCACTGAAACTCTATAGCCTTATTTAAATGAAGAACTCCCTGTGCTCTGTGCTTTTCTTTCTGTAACCAAGGCATAGTAGAGTGTAGAGAGAAAAGGGATCCAGCACACCCTGTCTTCAGTTCTGGGAATGGCCAGTATCCATGTCCACGTGTCCCTGGGATTACACAGAGAGTACCATGGAACACTTCCCCCCTCACCTGGGTCACTCCAGCAGCCTCAACTGATCTCCTATATTGGACAGTAGGCAGAATTATGGAAAGATGCCCAGGCCTTCATCCATGAAGCCTTATATATAAGGCCAGACATAGTAAACAGGACCTGGCAGGTGTGATTGGTGGTGAGAACATCTTATATCTCTAGGTGACCAAAAGGAATCATAAGCATCTTTAACAATGATAGAGGCTAGGAGAACAGGCCATTATGTCTGGTTTGAGGACTACACCCATGGTGACTGAGCTGAATAAGAACAAGGTACAGTGACCAAGCAAAGAGTGAGGTGGTACACAAGCTCTTTACAACTAATATATAGCCAACAGTAACATTAGCCTGCAGTCCTGTAGCCCTCAAACTGCCACCATTTTTATCAGATCAACTGTGTCCACTTGCAAAAGATCATCACAGCTGGGCCTGCCAAATGCTGACATTCCCTCACAGGATAGGCAAGGTGGGTCATGGGACCCTTATCCAGTTATCTAGTCACTTTTCCCAACTAGTTATATACAATATTGCCCTAATTCCACATGGCCTCAGAGAGGAGACAGAGTCTATAGGATGAAATAACTAGAGGAGGCAGCCTCAACTACATAGCTGTGGGGAGTCACCATCTATGCTGGAAACTAATTGAGATACACACACCTTACAGGGTGGTGTGCTTTTCTGAGTCATGTTCATGGTGACTTACAGTTTAAAGATAATGACCTGATTCATAATTAATAAGAATGATACTCAGAGCCCTGTAACTCAGCATGGAGGAATCCTCCCTGTGTCCCTCCTATGGTACGGAGCACAAGGTCATGACTACCGTATATTTCCTGTGACTGATAGCATCTACACAGCCTTACCTTTAAATGAAATGGGGAAAGCCGGACATCATACAGCTGGCATTCCGAGCCTGTGGTGGAGGCAGGCCCTGTACTGACCAAGAACTGAAGAGTCTCGCCCACTACATGACAGATCACCATCTGGGGAGACAGAGGATAGGGAATCTTTAGAGGACATAGAATGGTGCCTACCATAGACATCTTCATCTCACTGAATAATCTAGACTTTTTATGTTAGCAAGGAAAGAATCTGGGGTCTCAACTTTGGATTAATAGTCAGATATACAAAACTAGTCAAAAACTAGACACTGCCTCAGACCCTTGATTCCTGATGGATTCTCAAGAGATTCTGTTCTGCTTAAATCTAGTTGCCATGCTTTTTCCATAAATATAGAAGGTTTTGTTCTTTCACTGTTATATTTTTACACAATGGCTACTTTTAAATTCCCTAGACAGAGCCAATGTGATGGGTCACCATCTACAGGTGCTTACCACTAGACCTAACAACTTGAGTTCCATCCTCAGAATTAACATGATGTAAGCAAATAACCAACTTATAAAAGTTGGCTCCGACCTACACACATAGACACACACACACACACACACACACACACACACACACACGAGCACATACACACACACACACATGTACACAAATAAATTCACTTATTTTTTGTAAGCTCTAGACATTTCTACCCTCATGGAGAGAAAAGTCATTTGTTGTCCTTTACTAAAAGTAAGCCTTTTAAAAAATTATGTAATCGGTATTAAAAGCATAAAATTTAAAAATTAGCTGAGTAGAGTGGCATATACCTTTAAAACCAGCACTCAGGAGGCAGAGGTAGGCGGATCTCGGAGTTTGAGGCCAGCTTGGTCTACAGAGAAAGTTCCAGGACAGCCAGGGGTATGCAGAGAAACCATGTCTCAAAAAACCCAAAAACCAAACCAAAGCAAAAACTTTAATATGAACTGATGAAAAAAAGTTTAAAATATTATCTAGAACATAAAAATTATTTCTATCTAAATAATTTTAGTATATTATTTTTAATATGAGAATAAATCTAAAAACAAAGTGTTAGGTAATTGTAAAATTAAATAACAGAAACTGAATTATAACATGAGCTCAAATATAAAATGAACCTGCATTTTAAAACAATGTTATAGAAGACAGAGACAAGTAATTGCATCAATAAACCAAGCCACGACTGTCATAAGGTATTTTGGAGGGGTAATTTTATGACCAAAAGAACACAGTGTTTTTTTGTCAGTGAGTCCTAGAGGAGCAGAGCTACTAAGTCAGACTCCAACCATGCCTGGTAGAACCCTGAGCATGCCCAGTACACACCAAGACCAGATGCCAGGTATACAGGGGCTGCAGCAACAGAGCACGCTGGGCACTACACAACAGGGTGGCCGGGCCACCAGGAAGCAAACAGAAGTCTGAAGATGACACAGGATAGACCTCTGCCTCCCTCAAGGAACAGCTGATTCCATTCCTGAGGTTCACTTTGGGAGCCAAATAAAAATCTTTAATTCTCCAGCATATTTCTCAGAATCTAAAACACAAAGTGGAAAGATTATGAAAATAATTACTTTGCCAGGCCTGATGCACCAAGTGCAGAGCTAGGCCATCACCCCTCTTTATTTCCCATCCCTGGCCTCCCATACACAGCTTCTGCTGCTGCCCTTCAATATACACACTCTAACAAACCCTCCAGGCGCTCTGAGCCCCATTGTGGCAGCTTCTGAAATCTAGGAGCACGTAGGCCTAGCAGGAGTTCACCTAAAAAAAAAAAAAATCACCTTGCTTCTCAATTCTGGAAGAAACGGGTTCTCCTTTCTTTCCATTCCTGTGACATTGCTCTCAAAAGATGGATTACAGGGACTGGTTATGTGGACCAGAGTCCACAGAGGGTTAGAACAACAACAAAAAAAATGTTTGGATAAGAAATGTCACTGATTCATGTTAAAAATAAATGTTCTATAAACAATCCTTTCTGGAAATTTTGATAACAGAGAAACTCCACAGACCAACGACTGATTCAGGAAAATGTTGTTCCCAGGGCCTGTGCCTTTTACTGCTTTAAAATAAAACAATAAAACAGAGAAGGCCTTGCTACATGACTATCGAGATGTTCTAGAACCTTCTACACTGTACTAGGAATACAAGTAGCTTGAGGTGGGAGGTGAGGTGTGCTTTAAACTTCATAAGAATGTTTGGTTTCCAAGGATACATAAAGCTGCCCAACAGCCATCCCTTGAGAGACACAGAGCATCTAAGCACTTGGGTAAACCTAGGAAGAAATCAGGCCAATAACTAAATTCAAAGGACTTGAGGACCTCTAGAACACAAGACTCCAAAGCTCATAATTAGCTACTTGTGATGGTTAATGTTAGCTGTAAATTTAACAGGATCTGGAACCATCTAGTAGACAAGCTTCTGTTATCAGCCATGAGGAATTGTTTAGATTAGGTAGCCCTGGGTGTGCCTGTGAGGATTATCTTGCTTGAATTAACTGAGGTGGACAGACACATTATAAAGGAGAGCAGCAGGGTCCCCTGGCTTGAGTCTAGAATGCATAAAAGAAACTATCTGAGCATCCATCACTCTGCTTTCTGGATATAGATGCAGAATAACCCCAACCCCTTCCCCCCCTTTAGCTGCTGTTGTCAGGTATTTTATCACAGTCCTGGGAGAAAGGACTGAGAAGCCACTCACCTCCCCACCTCCACTGCTAATAGCATCACTAATGGGGCTGCTCCAGGTTGGGAAGTCTTTTCGTAGCATCCCAATTCCTCCCAGTCCTACTGCAACTCATGTCACACACACTAGCCTTTGTTAGTGCCCTCATGGTATATCACGAAAACGCATTAAACAATCCACCTGAGCCCACCCCAGTGGTGTGGGAGTAGTAAGCTGCCTCTGTTCTTTCTTTTTATTTTTATTTTTTATATTTTTGGAGACAGGGTCTCAATCTCTAGTCCAGGCTGACCTGAACTCACTATTGAGCTGAGGTAGGCAACAGAACTCTGTAACCTTCTGCCTCAGCCTTCTAAACACTGGAATTATAGGCTCATGTTACAAAACCTCTCTTAATCACAACTTTTTTTTTTTTTTTAGTTTAAGAGTCTTATTTTGTAGCTCATTATGTAACTCAGGCTCATCTCAAACCCATGACACTTCTTTTGCCTTGATCACTTGAGTAGCTGGGATGAAAGGAATGAGCCACCACACTTGGCTTACCTCAACATTTTGATATGCCAATCTGAGCAAACAGCTCTCATTGGACAGACAGCCATTGGGTTATGCTTCTGCCACCTAAGAACCACAATGTCTCATTTGTCAAATAGAGGAGAACCAAATTGTTTTAAGTCAGTAATCTTCTTTACCTATATTAATGTTGATCCACAATAAGGATTAATTCTCTCAACCCACACAGAAGGCTTCACTTTCAGGTCTCCCAACTGAACAGCAGCAAGCAGGATCCCATACTAGTTCTAGGGACCCTGACAACTTACCAACCATCTTAAAGGGCCAGAATGCCCAGGGTTAACACCTACCTGACAGTCTATAAGGAATAGAGATCTGTTTGTAAGTCCAGAGCTCCCTCAAGATGATAACTAGGTTTTCTAGCTGCCCCTTAGTCTGCATTATGTATACCTGTCCAAGCATAGTTTTTAGGTTCTTCTGACATGGGTTCCAAATATCTGTTCTGAATGCCAGTGTGTAATGCATATGTGCTTGTACATGGGTGTATGTATGTGCTGATGTACTAACCCATCCAGGCAAGTGTGGGGGCCAGAGGTTGATGTCTGTTCTACTCAATTGTTTCTCTACCTATTTTTTGAGATGGGATCTCTCACTGACCCTGAAGCTCACCATTTCTGCTGGACTGGCTGACCAGCAAACCCCCAGGATCTGCCTGTCTGCACCTACCACTGGGTTACATATGGACACTGCCACACCTGGCTTTTAAGTTGGTTGTGGGGATCTAAACTCAGGTCCTCATGATTGCATGGCAGACTCTAGAAGCCTGCCTGTCTCCACCTCCTCAGGTGTTACAAGCACATGCCACCATGTCCAGCATTTATTTTTAAACATCAATTCTTGGTTGGAACTCAGGTCCTCCTACTTGCAAGGCAAACATTTTGCCAACAACCATCCCCCAAGTCAAGCAGTGGCTTTTTGAAAGGTTAAGTATCGTTAGTACAAAACTATCAAGCTGGCACTTGCCTCCCAGGAATGAGTTTCCTAGATTAAAAACAAAAAACAAAAACAAAAATAAACAAACAAAAAACTCCAGCCACAGACCTGCCCGAGTCCTGAGATCTTTTCTCCCCAAATCAACCACAGAATCCTAAGTGATACCACCATTTCAGAACACAAGGCTGACTATAATTTCCAATAAATACTGTTCTTTTCAAAAGCAAAAATGGTCAAGGTGGCTGTGGTAGGCACGTAAGCATGTGTCTAGGATACCCCTAGATAAAAGAAGGTAGCTTCTAATAGGTTTTCTCTGCTGATGAAATAAGCCAATTCAAGTTGAATTAAAAGTATAAAAGCAACTTTATTTGGGAATGGCTCCCAGGTGAATTCACCTGTCTCGGGAAACAAGACTGAAGAAGAAGCTGCCATGCAGACAAGGGAGACAGGGAGATGGAGAGGGAGAGGAGGAAGCAGGGGGAAGGGGAAGGGAGGAGGGGGAGGAGAGGGAGGGGGAGAGGGAGGGGAGGGGGAGGGGGAGGGGGAGGAAAGAGGCAGCTAATGGTCCTTTTAATCAGAAACACACACCTGACACACCTAGTGGTGTGTGATGTAAGCAGTTGCTAGGTTCCTGAGAACAAGCCAGTAGAACTGCCTATATACTAACAGGGTTAGGATTAGGAGTCACAGATGTGAAACCTACAAGCTTCCAAGGATGAAGGAGAGAGACTCAGGTCACTGACACCATCCTGTCGCACAGCATGCCCTAGCAAATAGAAGCCAGAGTCTGTTGTTCACCTTTTTTTTTTTTTCCTGTCTGGCTTCAAGGCCTTACACCCACACACACAGCCCTCGTCTGGGAAATATGTCTTGTGTAGACAGGGAGCCCCAGATTCCTGCCAAAGGTCCTCCCAAGTCATGTAGTCATGCTGTTGCTTGCCAACAGGGAAGCCCAACCCTTTAAAATCTCACCACTGTTTCACTTTCCAACTTACCTGTGGTGTAGCTCCTCTTAGAACATTCTAGAACTCAAAATCATTTATTATTTTTGCTTCCAAAAGAACTAGGGGCACAGCTGAGAAAATGCATTTAAAGAGTTACTGAGTGCATTTTTCACTGGGGTCACATGCTATAAGGAAGGAGCCACCAAGTAAAAAGGAAGTAGATCTATTACCGGAGCTGTCAGGTCAGAGGGCAGGCTCTTGGCAGTCCTAAGGAGTTTAGCCATGAGTTCTCAAATAAGCCAAACAAACAATAGAAAAACAAAGAAAGGAAATTTATTCAACTTGGCCACACTGGGAAGAGGAAAATAAGAAAGAGGTTCAGATACCCCTCAAGTCTGTCTTGTCCCCCACAGTGGGGGCTGAAATGAGGATTAGGTTCAAATGGAGGGCAAGAGACATGTACAGCTCAGCAGTCCTGTTGAAGGTAGGATCCCACCCATCACTGCCCTATAAGGTCTTGGCTCCCATTTCTCCTATAATGTAGTCTGACAAATAGTGTGGAATCCTCTTCAGGAGGCAAGTTCCTCCTCTAGCAGGCATCAGAACTTAATCCTTTTCTTTCCTCAGCATGAGAAACCACAGTTATTTTGGACACATTGTTTTCATATATGAAAGCCAAAGGGAGGGGCATGAGTCCCCCCCCCCCCCACACACACACACTAAACTTTTCCCTACAGGATTTTGATCCATTATCACCAGTTTCCAAATACGGTGTCATTCCCAACTCTGCAATCTATTCTCACCTCTATAAACATTCTTAAAGATATGAGGAGGATATCAAACCCAATGTCTACTCTGAAACAGGGGGGTCTTCAGTTTAAAAAGTAAAACCAGCCAGAGTTAAGTACTATCACATTTACAGGATTCACCCTAAATGATGGTCTACACTAACTGTCAATTTGATAGAACCTAAAATCACTTCGGAGACAAGTCACTAGGCATGTCTTCGAGGGAGTGTCTAAACTGGGTTAATTGAGGTGGGAAGACTCATCCTGAATGTTGTCAGTACTATCCCATAAGCTGGGGTCCTGGACCAAAAAGAGAGAAAGCCAGCTGAATGCCAGCACTCATCTCTGTCGAGTTCTTGGGGGCAGGTTCAATGTGAGCAGCTGCCTTAAGCTCCTGCCTGATGCCTTCTCCAACAGGAAGAACTATACCCTCTCAGACTACAAACTAGAATAAACCCTTCCTCCCTTAAGTGTCTTTTACCATTTTATGATGAGAAAGTAACCAGTGCATCCTATTTGCTCACGAGTCACAGGAATAGACCTGAGGCTTATTTCATAAGGAACTCTCCCGGGGGGCTAAAATGAAAAATTTTGGAAACAAGATGGCAAATAGCTGGGTAGATAGGGTGTGCTACCTCTCATTACAGCAGTGTTCTCCGCTCATATCAAGATATTATGAAGCCAAAAAGGAGTCTTTTCCCCAATGCTATACTACAAGGGGAATAGTGACTTCACACAAAAACATCTGCATATAAGCTTTCTTCCTCAAGGACTCTGAATGTGAAAACATGGAAAAGATGTTTCCTTTACAAGGAAGACTTGAAGGAACTGGATCTTTTCCTTGCTGGCACTTGGTACTTCCTATTAAAGGCCAAGTCATCTACCCATAATGCTCTATATTCCAAAACCTTACTGATCTACCAGCCCTCAGCAAGGGTCATTTCACCATGTGTCAATCAATACCCAACAAGCAGGTTCTCTTGGGGAAGTGTCTACAGTGGCATTCAGAGGGTGAACCCTCCCAGGAGGAGCTTCCATCTGCCATGGGAAGGATACTACCTCAAAACAATTGCACAACCTATTAGCATTTTAGCACACATACCAGGTTAGTGGCATGACTGAAATTTCAAGCCATACAAAGCAAACAAAAAAATCAATGGAGATTTCTGTTAGGAGAAATAAAAACAAATTTGCTGAATTCACCACAATGTCAGCATACAAAGAACAATAGCCATGCAGGTAGAAATAAATGCACACTACTGGCTACACATCCTGGGTGGCTGTGGCTGTCTACACTGTTTGTTGCTATGGTTTTACAATCTCATGGGATTCTTTGTCGAATCTCCCTTTATCATCTCTTCTATGATAGATGTGGACAGGTGCAAGAGCCACCGGGAATGTTGTGCACAGTGGCCAGAGTCACCACTTGGTAGCTCTGTTCTTTGGACAAGTGACTTACCCTCTTGTCTCAGTTTCCCCTCCATCCAATGGCACTGTCTGTCTTCTAATAAAGGAGTATCATGAGCACAAGTAAAAAGAAACACAGCCTGGACCCAACACACCCAAGGCCATCAGAGGTATGAAGGTTGTGGGATGTAATGGAATCCTGTCCCCCCGTTTTCTATGCTCAGACCTACTGGGGAAGGATTTGCAAATAATAAACATAGACCCTGTGACCTGGAGTAAGGTGCAAGCACCCACCCACCCCAACCCCAGGAGCCTGGCTGGGCCTTTCCTACCTGCTAAGCAGGCATAAACTTTTATTTAAAACTTTAGTCTAAGTTGGTTCTTATACCATTAGGAACCTTGGCTTGAGTCAAAATATCACAGGGCACTGGACTACTCATCTAGAAAGGTGACATCATTTGCAGTCTTTGAGGTTGGTTCTATATGTGACCACTTCTGGAACTGGTAAGTTGTCCAAATATATGTTATACTAGAGTTCTCAGGATATAAGCAAAGCTAATAGCCTGGCTCAGCTACATGCTCCAGTACACCTACTGAATTGACAAATACTTATAAAGAGCAGAGAAAGAAGTACACTGTGACTTGAAACTTCCTGTTCCCTCTTCACCCTATCTCTCACCCTGTTCCCTCCCTCTATCTACCCCCAAAGTCTACTTTATTTCCCCTTCTCAGTGAGATTCAAGCATCTTCTCTTGGGTTGTCCTTGTTACTTAGCTTCTTTGGGTCTGTGGGTTGTAAAATGGTTATCCTGTGCTTTATGGCTATTACCTACTTATAAGTGAATATATACCATGTTGGTCTTTCTGGGTCTGGGTTACCTCACTCAGGATGATCTTTTCTAGTTCTATCCATTTGTCTGCAAATTTCATGATGTCTTTGTTTTTAATAGCTGAGTAATATTCCATTGTATAAATGTATCACATTTCCTTTATCTATTCTTTGGTTGAGGGATATCTAGATTGTTTACAGTTTCTGGCTATTACAAATAAAGCTATGCCTATACATACAGTTGAGCAAGTATCCTTGTGGTATGGTGGAACATCTTTTGAGTATATGCCTAGGAGTAGTATAGCTGGGTCTTGAGGTAGTTCAATTCCCAATATTCTGAGAAACTGCTAAATTAATTTCCAAAGTGGTTGTACAAGTTTACACTCTCATTAGCAATGAAGAAGTGTCCCCCTTGCTCCACATAATTACCAGCATGAGCTAGCACTTGAGTTTTTTATCTTAGCCATTCTGACCGGTATAAGACGGAATCTCAGAAGTGTTTTGATTTGCATTTTCCTGATGAATAAGAATGTTGAACATTTCTTTAAGTGCTTCCCAGCCATTAGAGATTCCTCTGTTGAGAATCCTTTGTTTATCTCTGTACTCTATTTTTAATTGGGTTATTTGGTTTGTTGATGTCTAATCACTTGAGTTCTTTATATATATTGGATATCAGCCCTCTTTCTGATGTTGGATTGAAGATCTTTTCCCATTCTGTTGGTTGCTATTTTGTTCTATTGATGGTGTCCTTTGCCTTACAGAAGCTTTTCAGTTTCATGAGGTCCCATTTATTAATTGTTGATCTTAGTACCTAAGTTGTTGTTGTTGTGTTCAAGAAGTTGTCTCCTGTGCCAATGTGTTCAAGGCTATTCCCCACTTTCTCTTCTATCATATTAAGTGTATCCAGTTTCATGTTGAGGTCTTTGATCCTCTTGGACTTGAATTTTGTGTAAGGTGATAGATATGGGTCTATTTGCATTCTTCTACATACAGACATTTGGTTAGACAAGCAACATTTGTTGAAGATGCTTTCTTTTTTCCATTGTATAGTTTTGGCTTCTTTGTCAAAAATCAAGTGTCTGTAGGTGTGTGGGTTTACTTCTGGGTCTTTGATTTGATTCTATTGATCAATCATTGCCTGTTTTTATGCCAATACTATATGGTTTTTATTACTATTGCTCTGTAGTACAGTTTGAAATCAAAGATGATGATACTTCCAGGTCTTTTATTTACAGAATTGTTTTAGCTATCCCAGGGTTTTATGTGAAGTTGAATATTGTTCTTTCAAGGTCTGTAAATAATTATGTCCAAGTCTGGGGAGGACGAAGAGAGGAAGAGAGAACTGGTAGAGAGAACTGGAATTGGTGGGAGGGGGCATCTCTAGAACAAGCTAGAATGGAAACACTCAGGAATCTATGAAGGTGACCCTAGCTAAGACTCCTAGCAGTGAGGGATATGGAACCTGAAATGGTCACCTCTTGTAACTGGGCAGAATTTCTAATGGAGGGATGGGGACATCAACCTAGCCACAAAACCTTCAAACCACAATTTGTTCTTCCTACAAGATGTGCAGGGATAAAGATGGAGCAGAAATGGAGAGAATTGCCAACCAGTGACTGGCCCAACTTGAGACCCATGCCATGAGAGAGAGAGCCCACCCCTGGCACTATTGATAATATTCTGCTATACTTGCAGACAGGAGCCTAGCCTAACTATCATCTGAGAGGCTTCACTTAGCAGTTGATGGAAAAAGATGCAGAGACTCACAGCCAAACAGTAAACAAAATCAGGGAATCTTGTGGAAGAGTGGGAGGAAGGATTGAAGGAGCCAGAGAGGTCAAAGATACCACAAGAAAATCTACAGAATCAATTAACCTGTGCCCATAGGGGTTCACAGAAACTGAACTACCAACCAGAAAGCATACATGGGACAGACCTAAGCCCCCTACACATATATAACAGACATGCAGCTTGGTCTTCCTGTGGGTCCCCTTACTGCAAGAGCAAGGGCTGTCTGTGACTATGCTGCCTGCTTCTTTTCCACTAATTGGACTGCCTTATCCTGCCTCAATAGGAGAAGATGCACCTAGTCCTACTGCAACTTGATATGCCAAGACAGGTGATAGCCATGGGAGGCCTCCCTTTCCCTGAAAAGAAAGAGGGGAGAAGATGGAGGAAGGAGAGAGGAGGAGGAAGAAGAGGACAATGACAACGACACCATGGTTATATTGGAAAGAGGAACCAATAAAGGATCGTGATCCCAAGTCTATCTGTAGGGTCCTGACATGAGGTTGATGTTTAAAGAGAAGGCAAAGAGTGTTATAGCTAAGCAGCTAGTCAAGGTGCTGCCCATCCATCACTCAACCATCACTGTCTTAACTTCAATCTTTCCTGTCAGAAATTCTGATAAGCTGTCAGCACTGGGTGAAATCTCTTCCTGGGAGACAAGTTCCTCCTTTGACTGGCACCAAGCTTCAGCCTTTCTTTTTCCTGAGCACAGGATTAACTCTTTGGGCTTCATTGTTTCACTAAGCCAACAATGGACAAGAAGGACACCAATGTCTCCTTAGAATTTCTCCTCTTCTGCCAAGGGTTGCATTGCATTTAAAACAACACCCATCCCATCTGCTAAAGGGATATGACTGAGTGGGTGGCCATGGCATGGTAGGGCTGCTTTTGTCATTGAGTTTTGTACCTAGATTGTCAAAACACCAGATAGGGAAGCCTCTGATCCAGCTGAGAGACAAAGAAGACCCACATTGCACCGTGGAGAATGGACTGATTCCAGGCTACTCTTTTTTTTAAAAAAAAAAACAAAAACAAAAAACAAAAAACATATGTATATACATACATACATACATACATACACACTGTAGCTGTCTTCAGACGGGCATCAGATCTCATTACAGATGGTTGTGAGCCACCATGTGGTTGCTGGGATTTGAACTCATGACCTCTGGAAGAGCAGTCAGTGCTCTTAACTACTGAACCATCTCTCCATCCCCAGGCTACTCTTGTATGGAAATAGAACCTTCTGTTTCTTGGGTGGAACATTCTAGAATAGACTTCTCCCAGGACATGAAGAAAGATAATGTAGTTAGGAACTAGTTGTAATTAAGTCTAGGAGAAATCACCCGTTGGTGCATTCTGAAACTAACTAAGGAGACAGAAAGACCTCAGGAGAGCAGAGCCCAAGCCCATGGATCATCTCTTTACAGCAGGCCTTGCTATGATCAGTACCTGACAGCTGGGCCAGGCCTGTGCCTGGAGGAAGTTTCATCTATTCATCTAACAGGATGTCTCTTGAGGGAAATTACCACAGGAAAATGCCGCCACTCTTCAGGTTGCTGTGGGTGATAAGCAAGTGTCTCTTGTGAACTAATGAGACAGGTGGTTTCTGGGAGTCCCTAGACAGCTTCCAGGTAGGATTGGTCAGAAAGACTAAGAGTTCTAAAAAGCCTGGAGGTCTAGGTTAACAAGCAAATGAACAATAACCAGTCATTCAGAGTGCTGAATCTGTCATCCAAGTTCAGGTTAAGAAGGAATCATGTCCAGAGGAGCCTGGGGACTATGCCTACTCCAAAAACATTATGTACACATCTTTCATTTATAACTTCATAAACTGGAAATAATACAAACTGTTTTCCTGGGTTCTACGAGCCATTCCAAGCTGTTGAACTAAAGGGGTCCACAAAGCCCCAATTTGTCCCCTGCTAATCAAAAGTGGGGTATGCAGTGGGGTCTGGCTTATAGGCCTCAGCCTGGAACCCAGCTAGTTACACTAACGTCTTTCTAGTTGTGAGGGTCAGAATTGAACGGAATGGGAAGATACTCAGTATGAAGATACTCACTAAGAAATGTAATGCCCAAAAGTGCCTTGTGTGAAACAGACTCAATGGGGGGTAGGCAGGTCCTGAATTTTACCCCCATCCTTGGTACTTTTTTCTGTTCAAGCCTTAACTGTGGGCTTCAGAGAGGAACTGGTGTTGAACCTGTGTTTGCAAAGAAACTGTAACACACAGAGTTCTTGAAAGGCTACAGGACAAAGTCCAAGCTTAGGGCCCATTGTATAAACTCACAAGCCAAATTAGCCAGTCCTCACTCTTATTCAGCTGGGAGAAGACGTATGCAATGGAACATGCTGGGCTTGGAAGGACCTGTTCCTTTCTTGGCACAAGATATGTAGCCTTGGCAAAGGCCAAGTTAGAAAGATGAAAACAAAACCTAAGGCCATGGGGAAAGCTAGCAGGGAGAGCTTCTGAACACTCTTAGAATTAAAAGTTTTCATTTCTCTACACCATGGACTTTGGTCCTCAAGTTCTCAAGAATTCTGCATAGCAGGGAGACTACGTAGGGAAAGTGACAAAGACTTCACTGGAAATTTGCACCCCATAGGAAATGGTCAAGCAGAACACAGCAAAGCTACAACCAATTCCAGAACAATATTAGAAAGAGCTATCCATGCCTCTGGTCTTTATCTAATGAGGAGTTAAGTAATGTCCCAGCTGGGACATGCTATGAGAAAGGTTTATTTTTCTGGCTCCAGTACTTTCTAAAAATGGGTGTGTTGTGGCTGGCCAAGGCATCTGTCCAAAAAGGAAAAGGCCACATACAGAAACCAAGAATATAAGAAGTCTTACCCTCCCAGAAGGTCAGGAAGATCTCTCTCTCTCTCTCTCTCTCTCTCTCTCTCTCTCTCTCACTCATACACACACACACACCACACTCCTATAGGTGAGCAGAAGTTAGGGACAGCTAAGACAGAGTCTCACCCTTCCCACACCCATATCCAATATCCAATGGAGGCCAACCACTTTAGGGATCAAGAGCAAAGGTCTGTTTGCCTGCCTGGCCAGTCCATCTGACCTCAGAGAACAGCACCTGGACACATTATTTCTTCATTTGGCCAACAATATACAAAAGCTAAGAATTATTAAAAAGGAAGTTGCAGTGTGTGCGTGTGTGTGTGTGTGTGTGTGTGTGTGTGTGTGTGTGTGTGTGTGTGTGTAGAGTATATGCCTTCCAAATTGTCTTGGGCAGGTTTCAAGCTACTGAGGATGCTACTGGGAACAGACCCATTGCAGGAGAGGAGGTGATCATAAACGGGGGAGGGACTTCATTTTGGTTTGTGTACTTTTCAACTTCCCAGCACATAATATTTCCTGAAACTGTGTAAAAATGAACACATTGCCATTATTCCCTTTCTAAAGTTGCCTTCCTGGTAGCCTAATCAAAGCCATTAGAAATGTTTCAACTCAGAGGCTAGAGAGATGGGTCAATGATTAAGAACACTGGCTGCAACTGTTGGACTGAGCATGGGGTCCTGGATGGAGGAGCTGGAAAAGGGACTGAAGGAGCTGAGGGAGTTTGCAGCCCCATGGAGGGAGCAACAATGTCAAGTGGTCAACACCCCCCCTCCCCCAGTGCTCCCAGAGACTGGACCACCAACCAAAGAATACACATGGAGGAGTGGTGCTAGCCACATATATGGCAGAGGAAGGACTTGATGGTCATCAGTAGGAGGAGAGGCCCTTGGGCCTGAGGGTATTAGATGCCCCAGTGTAGGGGAATGCCAGGGAGGGAAGACAGGAGTGGGTGGGTGGGTGGGTGGGGGAGCATCCTCATAGAGGCAGGGGGAGGGGGAGGGGATAGGGTTTCCAAAGGAGAGACCTGGAAAGGGGAAAACATTTGAAATGTAAATAAAGTAAATATCCCAAAATAAAAAAATAAAAAAAAACACTGGCTGCTTTTGTGGCAAACCCAGGTTCAATTCCCAGCACCTACATGACAGCTCACAATCATTTGTAACTACAGTCCCAGGGAATCTGACACCCTCTTCTTGTCTCCATAGATACTATACAAACACATATGTAGGCAAAACACTCACCCATGTTTAGAAAAATGAGTATGCTTCTAAATCCTTCCCAAGTACTTCCACTTCTAAGAATAACAAAGCAATAAACACAAAGTGAAATGATTCTGGGGCAAGGTAAAGGTGGTTACTGGTTACTGCAGGCTAAGCAATCCTGTGCACCACATAACTCATACCACCTCTATACCCAAGAAGGCTGGGTGCTGCATGTGACCAGCAGAAGCAAGGAAGCGTGGCACCTTGTCTGTCCTCAGATCCCTTCTCCTGCCCAGAGTAACACAGCTTTTGCCTAACAGGAAGATCACCTCCAGCAAGCCCTGTGCACCCACTGATAAAGTGGTTAGACAATTTAAAAAACACAATAGAGACATAAGTATGTGGTGGGAGGAAGCAAAGCAACAGAGCTAAAGACCAAGCAGGCTAATCTCAGGGAAGCTCTACTGCACAGGCTATTACATGTATTTGTAAATCCTCTCCATGTTTCCAAGTTGCTAATTTTGGAACAATATAACTTCTACATCTGAGGCAGAATGCACCACTTGAAGCAAACTATGTCTAAACTCCAGAACTGTAAGCAACAGCACACCATGGAATGCATGTCCCTGCCTATGCATGTGAGGTTCCCACAATAATCAAACTAGGGGCATGATGAGGACTAAATCACAGTGCAGCCACAGGAAGGGCAATAACATTTCAAATAAAGCTGAGTGGATGAAATGAAGCCTTTTAAAAAGTTTATGAATAGCCGAGCAGTGGTGGTGCACGCCTTTAATCCCAGCACTTGGGAGGCAGAGGCAGGTGGATTTCTGAGTTTGAGGCCAGCCTGGTCTACAGAGTGAGTTCCAGGACAGCCAGGGCTACACAGAGAAACCCTGTCTCGAAAAAAAAAAAAAAAAAAAAAAGTTTATGAATGTCTCTATTGGCTTTCATAATGGACGAAACTCACCCTCTCCTTTATTCCTGGGCAGGTAGTTCAACAGTGCTACCACCCAACTCCAGAACTTTCCATTTCCCAAACAGAAGGTCTGTCTCCACAAAAAACCTAACTCCATTCCCAGCCACTCCCAGCCCCTATCCTACTTTCTGCCTGTGCACTTGACTCTATGGACAGAATCTAGCACCTCACCTAATACCTCTTACAGTGTTTGTTCTTTTATATCTGGACATAGTAAAAGGTCCTCATACACTTGGAAGGACATGTCAGTATTCCTTTCTTTATGAGGCCGAGTAATATTCTATATCCATATTGATGTATTTACACAGCTTGAGCTGCTTTTCCCTTTTGTCTATGGTGAGTGGCATGATGCTGAGCAGGGTGTACAACCACTATTCACCCCATAGATGGACTAGTAGGAATGCACTTCACCCATCCACTCTCTGAGGCTGCTTTTTGAGCAATGTGAAGACATTTAATGTTGAGCTGCTGTAATGTCTGCATCTCTGTCCCTCCTCAGCTGCCAGGCCAGCTCTTGGCACTAATCTATTGACCCTCAGAATTGGCAGTTTCAGAAAACAAAAAACACAAGCTGCCCAGCTCCCAAGAAGTACAGTCCTTAACTGCCACTGACAGAGTCAATGCTGGCTGTTGAAGCAGGCACTTTCCCAAGAAGGTGCTATGAAGGTTGGGCCCTCTACTCTCTATGCCTCAGTTTCTATCCCATAAAAGTGGCCACAGGGCCATCTACTTCCAGTCTTTACCAGTTGCATGGGTTGTGCCAACTTCAATATTCCAATGCCTGCCACAGGCTTCAGTTCTTTCTGCCACTCTAGTATCTTCCAGAGAGTTCTTTGGACTCACTAAGGGGATAGCATGGGCATATGACTTCTGTACTAGCAAGGGTTGGGGAGTAAGGGCCTCCCTTGGGCTGATGTCATAGCACCACAGTAATTAATCTGGTCAGTTTTAAACAATATCTTGGACCTACCTAGCCTACCCCAACCTGGCACACTTGATTGTGCACCTGGGAAGTCGGGAGAATAGTCAGGCCCCTGAAGCATCTGTTATTTATGCCTGTGAGAAAAGAAAGTAAGCTATTTATCTAGCCAAGGAAGAGGAATAAATACATCTGATTCTACAAGCCCTTGGCCCTAATGATGGCCAAGCAAGAGGGATACACAGCCTGGCTCATCCAGACCCTGAGAAGTAACAGCAAGGGAACAAAGCTGTAACTAATCAGATGAATCTCAAATGTCATGTAGAGAAACCTTGGTACTAAAGCATGCATATAAACAGATAGGTTAACAAATACAAGTAATCCTTGCTGTGAAGGTAAGACCAGGTATGTAGGGTGTGGAGTGATAGCATTCTCCTCCCAGCCTGGGCATACCTGGGATCCCTAACCCTCCAAGCTGTCTGCTAAACACTCCCTATACATTTAACTTGAAAGTGAAATGGGTACAGATCTGTCACATGCAGGGGTGAGGAATGCACAGAAGGCTGGGAAGAAAGGAACTAGCCTAACTTCAGGATGGTCACCACTGTGGGAGGAAGCTAGGACACAGCCTAAAATATATATATTCTCTTCACAGAGACTCTTGTACACAGATGTTTCTACAGCAGTATTCACTTTAGCTAAGCTATAAAACCAGCTTAGATGTCCAACAACAGAGGAATGCATAAAGAAAATATGGTTTAGATAACATGGAATTCCTTTCAGCCATTTAGAAGAATGAAGTTACACCATTTATGGGAAAATGGATACAAATGGAGAGAATCTCATTAAGCCAGACTCAGGAAGACAAATACTGCCAGTTTCTCTCATTTGTGTTTCATACATTTTATATAGATACATGAGATCATATATGTATAATATGACATACAAGCATAAGCTAAACTGTTAGGGCAACAAAGAGGACCAAGAGTGGCAGGAGGTAGGAGATGCTTACCCCTGGAGTCCAAAAGAGGTGTCGGATACCCTGGTGCTAGAGTTACAGGAGGGTGTGATCTACTCAATATGGATGCTAGAAAACAAACTTTACTCCTCTGCCAAAGCAGCAAGCACTCTCAACTACTGAGCCATCTCTCTAGCTCAATTCTATATTCTTTTGATGAATACAGTACATTTTCAAGAGTTGTAATGAATGGCACTGATGGGGTCCCTTTTCTTCATATAGTAATACTCACTCATCTGACATAGGAACCATGGTGGCAAGGACATCCCACTAGCCATGTGGGGAGAGGTTTTGAGTTTCGAAGATAACTGAATATTAGGCAAATAAGCCCTTTTTATTAAGATTATATTTCAATTTTATTTTATACATGTTGGTATATTTGCCTGAATGAATGTATATGTGCTGTGTATTCCTCCTGCCTGTAAATTTGAAGAGAGCATTTAACCTCATAGAACTGAGGTTAAAATCTGCTGTGTAGTGCCATGAGGGTGCTAGAAAACAAAAGATGTCTTAAAGTCCAAACTGTAGACAAAATTTTCAAATGTAATGATGGTAGCAAATCAAATAATCAATTTTTAATATAGGGGAAGATTTAGGCTCACAGACACAAAAGCATAGTATTAATAATAATCATTAGCAATAAAGGCAGCGAGTAAAAGATGGTATGTAAATACAGTAGACTGAAATTAATCTTTGATTTTTGATATTTCTTGGACTCAGTCTTGAGATTTCCTTAGACCTTCTGGTTAGTCTCATATGTGCATCTCACTTATAAACTCAAAGCAATAGGGCTAATTCTATACCGCATCTCACTAGCTCAGAAACTCAGCCTCACATGGATGGCTTCATATACATACACACACCAGCTTTACTGAAAGGCCATAGAATTCAGCCTTTTAGACTGAGCACTCAAATGCTTTCAACACATTGGTAGCTATGTGGTTATCAAACCCTCTGCCTATAGGCAACCACTCCAATCCCTACCAGGCCCTTCCCCACCCAGGTCCTGGCATCTCTAGCCTGGTTCTATTAGATGGCTTATCTGTCCTGGGAATTTCATATAAAGAGAGTAACATAACACAGGGCTGCATGATATTTGTTGTTTTTTGATACAAGGCCTTGTGTACCCCAGTTTGGCCTTAAACTCACTATGTAGCTGAAGATGACCTTAAACTTCTGATCTTCCTGCCCCTACCTTCTGAGTATTAGGATAACATGCACATATCACAACACCTAATTTATATGCTAGGGATCAAACACATTCTTCATGCATGCTAGGCAAGCATGTTCCCAATTGAGCTAAATCCCAGCCCCCAGCAATATGTTTTCTAGGCTCACTGATGGTGTGCACACATATGCTGGTGTTTCTGTTCATCTCAGTGCCTAATGATATTCTCTTATGTGCAGTCTAGACTTTTGTTTAGTCCATTTATCCAATAATAATCAATTTCTCCCAAGAATAATGGTTCTATACTTTCAATAACTCTGAAGCAAAGCACTTGCCTAGCTCCAGCTTGGCATTCACTAAGTACACAGGGAAAAGATGGCCCAGTTCAAACACCCAGCTCACCTTCTCCTGGGTTGACTTGACCACACTGGATACCTCCCCAACTGTCAGCTGCAAGGACTGTGGCCGTGAGTCCTTCTGGAAAGAGAGACGCAGTGGCCCCTGTAAGAGAGAGGCTGTATGAAGAGGAATGCATAAGTGTAGTCTGGGTTTTATTTATTTTTAAATACACACCACAAAATTAAAAATTAAAAAAACTGTAACAAAATATCCCAGCAATGGTTAAATAGCAGTAGGTTTATGAATGCGCCCATGCGTGTGCACACACATGCGCACCCACAGGGAACCAGACAATGTTGGATCTTGCTCAGCACTTGGCAAGCAGAACTCCACAAGGAGGGAATGATGGAGATGGCCACTGACTCAAAGATGAAGCAAAGAAGCATTGTGCTGAGCCCTAAGGTTCAGAATGGAGAAAAGTACACAGGGTAGGCTGTGGGTGTACCTTGCCCTCTCAGCTGTCTCCTCCTTACTAAGAAAGTGCTCTTCTCTGGAGGGAGAGAATTACCTCTCCTGCTTTATGAGGTTGTAGGGGCACTGGCACTTGAGGTGCCATCTCCCTTCTCCTCTTTCACTGCTGGGCAGAAACCCAGAGCCTGGCATCTCTCTGGGATGTGAAATGACACAGAAGGCTACTGACTGGAAAGGAACCTGTCTAGTGGCTGTGTCTCCATTTTTTATCTCACAGCCCTCCAAAGCTGCCTCGTTCCCAGCCACATGGTTTAATAATTCTATGCATTCTCCAGTGAATTCTTGTGTCTTTCTTGTTTTATTTTTTTTACTTATTTATTTATTTATTATTTGTGTGTGTGTGTGTGTGTGTGTGTGTGTGTGTGTGTGTGTGTAAACATTTGTGTGAATGCAAGCACATGCCTGTCACAGTCAAAATGTAGATATCAGAGGAAATTCTTGGGTCTCAGTCCTCACCTTTGTTCAACCTTGTTTGAGACAGTCTCCATGCACAAGGCTACCTGCCAATGAACTTCCAGGAATTTTCATATCTCTTATCTCACCATATGAGCTCTAAGGTTATAAAGACACATGCTACCACACCTGACTTTCACATGTGTTCTGTGAATTCAAACTCAGATCTTCATACTTGTGTGGCAAGTAGTTTACTTATTGAACCAGCACTCTCTTTTTCTAGGGCAGCAGAAGTGGGTGGTGTCTTTCAAGTTAAAAATTTCCAAATGAGGGCTGGGGATATAGCTTAGCTGGCCAAGTTCCTGTCTAGCATACATGAGGCTTTGGATTCTATTGGCATGGTGCTACATGAAATCCTGGCACTTAAGAGGTGGAGGGAAAAAGATCAGAAATTCAAAGCTACTCTTGACTACATATTGAGTTTGATACCAGCCTAGGTTATATGAGACCCTGTTTGTTGTTGTTGTTTGTGTTTGTTTTTATTTTTAAATCTCCAAATGGCAGATGTATTATTAAACCAATGCCATAAGGCGGTAAAATTGATGCCTTATAAAAGTAAATATGGACTTAGACAGCAAATCAAGGACTGTCCTCTTAAAATGAGTTCTCTAGAAAGTCCCAGCTTGTATATCAAGATGCCCTTAGATTGAAACCTTCCTTAACTTTTCCTACCTTCTGACTGGGTGGCGAGGAGCTACTGCCCTTTGTGTGTCTTGTAAGCTAGGACTCCATGGCAGTGAGCTAGTTACCTATATGGGTATAAGCAACGATAGAAGACAAAACTGGCATGTGATGGGACCAGAGAAGCTCTGGCAAGCCTAGTGCAGAACAGCCTTGACATAACTCTCTCCTGATTTTTCAAGAATTCCCAGAGATCAAAGTCAAGCATAAAATACACAGTTCATTTAGACTTAGGATTTAGAACTTCACCCTGTGCTAATAGCACCTACCTCAATCCTCAATCATGAGAGGTGGTAAAAATCTACATGGCAGGGAGGATGAAATCACCATGTCCAGGCTGTTCTGGCAGAGTCTGGGGCTGGAGCTGGTTTCAGGAGGAGCAGCTGGCTAAAGACTCTATGAACTTGCTGAAGTCACTGCACTATGAGCTGACTTTGTGGCACAGAGGTACCATCAACAAAGTGCCTAGATGCTAAGGTAAGCCAGCAGAACAGAGCCTCTCAGAGACAACCCTAGAAACATTGGGCTATCTTCCTTCCACCAAGACACAGACTCTGTCCTAGAGCCATAGCAGGGCAGGTAGGGTGGAAGCTCCTTCCTGTGGTGCCTTCTGGGCAAAACCACGGAAAGATCTTTAATGTCAAGAGATGCTCTTACAAAGAACACAAATTATAAGTTAAAATAAGGATGGAGAGTCTACCTTTCTACTTCTAATCCACCTGCCCCTGGGGCTCAGGAGTAGAATGAGCCCCCAGCTTCCAACCAATTCCTGCACTACTGATAGTCTGCTGAAAGCTAGCAATACCAGTCCACAGCCACCTGCCGAGACTACAAAATGACTCTACACATATGAGAAACCCATCATGTAGGAACTGACAGAAAAACATACATTCACACACACACACCCATATTACATACATACACACACACACCAAACTAAAACTGAAAAGTTAGGTAGGTGATCTTCATACTCTGGCCCATAATACAGAGTCTCTGTGATTAAAACTATGGCTCTGTGCAATGGTGTGGAAAATGTAGAACAGGCCAACTGCAAGTGGAAGCTCAGCCATAGGGTCACAAGTGGAAAACTCCACGCCATGAAGCTTTGTTTCAAACACAGGACTGTTTAAAATCTGTGACAAATACTTTCAGTATGTACTGGCTACTCTAATTGATCATGCAAGAAAACTAAAAGTGAGGAAAATGGCTGGCATGCCTCAATTGGTAAAGTGCTTGCTGTGCAAACTGACAACCTTAATTTCATCCCTACAGGCCAAACAAAACAGTCAGATGTACTGTTTGCTCAAAATCCCAACAGGGGAGGTTGGACTGGCAGACACAGGAGAATACCAGAGGCTCACAGGCCATGAGTTCCAAGCCTACCTCAAAAAACAAGGTAGATGGCTCCTAAGGAATGACAGTTGTGGACATAAGCGCACGCGCGCGCGCGCACACACACACACACACACACACACACACACACACACACACACACACACACACACACACACCAGAAGAGAGAAGACTAAGATGAACCCTGCTGTTGAGCTAAAAAGGGGAGTATTGATATGCATTCATGGCTTAGAAGTCAAATATTGATAGACATGAAAACACAGATATTTTCATGCTCACACCTATGCTGATGTGCTATCCACTGGAAGGGTCTAGAACACTGAGAGCGGAGCAGTGGTATGCATACCCAAATTCTACATCCTCAACTGAAGTTGCTCAGAGAAGTGACTAGATCCAGAGCCAGAGAAGAAAATACATGTAAAGAAAAAAAAAGAAAGAAAAAGAAAAGAAAGATACACAAGTGTAGACTTATAAGAACACAGCTGGATAAAGAAACACACAGCAGCAATTTTGGCAGCAAAGTAATAGTAATGGTACAGGATCAGAAACCATTGTATAATTTAAAGAACAAACAAACCACAAATCCAAAGTCATGTATACAACCAGCTAAATATACATGGAGGAGTGAGCATTACCTCTCTTAGCAGAGTTCTAGTTGATAACATAAAGAAGGAAATAGCAAATCACCATTAAGGAAACTCCACATAGGTAATCGTTGTAGTTGAGCCACAAAGGGACACTAAATTGAAAGCAAAAACATCCAAGAATGCATCTCCCAATACAAGGTAACTAAAGCCAAATGTGAAGACATAAGGCACAAAACCATCTCACCAAAGGAGCCAGGACCCACTTTCCCAGTAGCAAGTTACACCAATACCATGAGCTCCTCATACTGAACAGTCATGGGTTGCTATTTCTGTATGTACAGTCTCAAACCAGCAGCAGGATAAAGCAGACAAATATTCAGCAAAATAACAACAACACTTCATACTATCAAGGTCATAAACAATAAGACAAAATGAGAAACCAGTACAGACTACGGGAGACTAAGAAGTACCAACTAAAGGTCACTAGAGACCTGTGGGGACCTTGAGCAATAAGATGATGTGCAGAGAAAGATACTGATATTGAGAGATGCTTTGTTTTCTTATTAAAGGATTGTTATAATGTTAATGTCTTATAGTGTTACAATGTTAATTTCACTATGTTTTTAGTTGTAGCTACACTGTGCTCAGGTTAACCTCTTGTTCTATACAGTGTTAATTTTATTGAGTGCTTGGTTATAGTTACACTGTACCTAGGTGAGCACATTGTTCTACCTGAATGTCTCCAGTTGTAAGTTATAGCAACCCTGTACCAACAGTAATTCTGCTCTAATAATTGAGTGATAGTTATGAGATACTGGGTGAGGAACACATAGAAACTCAATTACTTTTCCAACTTTTCAGCAAATCCAAAAGCAAATCAGTTTTCAAAGGAGAACTTTCAAAAGAACAGCCCACCTTACTTACTCATGCTATACCAGTCTTAGCTCACAGCCTCATACAGGCTCATAACATCTGTATGGCATTCTCTTCTGCCAAAATACAGAGAGATCAGACTTGCCCAAGACCACACAGCTAGTGAGTACAGAGTTGGGAATCAAACTCCAGCCATGGCTCTCACAGATCTTTCACATGGTCAAAGAACTCTTTTCCCTCCTCAGACATTAGAAGTGGTTTGGAGTTAGCTTTGAATGATTTTGGTTGGTGTGGATAAGGCACCCACTCTTTCCTGAATTCCTGTTGGGAGCATGGCTGAGTACAAAGAAGAGCTCCAATGGCACTTGGCTTCACACTGCTAATCTGCAGTCACAGGCCACCTTCCTTTCATGTTTCTGTTCTTCAGAATGCTAAAACTGAGCACATTAAGCAGGCTGTTGTTCTTTTTGAGGCCTGTTAGCTCCCGGGTCTGAGGCTTGCATTCAGATGCCATGATATACATGACACTGTCTTCTCCTTCTAGCAGGCCTGTCTTAAACCCTGCTCATGCACAAGGCTTGCTTCCAGCCACTTCTGGGTTGGGCGTGAAATCCACCTCAGTGTGAAGAGACATGAGTTCTGCCTCAACTCACAATGCAGAAAGCAGATGAAGGCACAAGTGACCAAAAATGGAACAAGTGCAGGCTGCTGGATGTGTGGTTGGGGCTGCATCCTTACAGAATGGAAGGAGTCAAGAAATTAAATGAGAAAGGAGATATGTATTACAAGGAACTCTGGGAGGCCCTGTGGGAAGGTCCTTGTACTGGGAATAGCCCTGAGGAGACTGGGGTGTGAGGGGCATAGTAGAGTTCACAGAGTTGCCCCCAAACCATTTTTCTTCTCAGTGAGGTGGAGGGCAACAAACTGATCCAGGGCCCTTATCTGAGTGGCTGTCAAGAGTCTCACCAGTCTTTCTATGCACAGCTTCTGCCATTGGTTTTTGTAAACACAGCTTGAAAGTCATTAAATGACAGAAAGACACTGCAGTTACTGGCCACTATTTACATGCAAGCTTCCGAATCTCAGAGAAGTCAGTGCTATTCAGACATGTTCTAAGTTCACACTGACTCCCCATTCTCCAAAGACTATAAACTGCCCAACAGTCTCACTCGTTTTAGAACATTCCTATGAGAAAATCCTGAATTGAAGGATTATTGAAATGAGCAGGTCTAATAATCTTCCTAATCTAGGAACACTGCCAGTTGAGGGCAGGGAGGAAACCCATGACAACAGCAGCAGAACGTGGGCTCTGAGACCTGCATGTTCTCCAGAGCAGCAGGATAGAAGGGAAGTCCTGAAGTCATAGGTGAGGCTACCTGCTACCAGCATGCTGACTTCCCAAGCCAGGAAACAGCAATCTTGGGTAATCTTGGGTGGTGTAGGAGTATGGTCCATCACTAGTGTAACTGATTATTACCACAAGCCAAAGTATTCAGGTGACTGCAGCCCAGTCATGGGGTAACCCTGAGCAGCTATCTTCAGATAACACAATACTTTCTGGGTTCTCTGGCTCTCTGTTACAGACATATGGCCCCAACAATAAACATAAGTTTTTGTAAAGCCAAACTTGGTGAAGAAATGAGACTTAATGTTAAAACCATCAACTATAGGCATTGCTGGGTACAGCAAATCTCTGGTTGACAGATGGCTAGAGACAGGTATGTACAGTGGCTTCTCACCCAAGGAGAAGAAAGTATCACCTGTTCTCTAACCTTCAGCTAACCCAAGCCCTTCTTGCGAATGTGGCACTGTGATAGAGAAGCATGCAAGGGTATTTCTTACGAGTCCCATAATTCCTACTCACTGGAAGATTACTGACCAGATGCCGATCAGTGATGGCTTCCCCTCTTTCCCACCTAACTAATCACCCTATAAACTACTTCTAGAGTGATGGTTGGAATCTGGGTTGGAGCTCACTCAGCTACATTTATAAGAGCACAAAGAAGCCACCTTGAGTCACTGCTTAGTCCTTGGATCACAGGGATTCAGTTACATCACTCAGGCCCTCTTCATTGGACCTTATTCAGAAGAAATACTTGGGGCTCAGGATGAATTTGCTTCCCCCAGGGCATAGCTGTAGCTGACTTGGGACCACGAAGAAGCCAGACCTTGAGCTCTCCGTTCTTAAGCTTTAGCTTCTCACCTCTAGAGAGAGAAGGGCTTGAGCAAAAAGTTCGAGTTTCTTTCCATTTTAAAACAACTAAGATAGCTTAATGAGTAAAGTGCTTGCTGTGTAAGGATGAGGATCTAAGTTAGATTCTCAGGACTTAGGGAACTAAATTAGGTGTGAAGGAGCAGCATGCTTGTAATTCCAGCACTGTGGAGGCTGTGGAGGTTGTAGAGGCAGAAACAGGTGGATTCTTAGAGCTTGCTGGCTAGCCAGCCTAACCAAATCAGTGAGCTCCAAGCCAATCAGAGACGCTGTCTCAAAATACAAAGTGAATAGTGTCCTGAGGTTGTCTTCTGGTCTCTACATGTACACACATTTCATGTGCACATCATACACACAAATACAAACCTAGCATAAAATCTGGAATGGGACGGGTTACTGTTTCCTTTTCATGGAAGATGCTGGATCTGATTGAACTTTACTAGCATCTCTCCATTCCACTCCACCAGTGACAGACCAAGTATTAATTCCTACCTGGCTGGGGCAAAGAGATTTCAGGACAGAGTCAGGCAAGGGACCCCTAAGCTGTTGCTGTCAGGTGCCCAGAGCAGTCTGGGAATGTCAGCCTAATCAGGGATTAGTGGCATTCGAAGGGGGGAGGGGAGGTCAGGAAGAAACTCCAGCAGGGTGGCTGCTGGGGTCAGGTTCTCACTAGTATAAATGCCTGCATCTGTTCCCCATGTGTCATTACTGTAACAACAGCCAAGTCCCAAGAAACTGGTAGAGAGGTAAGTGACTGCGTTCCTATCTACATGTAAAACCTTCCATCTGAATACAATCAAGCAGCATTCTCAGGTATCAGGCATCAGTCAGTCAAGTAGAACAAAAACTGTGCTAAGGGATGGCCAACACCAATTTCTGTGCAAAAGTACCCATGCAAAGTTACTTTAAGCTTAAACCCAACATGGTACTGGCACTTTCAAACAGGAGCTCTCTAGAGATAAATGGCTGAATTTGGCAAAGAGCAGAGAACAGACAAAACCATGTAAACAAGCCAGTATCTTTTCAGCCCACCCCTACCCCACGCCATCCTTAACCACAAAGGCCAGAGTGACAGATGAGAGGATTTCACCTGCCACTAATTTCACGGGAAATCATTTGCCCAACCAAGACCAGTGCTAAGGAGGGGCTTCCTCTTCTTTTTGGTCAACCCTCCAGGCACAAGAAGCCCTGGGAGTGGGTCTAGAGTGATCCTAACTTAGGAAGTCAACCAAGAAATGGCAGAAAATAAAACATCCAAAATTCACAGAAGGGAGGGGCACTGATTCTAGGCCACCAGTGTCTATCTCCTACAGATCATTAACCAGCACAGACACTAGCATCCTACAGAAAAAGAAAGCAAGACTGGCATCAGCTCAGGCAACCCTGTGTTCTCTGTACTGAAGCCAGGCTTTTAACACCAGATCAAATGACGGTCAATGACAGCAGCTTCATGGAGGGATCATGTTTACTCCTACATATGAGGACATGAGGCTTGAGTACTGACCCTGGGTAGAGGTCCAGCTCTGATGACTGGGCACCTATTCTAGGTATCAAGACAGATGTCAACTGAGCTTGTAGTCTTTGCATCAAAAAGAAATCTTCTTCCAAGAGTCCAGAGCAAAGTCTCTTGTACTGTTGAATTTGTGCTAATTCATACTTAAAGCTTTTTTCTTTCTTGTTTGTTTGGGTTTTTTGGTTTTGGGGATTTTTTGTTTGTTTGTTTGCTTGTTTTTTGCTCTATGGCTACATGTGCAAAGGCCATCACACAAAGACTAGGCTTAGGGCCTAGTGGAATATTCTGAAAGTGCATATGTTCGGCATGACAATGACTGAACATTATGGTATTCACTGTGTTCAGTGCTGGCGGTGTGGGGCTTCTCCACTGGGCTGCACAGAAGGTACAGAGGCCTGTGTACCTGAAGTTGAGGGACAGCTGCAGTGCAGACAGGTGCCAGCTCTGTCCCACCAACTTCCTAATTCCCCTGTGGAATGTCTCCAAATTGTAGACGCCAGGAACTTGTCCTTACACTAACATCTCTTAAAAGTAAAAATAAGTCAGCAAGCAATTAACAATGAAAGAAACAACCACAGGAGTATGAGGCACAGAGCAGGGTAATAAACCCAAGGTGTGAGGTCAGCACATTTGGGTTCTCATCTTGGCTCTAACACTAAAGACTACTTTAACCTTCCAGACCTCAGTCTCCTCAGATGGATGATGATGATGATGCCATGCTGGAAGTGACATAAGCATTTACAGTCCCCAGGGCCATATCTGAGAAGCAGTGAGATCTCAATAAACGGTCACTATTCTATGTGCTCAGAAATGCAAGGCTTTTAGAATTTAGAAGCTTTAGGTAGAGAACAATATTCAAAATGAAAGCATATTTGGATCACAGTTATCCATTTATCGGGTTCAAAATCAGTAGGTGTCCACCCAGAATCCTCTAGGGACCAGCTGGTGGTTCTCCCACAGAAAGCCCCACGGAGCTGAAGATGTTTGCTGTGTGAAACAGTCACGTTGTTAACTCCCCACCTCAGGTGCTTCACTCTCCCTGGTTCTAACTTCAAAGAATATCTTGCCTCGGTAGGCTGAGGGTGGCGAGTCAGGGACTGTGGCGGCCTCCCATGAACAGGGCTCTTTCTGATGCCCCTCTCACCTCCAAACACCACGCCCTCCTAGGAACTCACCCCTCTCTTTTCGGCCTCATAGTTCAGGGCGGTCACCCAGGCCGCCTGCCACTGGTTCCCCCAGCTATCCCGTGTCAGTATCCAGGAAAGGAGTGTGTCCGACTCCTGGCGCCTTAGCTCATCCGGCTCCGCCCGCCGCCGGGGCGGGGGTCGCGCCTTGGCCAGCGCCCACTGCGCCAAGTACAGGCCCACGGTGCCCAGGGCCGCGACGAAGAGCGACACCAGGAAGAGCCACTGCACATCGCCGAGCCACGAGCCCATGCTGACGGCGCATACCCGGCGCGCGCGCCCCGACTTCCCCGAGCAGCCGCGGCCCCAGGGCGCGCGGAGCCGGCCGGTGGCGACTCAGGACATCCGCCGGGACGCAGGGGCACAGGGTCCCGGGCCTGGGAGGCCGAGGCAGCGGGGAAGGCGGCGAGGACCAGTAAGCGCACCAAATTGAGCGCTGCGCGCCTGGGAGCCAAACGCAGGACAGAGGAAGCTTCTCCCCACGCGCGGTTGGGAAGTGCAGGGCAAGGCTCTTCTCCCCAGCTAGCAACCCGAGGTGTCCCGCCCGCGGTCCGCAGTAACCGCAGGAGGCCCGGCCTGGGGGCGGAGCAGGAGCGGAGTCTCCTTTTACAGCCCCGCCTCCTTAAAGGCCCCGAGGGCCCTCACCGCTTAAGTGCTCAAGTCCTTTTCTGCCACTACCTTGAGTGGTGAGAAGGTGGTGACCTCGTCGGGGTGCCGCGCTTGGCGCTTTAGATCCCAAAAGATAACTGCCAGGCGCCTTGGCTGGGATCTCGCGCGTGGATGGGATGCCCAGATAAAGCGAGAATTCCAAGCATTTCCCCACTGCAGGACTAAGTCTTTGCAAGGCCAGCCGCAGCAGCCTGTACCTGTCACCCTAAAGTAGGCTGATGGTCTTCAGTATGGGGATGACGCCTGTCCTATTTCAAGATCCAGGAAGATGCTTGTCAAACCCAGGCCATAGTTCAGGATGTGCATAGATCATTGACTTTGTTTGGATTGTGTGTGTGTGTGTGTGTGTGTGTGTGTGTGTGTGTGTGTGTGTGTAAATGTACATGTGTGATATGGTGGGAGGTGAATTTGGTATGGTATATGTGGTGCTGAGATGTGTGTGTGCCCTGTATCGGTGTTTTGTGCATTTGTGACAGCCTTCTGCATGCTCAGCTTGAGAAGGAAAGTTTCAGAAAGTTGTCAGAAACAGTAGTCAGACACAGCCTAACATGGTTCAGCTGTGTTTTCTGAAGCTGCATCAATGGAATTGGACTTCAAGTTGGGCTAGGTGGACCTAACATTCAGCCTTCTCTTACTATGTTGGAGCCAATGACTGGCTACATCAGGGGAGATATGGGCCTAGAATCAGTGTCCCTACCACTCTATCTTTAAGGAGAAACATTGGGTGGCAGTTGGACAGAGAGATTTGGGGGAACAGAATGGAATCAGTTCAAGGCTGCTAGAATTGATCTTGAACCTTTCCTAGTTAGGATATGGGATTTAAACTCCCTAACCTAACCCTGTCTTGAAAAACCAAAACCAAGCAAACAAAAACCAAACTAACAAACAAGCAAATAAGTAAACAACAACAAAACAACCCTAGCCATGTCCTTCAAGTTACCATAGGCTAATGAACCCTAGCAGGCATAGTCCACTGGCTAGAGGCTCAGACTTCTTCTCCCTTCCCTCTTCATATCTAGTATTTTAGCAGAAACAAAGAAAATCTGTTCTCATTTAAAGAAAAGGCTGTTTATTTTCTAACCTATAGCTAGATCTATTCAGTTGGATGATGTGGGTCTTACAGACACCTGAAAGACTAGACCATGTCTACCTGTGTCTAAGTCCACTGTGTACATATGTGTATGCTGGCTGCTACTGTGTGGGCGGTGACAAGGAGCTCATCTATCCTGTGTGACTGGTACAACCAGTCTCATTCTTCCACTGACATGTCTCAGGGGCTGCTTACCCAACTGGCTTGTAACAAACTGCAAATTAACCACCATACCCTCATCTGGAATGTGTCATATTTTTATATTTGTCTACAAAGAGATTGTTGACATGTAGACATGGAGAGTGTCAATATTTGCTTCTAGAAGCAAACTATGGGGAAATAAAGAATGACCCTGGCTTATGGGACAATGCATGTGGTCAAAACATGCTTGAAACCAGAGCAGAAACACCTCGTAAGTCCATGAAGAGATCAGGCCCCTCTAGTTTCTGCTTCCAGTGGAAAACCCATTGGCTCTGGGTTAGTCAGTTTGCTGGCAGAGCAGCAAACAACTTTCCCCATTGTGATATTCCTTGCTTCCCACCTTGCTTCCTGTTTCTTTCCCCACACCCATCTTTGACCTGGGGAGCAGACTACAGTTTTCCTGTGAGAGGTGCCTACTCTTACTTCAGTGGGTTTTTAATGGGTCTAATTCTCAGTCACATTCGGCTGTGGCTATTTGTTGGGTTTGACCTCTCTCTCTCTCTCTCTCTCATGTGTGTGTATGTTGTGTGTACACATGTCCATGTGTGTGTGCACCCATGTACAGGCAGAAAAGGCTGGAGAAGGACATAAGGTATCCTACTCCACTTTCATCCTTACACCCCTGAGACAGGATTTCTCTATTTTTCTTTTTCAATTTTTTTTTTGCTTCTATTCTCTCATATAATACATCCTGTCAGCAGTTTCCTCTCCCTCCACTCTTCCCAGTCCCACAAATTCTGTGCCACCATTATTCCAGCACATCTTGTAGGCAGGACAGATTGTAGGTCAAAGGTTTTGTGGCTAGGTAGATTTCCCAGTCTCCCTCCTACAATCTTGCCTGGTTATAGAAGATGGTCAGTTCAGGCTCTGTATTCCCCATTGGGTCACTCTCATAGATTACAGGGAGTTTCTACTACAGTACATCACCCCTTAGATGTCCCCAATTCCATTTGTCTCTCCCAGTACTCTCTCCCTCCTTCCCTCCCATCCCAGCCTGATCTCTTCTTCTGTTCTGATCTCCACCTGCTAGTCTCTCCACAAAATCTATTCTATTTTCCCTTCCCAGGGAGAACCATGCATGTGTCATCTCTGCTCCCCAGCCCTCTCGAGCCCTCCTTGTTACTTAGCCTTTCTAGGTCTGTGGGTTGTAACATAGTTATCCTTTACTTAACAGCCAACTGGCGTGGGCTCACACCTTTAATCCCAGCACTTGAGAGGCAGAGAGATAGATGGATCTGAGTCCAAAACCAGCATATTCTACAGAGACAGAATCTCTTTACACATCCTGGAGCTAGGCTGTTGACCAGCAAGCCCCAGCACTCTTCTATCTCTGACCACTCACCACCAACACTGATATGGCAGGCATGTAGCCATATCTGGCTTTTTACATAGATTCAAAGAGATTTAAACTCAGATCCTGTATATCAAGTGCTCTTACCTATTGATCCATCTCCCTAGTCCAGGTTTAACCACTCTTCAATGCAAAACTTTGTGACTCTGAGTTCCTATGAGTAGGGGCATGAAGGAGGAGCTTAGGTGTGTTGGCTGCTGCCTCTGGGTCTACACTCCCTTGTGGTAGTTAGTGGGTGATGAAACATCTCCTAGCTGTTTAGGCTGTGCCTCAAACATTTTACATCAATCCTCAGAAGCTTTCTGAATGCATCACTCTGAATTTGGACTAGATATCTTCCTGCTTTACTGGGCTAGATATCATAGCAGAGTGGAGAAAAACACAGAACCCATGTTCTGAATTCCCCTCTAGCCCCAGAGCCTGAAGCAAAAGACCCCACTGTTCCTATTTCCATCTCAGACATTTCTGAGGTGCTCGTCCTCCAGTCAAGAGTTGCATGTTGGATGTTCTATGCTGACTCACCCTGTCTTAGGTCAATTCCCTCATCCATACATCAAGATTGGACATATTTTACCATCTTACCAACCAAGCCCAAAAGATACGAAAATGCTGTATTTTCAGAAATTAATAAGCACATCTAGTGTTATAAGTTTTGTGTCTTATACAGTTGTTCTCATTCATGTGAGAAATTATTCATTACTGTTGAACAGATACTTTGGGGGAGGGGTTCTTAGACAGTCTTGTATAACCTAGGCTGGTCTTTAACTAGTCATATAGTCCAAGATAATTTTAAACTCCTGATCCTCTTGCTTCTATATTCCAAGTGCTAGGATTTAAGATGTATTCCACCATGCCCAACTTAATGTGATGTTAGGCATGGAACCTTGGTCTTAATGCATGTTAGGAAAGCACTCTACCAAGTGAGCTACATCCCCGGATCACTGAAAGGTTTATAAACATATTTCCAAAGAATTGGGACTTTTGTTAAATTTCCAATATAATTATCTTAAATATCTGAACAAAGGGGAAAGAGTGTTCCAGAAACTCCCCAGTTTGTCTCTTCTCTTGGGAAATGACTTCTGTGCCCAGTACCATGGCAGATAGCAGTTTGTGGAGGGGGTACTATGCTGGTTACCTCACAGGCCAGTTAAACCAGCAGGATCCATAATCTGCTGCCTTTCAGCTGACTTTGTGGTGTAAGACTCAGGGCTATTGGGAGTGTAAGCAGAGTGTGGGAAGACATTTGGCCTAGTATTCTGGCTCTATCCATTTCAGGCCAATTTCCTATCATGCCTGTAGAGCCCAAGCAAGGAGCCCAAGCAAGGTGTACACACACACACACACACACACACACACACACACACTCACACATACACACACACACACACACGTATGTGTACATTCACCCTCCTATCAGAACTAGCCCCAAGAGAAATCGTCCTTACTTTTATCATGTCACTTTCTGGACTTGTAGCTGGGTCCTTTTTCTCGTGGTTTTCCTAACAGTCACCAGCACTTTCAATAAAAGAAAGTGTAGCCTCTATGGGTAGAGAGCAACCAGCCAGCTCCCTTGAGTGTAGTCAACAGAAACAGCAGTATTGTGAAGCAAGGCCCCTTCTATCAGGGTTAACACTCCAACTTCCAAAGATACACCAGCTAGGTGAGACACCTGGTAGCACTCATGAAGGTCAAAGCTGTGTGTACTGAGCCTCAGATGCCATCAGATCCTGGGCATTATGGACTCACTTCCTGCTCATGGCAACACTGGAAGGAAAACATTATCTCACTTTTAAAATGAAGTTTAGTTCAGAGAGGAGGATGAATTAAAGCTACAAGAAAATGACTGGATCAATGTTCAACTCCTTCAGGTTCTTTGTGACCAAATCCAACCTCCCATCCTCCTTTATAAAGACAGAGGCAAGCAAATTTTATACTTAACGTTTCAAAAGCTGGAAGTAAGAGAGTCCCCTTTTTCCTGAACACAGGCAGAAACTTGCCTAAAGGAAACATATAAGCTCTTAAACCTGAGAAATTAGTCACTGAGGAACCCACTCAAGGAACAGTATAGAATATCTATAGGTCTCAAGCTCATTCTGGGAACTACTGAGATTAATCCAGTCCTATCACTTCTGTGGAGATGGCCCGGCAATCAGATGATCATCTTGAGTGGTCATCCTAGTGCAGGTGCCCATCAATCAACAGGATGTGCCTTCAGACCTCACCCAGGTGACTGTTGATGAGTCTGAGTCACAAAAACACTGAGGAGGTGTTGTCAGCAACTGAGAAGGGCCACCTGCCCTAAGCAGACTGAGGAATCACCCATGATTCTGCCCAAGCTGAACATATAGAGGAATGTGCCTGGGTGACAGTCTGCTTCTGGCAGGTAGCTTGAGTAAGCTTCCCACAGGATTTCCCAGGAGCAATTGCTTGTGTGATTGGGCAGGTTCACTCTTTGGGGCAAACAGCAAGAATCCAACGTGTCGAGATAATTCTCCAAAACTTTCCATTTACTGTGCATTTTCCCAACTACTGGTCCCTCCTGTGCATATACATCTGAAGTCTCATGCAGAAGCCAGCCTGGAAACTGACACTAAGCTTGGTTTACCATTAAAAGTAGAGTTTGTAGGGACTTAACTACAAACTAGAGCAAGTGAGACCCATGGTAAGTGAGTAAACTGAGGAAGAGAGATATGAATGCACAACCGACAGATGTTCCTCCTTTCATGCACCCTTGATGGACGACATTAGAGGTAGTCCAGGTTCCTTGCTTGCTGGGGAAGTTTTGGGGGCCAGTCTTTCAGAGCCTGCTAGATCTGCCTCTGCAGCCCTGTTACCAAGGCTGTTCCCAGGGATGATGCTGTGGTTGTACTATGCTAAGACTGTAAATGGGCATGGTTGTATCTTTCCATAATACCAGACTTTATTCAATAACAATGGAGTCACAAAGTTCAGTGGTTTTAATAGAAGCAATTTGTCAGATAATCCCATTTACCTTGGTATTCTGGACCAGGCAGATGCAGGTCCTTTTACCCAATCTTAATTAGTAATATTAATCCTTATATTATATAACCCAAAGTAAACATACATTCAATCTTCATATATGTGGTTTACATATGGATACAAGTTAAAAGAGGCTGCACCAGAGTTCAAAAGGTCCCAAAAGTAGGCTGATAGAAATGTTAACAAAATTTGTTATAGATAAGATAATGAACATGAACCCACACCAGCTGCAAGGAAGCTATTAGTTTAGAGAGACCTTTTGAGAGTTAGGTTTGAGAGCAAGGCTCAGGGTGGAGCAGACCAGACCAGACCAGATTCAGATCCAAATGAGTGAACAAATGGGTGAGCAGGCCGTCAGGCATGCTACAGCTGAGGTCAGATCTGAGGTGAAGCTCCAAGGAAAGTCAGGAGTTTCCTGTCTGTCTGACCCTGATTGCTGGGTGTCAGGTTGGTGAGGTTATGCCATCCTAGTGTTATATGTCCGTCTTTGTATGGGGTCCAGGCAAGAGAGTTACACTCTTTTTTTCTCTATGGCATGTCTAATAAGTTCTTGGGCCTGATTTTCTTGATATAATTTTGATATACCCCACATGCCCCTACAGTCTTAACTCACCCTAATATACCCTTTTCTATTCCCAGGAATAAATCATTTATCAGTCTATGATGTATGAATGGTGCCTGCAGATGGTGCAGTTTGTAAGTCGTCCATCCAGGGACTGCAGTCATCATCCTCCCTCAAAATGGAGTCTCCTGGGTCAAGGCACAGCCTAAAAAAACATTGTTTTATACAATCTGGACTCATTTACAATAGGCTACAGCCTAATCTCAGTAACTGAGTTTGGAATAAGACCTTGGCTGGATTTATAAGGTAATCCCCAAAGCCTGGACAGGCTTTACAAGCTTGGCTACTCAACTTGGGACATAGTATAGCATCTTTTGCCCAGGAAACAGTGTGCATTCCTTATATTAATATTTGTCCTGAGTTATGGCCTAAGGTTTTCTTTTGTGCATTTTTTTTTAAAGACAGGGTTTCTATGTGTAGCCCTAGCTTTTTTGAAACTTACTGGCTGGCCTCCAACTCAGAGATCCGTCTGCTTCTACCTCCCAAGTGCTGGGATTAAAGTCATGCACCACCACAACCTAGTTCCTTTTGCAATTTTTTCCATTTAATTAATTAATTAATTTATTTATTTATTTATTTATTTATTTATTTATTTAACTTTACATCCTGATTATAGTCCCCACTTCCTCCCAGTCTCCCCTTCTGCAATTTTTAAAAGCCTATTTGTATATAGAAACAATCAAGAGAAAAAGTATTATCTTTAAGAGTTAAAGGAGACCAGGTGTAGTAGTAAACATCTTCCATCTGGTACTGGAGAGCCATAAGCAGGATTATTGCCAGTTCAAGGCCAGCTAGAGCTCGTTAGTGAAACTATCAAACCTCAACCAACAAGAACAATAGCAGAAAGAGCTATGGTGGTATGTACTTGCAATTCCAGCACTTAGGAGGCTGATACAGGAGGATCTTGAGCTCATGGCTAGCTCAGGCTATAGCAAGATCTGGTCTAAATGAATAAATGACTGAAGGAGCTATTAAAAGTGCACACTAATTACAAACTTATCTGTTGTATTATATAATGATGATACCCAAATAGGACAATTGAACAAAATAGACAATCACTGGCCTAGAAAACACTGAGTACCTGTTTGATGGCATTTTGCAATCACCTATCCCCAGTCAGAAGCATGAAGCACTATTGCACTAGGGAAATGGTGGGGGCCTAGGCCCCTTAACCCAAACAAGAGTCTGGAGCAGGGTCATGCTTGAAGCCAGTCTGTGTATCTCCCTGTGAAGCAGAGGCAGCAGCTCCTGAGGCACAGGCACACAGATGACCTATATTACCTCATCTTCCTGGATGTTTATAGAGTTTCCAGAGTGATGCATGGCCACACATGTGAGTGCTGGAGTCAAAGGCCATCTTTTGCAGCATCATTCTGCACAGAGGCATGTGCCCTCTGGAATGTGCCCAGAGTTGGGGAGAGCTCTACAGAGCAGTCACCACCTCTAACTCCTTAGGTGTTTATGCCACACCAAGTTTGTCTTTCAAGTCTTCTGGGCTCTTTAGGAGTCAGGGGCCACAGAGCCAGAAGGACAGTGTCAGGGTGAAAGTGGTCTAGTGTTCTGTCTCCAGGCTCTTCCTCTAGGCTGAAGAAACACCAGGCATCAGGTTAGAGGTAACTGAGGGTCCAAGAGGGAGAGGAGGAAGTTCTCTTCTGTACTGTCCATGAAAGTCTTCTTCTAAGCAGAATTAAATCTTCCCTCTATTGTTTATACTCTAGATTTGTGTATCCAGAAGGAAGAGACAAAATGGCCTGGGGTGATCTATACTCACACCCACCTGGGGAGCTGCTTGGTATCCAGCCAGCAGCATCTGGCTGAGTCCTAGAGCTTCCCTCTAAGGAACAGGAAACAGGCTGGCAGGTGGGTGCTTGTGCCCTCATTTCTCTGAAGCAAGCATAGTGGTCACTTGTCACTGAAGAGCATGTGTGTAAGGCCACAGAGGAGCAGATAGAACTGAGACCCTACCCCCAACAGACCCTTCCAGAGCAGCAAGAGAAAGGATGCTATGGGAGAGGGGACTTAGGTCACTGTTAAGAATACCACTCTGGGGTTACACCCACACCAACTCATCACCTCAGGAATCTGTCAGTCTTGTGAAAGGAAATGTCTTGGACTGGGGTATCATAACAAAGGCCCAATTGGCTGATAAACCAATATCTGGGGGCAGTTTGGAGGCTGAGGCCCAAGGGTGGAATGTGGCATGATGTAGTTCTTGTGAAGGACATCTTCCAGTTGTAAATGGTCATCTTCTCAGATGTCTTCATGTGGTAAAGAAGGTGAAAGAGCTCTCCAGATCCCTTATTTATTTATTTATTTATTTATTTATTTATTTATTTATTTATTTAATCATTTGTTTCCTTATATTTTTTGTGGTACTGGGGATATAATTTGGGGCCTAGGGCATGCTAGGCATAGCTCTACCTCTGAGTTATATATCCCCAGTTCTCTGGGGATGGGGGAGCTTTTTATAAAGGCACTAATCACCAGCCCTACCACCTCCTCATTAACTTCCAAAGGTCCCATCTCCTCACCCTATCGCATAGGAGTACGATTATTTCTTCTTCTTCTTCTTCTTCTTCTTCTTCTTCTTCTTCTTCTTCTTCTTCTTCTTCTTCTTCTTCTTCTTCTTCTTCTTCTTCTCCTCCTCCTCCTCCTCCTCCTCCTCCTCCTCCTCCTCCTCCTCCTCCTCCTCCTCCTCCTCTTCTTCTTCCTCTTCTTCTCTTTTGGGTTTTTTGAGACAGGGTTTCTCTGTGTAGCCCTGGCTGTCCTGAAACTCACTTTATAGGACAGGCTGGCCTCAAACTCAGAGATCAGGGTTAGGGTTAGGGTTAGGGTTAGCCTGCCTCTGTTTCTCAAATGCTGGGATTAAAACTGTGCACCACCACCTGGCAAAGTTGGGATTGCAATGAATAGATTTGGTTTGGGGATCAGAAGCCCTTCTGTAAGTCAATTTATCCCAGAGACGCCTTAGCTAAGGAGACTGCCCCCATAGAACCAGGTTCAAAGATATAGAATCTCTGGAAAAGCCAGCAGGAACAGCAAAGACCAGCATTAAAACTCCCAGGATCTTAGTCAACATTAGATTTTGGACTAGCCCATAAGTAAACTGACAGAATATGCTTTAAAAGGAATTAGAAACACTGAAGGAACCAGATGTTGCAAGCTCTGAGTTTAGCTCTTAGAAACAATGTGGTGTGGAAAAAACAGATGTTACATCTTCCATGTTTAAGTCTGGGTTGAAGCAAGGGTCCTATGCTTCTCAACAGCCAGACGAGGTGTATCCAGGCTCTGGCTTCCTCCACCAGATGAAAATTCACCTTTGAAAGAGCAGCTGCAGTGACTAAGCCACTGTTCTGAGGACAGTGTCTTAGGGTTTCTATTGCTGTGATAAAACACCATGAAGAAAAGCAACTTGGGGAGGAAAGGGCTTATTTTGCTTACAGTTCCACACCATACTTCATTTACTAAGGAAGTCAGGGCAAGAATGGAAACAGGACAGGAATCAGGAGCTAATGCAGAAGTCACGGAGGAGTGCTGATTATTGGCTTACTCCTCATGGCTTGCTTACCTTATAGCACCCAGGACCACCTGCCCAGGGGTGGCACCACCCACAGTGAACTGGACCAACTCATATCAATTTTGAATCATGAAAATGATCCACAGCCAGTCTGATGGAGGCATCTTTTTAGTTGAGGTTCCCTTTTCCCAGATGACTCTAGCTTGTGTTAAGGTGACAAAACAAAACAAAACCCACAGACAGTGTTCTTCTAGGTCTCACCTGCTATGCTTTTGGGAATCAGTAAACCCCCTCCATTGCTACAGAGGAGGGGCGACCTCTGCACTCTTCTTCTACAGCCATGTCCACTCATACCAATCAAACTTCTCTGCAATAAAGCAGGGAAATGTCCTCAGGGGCACGTGCCAGGAGAGATGCAGTCCCATTTTAAATTAAACTCGGGGAAGCTGCCCTGCTCCATTCTGAATGGATAAAGAGAGAATCTAGAAAGGTTCCTGTCCTATTCAGGGTTTCTATTCCTGCACAAACATCATGACCAAGATGCAAGTTGGGGAGGAAAGGGTTTATTGAGTTTACACTTCCATGCTGCTGTTCATCATGAAAGGAAGTCAGGACTGGAACTCAAGCAGGTCAAGGAGCAGGAGCTGATGCAGAGGCCATGGAGGGATGTAATTTGCTTGCTTCTCCTGGCTTGCTCAGCCTGCTTTCTTATAGAACCCAAGACTACCAGCCCACAGATGGTACCACTCACAAGGGGCCCTCCCCCCTTGATCACTAATTGAGAAAATGCCTTACCGCTGAATCTCATGGAGGCATTTTCTCAACTGAAACTCCTTTCTCTGTGATAACTTCAGCTTGTGTCAAGTTGACACAGAAAACTAGCCAGTACAGTTCCATAAGTGGATATCAAGAGAACAACAACAACAAAAAATATATGGCTGGTAAGAGCAGCCTTGGGCCAGGAGTGCCAGACCCTGGCAGCAATGTTATGGGGATCCTCTGTGCTGGGAAGTCCCCTGCCTGCTGGAGCCCAAAGCACCATGGTAAGGAACAAGAGCCTAGGAAGAAATGCCCTTGGTTCCCCCAGCTCATTGGCATTCACCCTAGGACCATGGCTGTTGCTGTGGCAGGGCCAGCTTTCAGGCACCTGCTAAGCACATGGGCAACTATAGAGGTCCTGAGCCTTACTTATCTATGCTGGTGACACATGGGAGCTGATGGCTCTCTTGCAGATAAAGAGTTCTAGGGATGAAGTGGGCTTCTGAAAGAACTGGAATCAAAGCCTTAAACTAAGCTCATTTACACACTGGTGGGAAATACTACACAAGATGTGCCCCCCACTGAGTTTTATAGGACTGTTATGAAACCCTAAGTGACAGAGGGCCACAGAGATGCTTCCTGAAGACTTTTTGTCTCCACTGAAACTCTGTTAAGTTTGATTATGAGGAGAAACAAGACAAAACACAAAATAGCTGTACCTACCCACACAGGAAGAATTCTACTCCTGTCTGCTTCCTTCTCCCCCCCTCCCTCTTCCCACCCCCTCTGTGTGTGTGTCTCCCAGCCTCAGGTGTTGTTTCTCATGCATCCTCTACCGTGTTTTGAGACAGAGTCTTTCACTGGTCTTCAGTTCATGAAGTAGGCAAGGTTTTCTGGTTAGGGAGCCCCAGGAATCACTAATTTCTGCCTCCACGGGGCTGGGATTACAAGCACCTGCCACTCTGCCTGGCCTTTTCATGGATTTTTGGGTCAAATTCAGGTCCACAACTGGTCTCAGATGCACTCTCTCTCCAGCCCTATCTTAGCTTTGAATAAAGTCTCTGCTTTGTCTTTCTCTGACACATTGCCACACTAAGTGAGGAGTGAGGTGGGGCTTAGGGTTCCAGATACTGAGAAGTTCAAGAGCATAGCTCCAGAATCTGAGAGGGCCCCATTCTGCACCATGGTGTGAGGCAACAGAGGTTGAGAGCTAGCAAGGCATGACCTACCTCTCTCAGGACACCTGAGCCAGAGGCAAGATTCACCTTTCTCAGGACAGTTAGCACAAGGGCCTCAGCACAAATCCACATTGCTTCAGCTCTCTTAAGGCCCACTGCCAATACTGTTGCATTAAGAGTTGTTTCCAAGGCCAGGCATGGTGGTGCATGCCTTCAGTTCCAGCACTTGGGAGGCAGAGGCAGGCAGATCTCTGTGAGTTTGAGACAGGTCTGTTCTACAAATTGAGTCCAGGAAAACCAGGGCTATTACACTGAGAAACTGTCTCAAAAAAACAAAACCAAAGGAGAAAAAAAAGTTGTTTCCAACATGACAGTTTGAGGTATTTGAGTTGAAAGCATCTATTGAATGCCTTCTATATCAGCCCAGCTAAGATGTCATTGTGCTTGACTACTTCTGAGATCCTCTAATTTTAGCAGGTGTTCCCTAACAGGTCTGCCCTGGACTGACTTTATGTTAATTGTTCTGGCCTGTATTCTGTTTAGTATGATCCCTTATGTGAAGCCAATCACACTAAGAAATGCGATGAAAAAGGAAACCTGTAAGTTAAAGCATGAGGATTTGTATGAAAAGAAAAATCCAGAGCTGGGTGTTTGTGCCTGTAATGATGGCACTTGAGAGGCTGAGGTAGAAGGATCACTGTGAGTTTAAGACTAGCCGCTAGAGTCTATGACCTTGTCTCAAAAACAAAACAAAACAAACAACAACAACAACAACCAAAAAAATTAAGTATATTAGTTCTTTATTGTTACTGTGACTACTTGACAAAAGCAACTTAAGGAAGGCAGGGTTTATTCTGACTCCCAGTTCCAGGGCACAGAGCACAGAGCCCACTATGATGGGGAAGCCAAGGTGGCAGGACTTGAAGCTGTAAAGGAAGCAGAGTGTGCTGAATGCTGGTGCTCAGCTCTCCTTTTTATTTAGTCTGGGACCTAAGCCTACCAGATGGTACTATGTTTATTAACCTAATCTAGAAACGCCCTCACAGGCATACCTAGAAGTTTGTTTCCATGAGTATTTTAAAGCCCATCAAGTAGACAATCGAGATCTCATAAAGTACTTAAGGCAGACGTGTCAGGGCTCTCTGACTCTTACTCACCTGTCCTGGGTCCTCAGGGATCACATGCCCATGGTGGAGGCTGGACATTATGTGTTGAGTCTCCACTTGTCACCCCAGGAGAGGAAGGAGACCATGGTGCTGTAAGGGGGTCAGAGGACATCACAACAAAACAAAACAAGATGTCTCCTCTGTAAAACAAAATGTCTATAAAATCAACTTTTAATTTTCATGTTTTCACTTCCCATGTTTTCATTTCCATCTTTTGTTATAATGTTTGTCCCCTTCTGTTTTTATAGTCCAAGTTTGTTACCACACACCCTCAAGCATTCCTGTTTTGTCCCTACCTCTGTCCTACATGATTTCAGGCCAGTCTTCCCCTGCTGTTCCCCAAGGCTGCTTCTCACTAACCTTTGGAGAGAGCATCATGACCTGACCAGGGGCCAGGGCAGGATCCTGAGTCCCTGCTAATCTCCACATTTCCCACCCAGTGTATGTTCTTGAGTCTTTTCTGTCTCTCCACTGTTCTTTATGTTCTCTTTAGTGAAGGCTTTAACATTCCTCAACCTTTGATTTATCTGCAAAGATGATAGGCATCAATGTGACTTCAAAGTCTTCATTATCTTAATGGATATTGGTGATAGAGGAGGTGTTAAAGACATGGAAGAAAAGTCGGTGAGGGAGACTGGCTCTGGGCCTGTATTCTGGAGGCTAGTTCCCCAAGGATGGTGTACACAGCTTCATCCTGCCCACAAGTGTACCAAACAGGTCACTGAATGCACAAAAGAAAACAAGGCTGCTTGTTCCTGTTCATTCTTCACTCAACATTCTAGAGGCCATAGCCTATCTAATACCAGGTGTGCAGTCCATGTTCTGGATCATACCTGAGAAGAGCTGCAATCTACCTGGGGTTGCATGACTAAGGCCATAAGATGGTGTCCTCCTGACCTACTTTGTGGCTCAGCCTCGCTTTGGTACAGCCTGTGCCCAAATGGGCCCTGACATCATTCTGCCTCAGCTAAACCATTGACTGACTCTTGCCCAGATTTCTTTACTGACTCCAGGGGAGGCTGGTGCCATGCTGTGCAGCATTCACAGATTTTAAGTGATATACATTATCCCTGGGAACAGACCTAGACTAATAGGCAGTAGGAGATAGAAGGCAACTGACAAATGTTCACTTCTGTGTCTGAATTGCTTTCCTCATTCTCAGAGTGTAGCCATCCTGAAAGAATGAAGATATTCAATGAGACACACACCTGTGCCCTCACTTTGGCTGTCAGACTATGGAAACAATAGTTCCCAAGGAATTAGAATTTCCACAAGGATCTTTTGTTGGAAGGAAAAGGTTGAAGCCTGGGACCAGGATGAGGAGGAACCTGGACCATAAGAGATTTCATACAACTTGTCGGACCACCTTGCAGAAGTGATGAGAGTTAGGACAATGATTAGTAAGTGATGGACAGGGCCACACCTTAACCAGAGCTTAGCTATGTTGGCCTCTTGCCCTTTGTTTAGACCTAAAATTCATGTAAAAATCCCTAAATGGCAGTTGTGGTCACTAGATGCCTATGTTTGTATCTCTCCCCAATGTGGGTAGTTACATTGAATGCATCTCTTTTCTCTGCTCTATATTGTTGTCTTGTAAGCAGCCCATTGAGGATAGGTTGCGGAGTTTGGCATGTCAGGGCCACCAGAGCCCAGGTTCTGACCCTAATAACTCCTATAAGAAGTTCCCTAAGAAGGCAGCCACAGCACAAGTAGCTCAAGGGAAACTTGGCACAGGTACTTCATTGTCTATATTGCCTTTTTGGGTCCTGGGACAGTTTCCTAACATAGACTAACAGGGAATAGCTCTTACTCTTGTGGAAAAACACTAAGGTGGGCCACAGAGCCATAACTCTAAGGTAGAGAAAGGCATGTACGATAACAAAATTCTCTATATTTTAAAAATAGAACGTCAGAGTAGATAAACCTACTGAAAGGTGGGAAAGTAGGTATCTCACATTACTTTAGGGTGAAATATTTTACTAACACCATTATCAGAATTTCTTAAAATTTGACTTTGTTAGCTTTTATAAAACAAATACATCAACAAGCTAAGTGTGGTGCCATATACCTGTAACCTGGGAGGTGGGGACAGAAGAATCAGGAGTTCAAGGCCAGCCTTGGCCACAGAGTGGGTTAAAGACTACTCTAGGCTGTATTAGAACATGTCTCAACTCCTTCCTCAAACAACAAAAACCTCGAAACATCAAAATCTATAAGCAGAAGTATTTTCAGCAACTGATTCTTTCCTGCCTTTCAGTTCAGATCATTTCCATGTCCTATAATTGCTGTTCACCAAGTGATGAGCAAAAATATTTTAGGGACAGTGAAATGGTTCAGTGGGGAAAGGCACTTGCTGCCAAATCTGATTGCCTGAGTTTGAGTCCCAGAACCCATATGGCAGAAAGAGAGAACCAATTCCTGCAAGTTGTCTTAGACCTCCACATGCAAGCTGTGACATGTGTGTGCCCCTTCTCCAAACACACACACACATAAACAACACACGAACAAACAACACATAAGTAAATAAATGACTGGAGAAATGGCTCAGTGGTTAAGAGTATAAACTACTTTTGCAGAGGACCTGAGTTTGGTACTCAGCATCCACATCAGACATTTCACAACTGCCTGAAACTCCATCTTAAGATGTGGCCTCCTTGGGCACTCATGGGCACATACCTACACATAGATGCTTGCCTAATTAAAACTAATAAAATCTTTAAAATAAAGAATTTTAGATTTTCATTAAATATTCTTTTTAGTATTAAGTAACACTCAACATCAAAATTTTAATAACTGGAGCTGGAGAAATGGTTCAGCTCTTCCAGAATACTGGAGTTTTGTTTCCGGCACCCACGCTGCAGCCCATAATCACCCATACCTACAACTCTAGGAGATCTAATGCCCTCTTCTGGTGTCTGCAGGTATTGCACCCACATATCCATACCCACCCACAGACATACAATTAAAAATAAATGTAAAAAACCCCAATAACTTTAAATAAAATGTTCACAATCAAAAAAAGCTAATACACATGGAAATTATCATTAATTATCAAGTATTAATGTCATACACCATTATGAATTAGAGGTCTTATTAACAACATTATGTAAGAACTGTCCCATCTTTGGTTCTAGAGAAATGGATCCACAGTTAAAGAGTACTAGTTTCTGTTCCAGAGGACCAGGGTTCAATTCCCAGCACACATGTGGCAGCTGACAACCATTTGTAACTCCAGTTTCAGGGAATTAACTTCCTCTACTGCCTCTGTGAACAATATTACCTCTTTGCTTCCTGGGTCCATGTCTTGAGAGCTGTTGGCTCATCTATTTTATTTTTTATTCTAGGCAGGAAAGCAGGCCCATTCCTAGTAATGCATCTGGCCAGAGAAGACTTCTTAGCTTAAGACTTTTCGTGTGTGTGTGTGTGTGTGTGTGTGTGTGTGTGTGTGTGTGTGTGTGTTGCTTGTACATGTGTGTGGTTGCATGTGGAGGTCAGTGATCAATTTTGGGCGCTGTGTCTCAGGATCCATCCACCCTTTTTAGGAATAATCATTCACTGGGACCTGGTGCTCACTGATTAGGATAAGTTGGCTGACCAGTGAGTTCCATGGATCCTGTGTCTCTACTTCCCCAGAACCACCACACCAGAACTTCTTAATGTGGGTTCTAGGAATTGAGCTCACATTGCTTGAAAGTCAAGAGCTTCTACAACTGAGCCATGTTTGCTCAATCTTAGCTTGAGTGTCCTTTTGATGTTTTTCATCTCTCTCACACTTTTGTTTTTGTTTGAGACAAAGTCTCATTATGTAGCCCTGGCTGACCTGGAACTTACAGAGATCTTCCTGCCTCTGTTTCCTCAACTTGTGTCCCCTGCCTGCCCTTGTCTCTCATTCTTAGTGCTCAGTCTCTGGAGATTTTTCCTAATGTGCCTGCTTGTTCATTTCTCTTTATAATCCTACACAAGTGTGTCCGTCAACTCATTTCTTGATTTTTAATTTTTTTTTAAAAGTGCTATTCGTTTCTCCTCAAATCTACCTGCTGAGTCCCAATGATGTCCTGTTACCTGTCATGCTCATTGTACACTTTCTTCTTTCCTGCCTCTCTTCCTTTCATTCTTTCTGACCAGGTCTTATGTAGTCCAGATTTGCCTTGAATTCATTATGTAGACAAAGATGACCTTACACTGATCTTCCTGCCTCTACCTCCCAAATACTAAGATTACAGCTATAGGCTACCATGCTGGCTCAGGCTGTGCTAAGGATTGAACTCCTTTGACAAGATGAGAAGTGAAGACTGGAGAACTTGCTGGAAACTCTAAGGCCAGAGAGCCACTAGAGTATGGAACACAGAAGCAGAAACTAGAGACCTATCTTCAAACAAGGAGGAAGGAGAGAATCAGTTCCTAAAATGTTGTCTTCTGACCTCCCCATTTGTACTGTGGCATATGCATGCCCAGACACACACTAAATAGATATAAGAACTTATGTCCTCATAGGCTCCAGTCCTCAAATCTGACCTTCAGGAGGCTGTCAGCAACAGAACAACTCTCCGTTTCTGTATCTTGGAATCTAGTTTTCCTAGCTGCCCTGTGCAACCTCCTCCTTTGATCCTGCTTGTTTCATTTTTCCCCTCTAATCAAGGCTGACCTGACACAGAACATTCGTCCTCCCTGTTATCTATGTTCTGGAAAAACTGCTATCTTCCAAGAATAGGGTTTCTAAATTATGTACATTGTGAGGCTGAGTGAAACTGTTACCTTTTTCCACCATCATTATGACCAATCTAAGGATGTCCAGAGAAAGTCCTCCTTCCAGCTGACCTGCATTACAAACCTCCCCCCGGTGGCAAGCACCACTATGCCCAAACTGTCACCCCTACCAGACAGTTCTACAGTAGTGTGTGTGGTGGTGGTGGGGCAGGGCTGTAGAAGTTCTTTTCAGAGACAGAACAGTCCTACGGCAAGTGATTTTGTGTTCAATGAGCAAGCTAGCAGAATGCTTCACACTAGATGATTTTTGACCTTACCAAAAATTCAAACAGAAATAACATCCTACTTTACACACAGTTCAATAATCTCTCTTTGATCTTTGATCTATTGAACAGATTTTTTTCTTTTTTGAAAAAATCACTACATATTTGTGTATGTGTCTATGAGTATAGGCACATACGCCACTGCACACATGTGGAGGTCAGGTCACAATTTTCAAGAGTTAATTGCTCCCAATACTACCTGAGCCTTGGAGAGTGGGCACATGTTGACAGGATTGTTGGCCTTTATCTATCTTTTTTTTCTTTTAAAGACTTGTTTCATGTAGCCTAGACTGACCTTAAGTAGATATATAGCAGAGGAAGACCTTATACTTTATTTTGATCTTCTTGCCTCCATTTCCCTGAGCGCTTGAACTACAGATGTCTTAGTTAGGGTTTTAGTACTGTGAAGAGACACCATGACCAAGGCAACTCTTATAAGGCAAACATTTAATTTGGTCTTAGTTTCATTGTTTCAGTCCTTATCATCACAGTGGGAACCATGGCATCATGTAGGCAGATTTGGTGCTGGAAGAGCTAAGAGTTCTACATCTTAATATGAAGGCAGCCAGGAGAAGATTATATCTTCCACAAGCATCCAGGAGGAGGTTCTTTTCCACACTGGACAGAGGTTGAATACTAGGAGATGTCAAAGTCAGCCTACACTGTGACACACTTCCTCCATCAAGGCCACACCTCCTAATAGTGTCACTCCCCATGGACAATCATTCAAACTACCACAACAGGTGTGTGTCATTATGCTCAACTTATGTAGTGCTAACCAGAAAAACAAGGGCTTCCTCATACTAGGCAAGCACTCTACCAACTGAGTCCCTTTGATGAACTCTATAGAATAATTTGCAGACTCACCACAATGATCATGGAATCTCAAAGAATAAAATCTCTGCCTCTTTACATGACAAATGTCCTTTTCCTAGTGGCACAAAGGTTACCTATCTATCCTGACTTCCTGATGTCCCCATTATATCAGACAGAAAAGCAACTCAATGTGCTTGCTGTTTTAACAAATCACCTTAGTTACCATCGATGAGGAGAATCTACATGGACTTTTTCCCCAGGTAAGCAAGCCAGATGCCACTCCAGCCTCCTCCTCTAGGGTGTAGCCTTGCCCCCAGGGCACCTGAGTTATTGGGCAAGGTAAAAGCTGCCTAAAAGCAGGGTGGCACCCATTCTCAGGCTATCAAATTCAAATGCCAGGCTGTGGCTTTGTGGATCACTGAAAGTGAAAAAACATGGTTTTTTGGGTTTACTGTGAAGATAATGTAAACATCAAGCCCATATATGCATGAGCCACTTCCAAGCAAGTTCTAGAAAACTGTGACTACACATATACCAAGCACTAGAGAAATATCATTTTCCATTCCATTCTCCCTCCACCCTAATTAGCTCTCCTATTCCTTGGTTCCAATGATTTATTTTAATTATACATATGCTTGTGTGTTCATATGTGAGTATGTGCTCTGAGTACAGGTACTCTTGGAGGCTGGCTAGAAAAGGATATCACATTCCCTGGAGCTAGAGGTACAGGCAGTTGTGAGCTGCTCAGTGTGGGTTCTGGGGACCAAACTCAGGTCCTGTGAAATAGTGGTGAGTTAAGGTTTCTATTGCTGCAATGAAACACCATGATCAAAAGGCAAGTTGAGGAGGAAAGGGTTTATTTGGCTTGTACTTCCACATCTTATTCTATCACTGAAGGAAGTAAAGATAAGAATTCAAAAAGGGCAGGAACCTGGAGGCAGGAGCTGATGCAGAGGACATGCATGGAGGAATGTTGCTTACTGACTTGCTTTACATGGCTTGCTCACACTGCTTTCTTATAGAGCCCAGGACCACCAGCCCAGGGATGCTACCACCCACCACAGGCTGGGCCCTCACCCATTGATCACTATTTGAGAAAATGCCTTACAGCTAGATCTCATGGAGGCATTTCCTCAACTGAGACTTCTTCCTCTCTGATGACTCTAGCTTGTGGCAAGTTGACACAAAACCAGCTAGTACAAGCAGTATGCACTCCTTTTTTTTTTTTTTTTTTAAATAAAAGATTTATTTATTTTATTATATGAGTACACTGTTTCTGTCTTCAGACACACCAGAAGAGGGCATCATATCCCATTACAGACGGTTGTGAGACACCATGTGGTTGCTGGGAATTGAACTCAGGACTTCTGGAAGAATAGTCACTGCTCTTAACCACTGAGCTATCTCTTCAGCCCAAGCAGTATGCACTCTTAACCAGTGAGCTGTGTCTCACCCCTCCTCGTGTGTGTATGTTGCAGAGGACAACCTCAGGTGTTATTCCTCAGATGCCATCCATTTTGTTTGTTAAGAGTCCTTTGCTGGGGGCTGGAGAGATGGCTCAGTGGTTAAGAGCACTGGATGCTCTTCCAGAGGACTTGGGTTCAATTTCCAGCACTCACATGGCAGTTCACAACTGTCTGTAACTCCAGTTCCAGAGAATTTGGCACCCTTGAACAGACATACAGGCAGAAAACCAATGCACATAAAAATAAATAAATCTTTTAAAAAAAAAAGTCTGTTGCCGTCCTGGAATTTAACAAGTAGATTAAGCTGGCTGGCTAGCAAGTCCCATCTACCTGTCTGCATCCCTGATGTTGAAATTATCATTGTAAGCCACCATCTGACTTTTTCCACCCTCAGCTTTTAGTAATAAATTATATTACTAATTTATTTATTT